>CM052900.1:48969880-49050211 GCA_028534135.1 Potos flavus
CAATATCAATAGTGCCAAGATTGAAAAACTCTTTTCTAACTTAGGCCCTACTTGATGGCATAGTCCTTACTTCTGCTTGCAGGATTAACAAGGTATTAATGAGTGACCTTCATCACTACTTGATGTCTAATATCTCTGGTAAGTTCCTTTCTGGGTGAGCCTAACATAGTCATGTTCTGAGGATACTATTTCTGACAAGAGTATCTGAACATCACATTGCAAAGAAAGGAGAATTTGTGGCCATTTTTATAATATGTCCACCTCTGCTTTTAATGTTAATAATTTTTAGGTCATATCAGTTTTTCAATGTAAATTTTTACTTTTTTATTCATTGAGCTTAAGTGTGGAATTGCTAAAAGTATATCATATTTTTATTATGATGTGTATTTGATGTTTGTAAGTGACTTTGTTGAATATCAGACTCTTAAATTCAAAAGATAGCTTAATCTGATGATACAAAAGGTATACATACTAGCCATATCCCTGAAAAATTACCTATATGATTAGGAATTAATTTATGTATATGGATGTATTTCTATTAGCATGGAAACCTGACCCTTTGCATTACATTTCATTAACATTTTTATATTTTCATTCATACTGGTTCGTCTTAAGAGAGGAATTTAAAGACAGCACCTTGTAATCCAGGAGCCAATATATAAATAATGAGTATAGTGAAAGGCTGAAGACATAAACATCTAACCTTCCCAAGAAGCTTTATGATGAGATATACCACCTACTGGAATCAGAGTATATCAGGGCCCATTATAAGTACTTCTTGTCTCAAGCTCCATATGGCCTTGTTTTATACCTCAGAGCCTGCTCTACCCTGCTGCCTTGTTAGTCCTTCCTCCTTCCTAAGACAAAATTCCAGGGCTCCGCTCACATTCAGTAATACAAGACACTGCTTTCATCAATGCACTGCCCTAATCTGTGAAGTGAGTTTTCTTTCTCTCTCCCTCTCTACGTTTTCACAATGTAATACATAATTAAAACTATTGTCCTCACTCTAGAAATTATACTCCCTTACTTGGTTTGGAATCTTCTACCCTACCTAGCAAAACACAAGTATTGTGGTAAATTAGAAAATCAAGACGTTCTGATATGAATACATAAAGAATAACAATATAAATGAACCAAGTATTTGGCATAAACAATATGAAAGTTATGACTAAATACTAATTTATTAATTGCATTAATTTGACTTTTGTGTATTTACCATGGTGTTTTTCCCTTGTCTGAGTAAACAACAGAATTGTATATCACTTGACTTTCCGTGGGTATTCAATATTGTGGCTTTTTGTTTTGCTTGCAAATGCAGGGAAAATAAAGTCAATTAGGTTCTCATTTGCTTTGTTCATTGTAAGACAAAAATAGTATTCAGTTTCTATTTGATGATTAGAATAACGGCCAAGGCTAGAAATATGGATGGCAAGTTGAATATTCATAATCTGTAACTCAACAAAAGAGAATTGGCTATATCGAAAATAAACATAAATATCATAAAAGTAATCTTCGAAACTGAGTGAACATGTAACAAAACTATTTTGAAAAGACAACATTCTCTTCATATTTGTCATTTTCATGCCTATCCCATTAGGTAGCTGCAAAAGAAGCCCTTTAATGATCAAGAGCAATATGTTATTTTTTTTTTTAAGATTTATTTCTTTATTTACAGGGAAAGAGAGAGCACAGTAGGGAGGGGCAAAGGGAGAGGGAGAGAGAAACTCAAGCAGACTCTGCGCTGAGTGCAGAGCCCCACAAGGGACTTAATCTCATAATCCTGAGATCATGATGATCATGACCTGAGCTAAAAATCAAGAGCTGAATGTTTAACCAACTGTGCCACCCAGAGACCCTACAGCAATATGTTATTCTTTAAGCTATCACTCATTTTAATGATAAAATTGTGTGTATTTAAATAAATCATGAGTAATTCTTAAAAGGAAAATATGGCATCTTGTAACTAAATATCTTTAATACCTAACTTCTGCTTATTTTATTCTTTCCAATTACCACAGTATGTTACGATTTTAAATGAAATCTGTTTTCTTTAAAAAGATTATAAAATTAATGCTTGTAGAGTTCACATTGATTATCCAGTTACTTTTATTGATCTTACAGGCAGAATAGTATCTTGATCTATTACATTCAACAACACTAAAATATCTACAACTCTGGTGTCAATATTAATAATCGCTAAAAATCAAGCAAACATTTACAACTATCTGCAATTAAGGGAAATCGATTCAAAAGGCATGTGATTGTAGTAACAATAAAATAGCATTTATGTATTAAGACATACATAGTCAACCTAAATTTAGTACCTCAGGCATGTTTATAATTTTGATATTTATACAAACTTTGGAAACTGAGGAGCACACTGGACAAAAGTGCTTATTTTGCTAACAGTATATGTTTAGCTCTTTAGCCTGACATTGTGTGATACTGTTATCCCTTCCAAAGCATTAGAAATCAACATTACATGTGCCTCAAGCTTTTTTACAGATGAATGATCTGATCAAGATGCCCTCATTTCAGAAACTAAGGTCATTAATGTTTATTATCTTCACTTGAGCCATTTTAGGCTTGCTGAACCTAATGCCCAATCTCAGACTACTGTGTGAACAGCGACATCTAGTGGGCATTATGACCCCAAACATTTTCTAAGTCTAAACGCAAGGATATCCATGAAACAAGTGAAATCACTAGGATGTATCATCTTTCATATTGACAGAAGAATATTTCCAATGAAACTATATCAGAAAATTACACTTCCCAGTAGACTTCCTCTGACTCAGTAATAAATAGATTTAAGAAAATCCAGCACTGGGCTTCTAATCTTTATTCTTAATCAATAACCTTTACATAGCTAAATATCATTTGTAGATTTTTATAAAAATCCAATTTTGTTCTCTTCATGTCTGAATTCTTGCTTCTAACAGGGTGATATAAAGATCTCTGAAACATGATGAACTACTAAATAATCAGTTTTGTGGCTCTTTTAGGAACATGAATTGGAATGTCCCAGCAACAAACAAATCCAGCCAGTCTCTATAACAATGCACTGAGGGACAATATTAGGACATTAGAAAAGCTGCCAGTCTGTTAATTATTGTTGTATCGAGTTTACATTGAGATGTTATTAATTTTTATAAACAAGGAATATCCATTTCAAGATTTTCTAAAACAACTGATTCATGAAATGGAATTATGGACTCATTTTACCATCAAAAAGTCATTTCCTAAGTATGACTGTTTCCTGCTAATGAAAAAGTCAGTACATTCTTTGCCTGTTTTACATAGCCAATCTGAGGTAATCCAAAGAAGCTTTTGCTATTTGCTGGAACCTTAGCTCACATTCTCTATACATACTTCCAGCCAGAGATCTAAAACTATCCCCCAACTCCCTTCAGGCCACCTCTAGGGAAACTGTACCTTCCTGTCACCCATGAAAGTTTTTTCCTAAGCACAAACTGTGTATGATGCAGTTCCATGGTTGTTCATGGGACACTCTGGGATTGTCCCTTCCAGATGGACTGAGGTATCCCCTGAAATGCCTAGACATACATAAGTGAATATAAGTGGACTTCACTATGAACTTATTTCATTTCCCCTAAATTAATTTCTATGGGCTAAGACTAGACCTTTCTCTTTCTCTTTAAAATTTTAAGGACTTAGTAATGACAATAAACAGATGCGAGGTCTAGACTACAGTTTTTTTTAACACACCAGCCTCTTCAATTACAGAATGGGCATATTTAATACTTCTAGATCATTAAACTACCCACGACCCAGCCACATGCCATGTTAGTGATTAGCTGAGACATTCACCTGACTTCCATTTGTGTGCTAAAAAGGGCTGTAGAAGCCCAGACCCCCAGGGACTGGACACAAAAGTCCAAAGAAGGGATATCTCACAGGCACCATCCAATTAGGGGAACTGTGAGGAAAAGAAAGGAACCATTTTATAGCATTTAAGATTTTCACGTAAATGCTAGGCAGACATGTTCCAGCGGGCACCTCACACCCAAATATATAAGCAGTTAATCTTATTAAAACAATGAATGTGATTCATATGCATTTAAAATTAATACTAAGGTCAGATGAGGTACTGTTAGTGTAAAGCACAGAGTTTTCTCCAGCCCACTCCCACCAGTAACTCCCTAGTCCTCTTCCCAAGTTCTTAAGTACAGGAGGATATGTGGGCAGGGGCCATAGGTAGTCTAATGTTTACTAAGGGGACAGGCGGCCATGAGTGGCATTGGCGGCACCTGGAGGTTGCCCTTTACTGCTCTTCACTATATAGACTTCATTTTCCTTCTTTTCCCTCTCCCTGTTCCCTTTGTCTCTCTCATTTCTGCCTGAATCTAACAGTGATCATGGGAGGCACTGTTGTGCCCTGCTGCTGTCTGAACCCAGGTTGCAAAACAAAGATGATTTCTGAATTCCGGTGGAAAATGTTGCTAACTGCTCAACACTCAACACATCCAGATCATCTCAAATGAAGAGCTATGGGCAATCACAGATTATTACTGTCTGCTCCTAGTAAGAACCCCCCTCCCAAAAAAATAATTCAGACCTTGAACTGGCATTCTGAGTTAAAGGTCTAATTCTCTGTCAGCATTTACATATTTTGACCTTGCACATGTTTTAAGGATGGATTAGTTCAGGTTTGCATATAAGTAATCTCAAAGTTACCAGTCCACAAAAACATTTTCATTACCTCCTCTCCCCGCAAAACTACCCAAAGAGTAAAGTAAATTATACTTTTTACTAATTGCCCAGGGTCATTCTTCACCGGGCCTGGAAGAATATACAAGAGTCTAGTTGAATGGTTGGATGAGTCGCCACCACTAGATCTCTATAAGCCTAGAAATAATTTGGTCTAGGTCTAAGTGCTAATATCATGCTGCCAAGTCTCTTTCTGAAAAGCATAAAAGCAAAATATCCCATTCCTGCAAGCAAACCAACCACAAGGGTAGTGCCAAGAACTTTTGGGGCCCTTTTCTTGGCCACCCGGAATGCTGTTGGCAGCACTGCAGAGATTAATATATTGTTGACATGTCCTAAAACCTTGTTAAATGTTTTTCTCTTCAAGACACGTTCGTAATACGTTTCCAAGTTTGGTCGCTTTCCATTTCCCCAGTTTCTCCTCGCAAACCCCAGGAACTTCAGTCGATGCAATGTGACAGCAAGAGAAACGTCTGCCAGGGTGAAGGATTCTCCGCAGAGCCAAGGCTGGCGGCCCTCTTCTAATCAGAGAGAAGGACACGGAGAATTAGGGGCAAGAGCTATACAGATAGACTCTAGCTGGCATCTTTTGTCTAGGTCTTGGGGGCAAGTGTGAGTACAGCAAATGATGAAGGCCATGGTACATTTTCTTGACAATCATACTCAGTGAGTAATTTTATCCTAAGACAAAGTCCATGCCAATGTATCCCAAGCTAAGAGAGATTTCTTGGTATCTGTCAACCACTTACATCCCTGAGTGAAACAGGAGCCACCTGAGCTGAAAGCCGATCTTTGACACTGCAAAGGATTCTGAGGAGTGGAGAGCCCCCAAGCCAGAGGAGTCAACAGATTTTTCCTCCTGGCTCAGGAAAACAGCAGGTGAGCTTTAGGAAAATCCATAAAATTGGGCCTGAAATGCCACTCAGTGATTGCTGCTCCTAGTTACTTATGTAAAGCAGAAGAAAGTTCCTATTGTGAAGGAAGTTTCATGTAACATGGTCTTCGACTTTGTTGCCAATTAGAATAGCGCAAATGGTCCATGTGCACGCACCCGGGCAATGTCTGAATCATGCAGTTAGGTTCGCAGGTACAATGCAGGGATGCTCACCAGCCAGCCTGCAGACTTATACAGGCCAGCCCCCATTTTATACTTCAGATTGGAAGTATTCTCCCTGCCTAGGGAAAAAACTAGAGGGAGCTTTCAAGCAATTACTCTGGTTATTCAACCAAATGAACTACTGTAATTACAAATGTGTCAAATGGGCTAAGTAGGAATCTGTCAACCATAACTTTAAATTGTGCAGAAAAATCCTCTACCAGTCACATTTCACAGAGACACGGACTGGTTATCATCAGACATCTGGGTTTTGCTGAGTTCAGTATTATTATTGCCATGATAATTTTTTTTCTGTTTTCTTAAATTTTTTATTATTTTTTTATTTTTTAATTAACACATAATGTATTATTTGCCCCAGGGTACATGTCTGTGGATCCTCAGGCTTACACATTTCACAGCACTTATCATAGCACATACCCTCCTCAATGCCCATAACCCAGCCACCCTATCCCTACCCGCCCAATTGCCATGATAATTTAAACTGCCCGTGAATAAAAATAATAAAAAAAACAGACTACAGAATGTTTTTAGTAAAATCTAAGAATATTCCCATAAATATGCCTGGTATCCAGCAAAAGAAAAAAAATATACAAATGAGAACCTACCTGGAGTTTCTTCATTTCTTCTTTGCAACTCAGTTTCAACCTGATCCAAGACTTTCTCCAATTCATCAAGAATTTTCTTCAAATATTTGACATTGTCATGGTCAAGCAGCTTTGACTAATTAGCAAAAATAACTAAATAGGTTATTTATGCCTACAAAAAACAATCAATACAGAGCAAAGCAGACATAAACTCTTCTAGAGTTGAAGCCTATTTATCCAAGGCTAAGAGGAGATACAGAATAATGTTAAAGCCAAAGCAAACCTGAGGGAAAGTGCTCTGGCTGTGAGAATACTCCATGGGCCAGACCCCTGGTCTACCGGGAACTCCTGTGGGACCAGATGACCAGAGATGGCCAAGAATACGAGGGGCACAAAGAGACTTCTCTCAACCCCCAACGAATGAATGGAACTTCAACTTTCAAGAAATGAAAAACTGAAGGGTCAGGCCTGAGAAAGAAATCTGAATGCAGTGGGTTAAAGACCAAGTGGAAAGTAAGGAGTGCTGTGTGTGCCAGCATTGCTTTTGAGCCACTCAGTTAGCTAAGATAAGATCAAGGAAAATGGAAAGTTGAGGGGGGGGGGGGGGAGTGCTGATGTTTGCTCTATTTTTAATATGGCAGAAGCTTGCGTGTGTTCTTGGGCCCTGAGGAAAGAATCACCAGAAAAGGAAAGGCTGACTATAACAAATGAAGCAAAGCCCTGCTCCTTAGGAGGCAGACAAGTCAGAATGGATTAACTCAAAATGGATTAAAGACTTGAACATAAGACCTAAAACCATAAAGCTCCTAGAAGGAAACAGTAGTGGTAAGCTTCATGACATGTCTTGGCAATAATTTTTTGAATCTGACACCAAAAACAAAAGCAAAAATAAACAAGTGGGACTACGTCAAACTAAAAAGTTTCTGCACAACAGAGGAAATGGAAAACAAAATGAAAAGGCAGCCTATTAAATAGGAGAAAATACTTGCAATTATGTATCCGATAAGGGGCTAACATCCAAATATAAACAACTCCTACAACACAATAGCAAAAAACGATCTGATTTATAATGTGCATAGGATGTGAACTGGAAGACACGTAGAACACATATAGATGGCCAACAGGTACATAAAAGGATGTTCAACATCACACGTCATCAGGGAAATGCAAGTCAAAGCCATAGTGAGATATCACCTCACAGCCATTAGAATGGCTATTATCAAAAAGGCAAGAAATAAGTGTTGGCAAGGATGTGGAGAAAAGGGAACAATCATGCACTACTGATGGGAATGTAAACTGGTGCAGCCATATGGAAAACAATGCAGAGGTTCCTCAAAAAATTACAAATAGAACCACCATGTGATCCAGCAATTCCACTTCTGGGTATTTATCCAAAGAAAACAAAAACACTAACTCAAAAAGATATATGCACTCCCATGTTCATTGCAGCTTCATTTACAATATCCAAGAAACAACCTAAGAGTCTAGCGATGGATGAATGAAGAGATGTAGTGTATATACACAATGGAATATTATTCAACCATAAAAAATAATGAAATTTTACCAGTGTCACCAACATAAATAGACCTCGAGGGAATTATGCTAAGTGAAATAGGTCAAAGACATGCTATAGGATCTCTCTTATATGTGAAATCTAAAAACAACAACAAAACAAAAACTAAGCTCGTAGACAGAGAACAGATTGGTGGTTGCCAGAGGTGAGGGTTGGAGGTGGAGGAAATGGGTGAAAGGTAAGAAGAAAAAAATGAGAGAAAGGAGGGTAGTATAACAGAAGAACAAACTTGCCAGTTGCCCCATTGGTATTAAAGTCCTAAAGGTCTATTTAGGCCTTAAAGTGGCAGAATACCCGAAATGACAGACTCTTAGTATATATTATGAACTTGCTTTTTCATTTTATAACTTTCCTTGACAATCATCATGAGCAGTACCTGTCTTTTAAGCAACTGTCATTAGGTTTGAATATTAAATCTAATATAGAAAAATTCTTTCTAAAAGCAGAGCATAAGCCAAAGGTAACATGCACTGGTGATTTGCAAATATTTAAGAGAAGATGTTCTAGAAATAGTGAGACTTTACAAAAAGTAGAACATTTAATACAAACGGTGGATGTCAACTGAGGACAGCCTGGTTTACTTACTTTAAGTCGCTTCTGTTTTGCGATGTATGCCTCTTGTAAATCTGGGTTTTCTTCAGCAAGTTTTTTCAGTTCTGATTCTGTGTTACCAATTTGGCCTGATAATAAAATCATTTTTGAAAGAGGAAATTATTTCCTCCCTTCTATACAAGAAACAAGGAGAAGCTAGGAAACTTCATGGTAAGAGTATGAACTCTGGGGTTCATGCCCTGACTCTGCCTTAGACTTACCCTCTCTGTGCCTCAGTTTCCTTAAATTCAAAATGGAACTATCAGAGTATCTGCCGCATAGGCTAAGGATTAAATGTGAGGCACCCAGGAAAGCACTTAGAGTGAGGCCCAGCACATCAGAAGTGCTCAGTGCACAGTGGTTGTTCTACCTTTCAGTACCTTTCAAGTTTTTGTTAATGGACTTCTATATGAAGAGAAGGGAAAAAGCCTTATTAAAAAAAATAATAACTCCAGGTGATAGAATTATATTCAGACCACCGGTTTCAAATCATATGAGTACTTATGCAGAGAAGGAGGAGGAACAAGAAGGTAAAGTGGGAAAAGGAGAAGGAGGGAGGGGATGGAAGAGGAGAGAAGAAGTATCAAAAGGAAAGAAAAATAAGTAAGAGAATTATAAAGATGAGATATGATGTAATGGAAAGAGTGTAGTTTCTAGAATTAGAAGATCTGGGTTTGAGTGTTCCTAGTCAAACACACCCATAGTCTGACCACAGCCCCTTCCCTTACTGTCCTATCCCAATCACCTGTGCCATAGAACACACTTTCTCCTCCACATCCCATGCACTGACCATACGGTGTCCTCAGCAAAGGAGAGAGCTAGATATCACAACTCAATCTTAATAAATCTCAGATCGCTGAATTTAGAGGTAGACTAATGGTTAGACAGCCTATAGTCCAGCTCCCTCACATAGTGAAACAAAAATTAAGGACCAGAAATATGAACTCAGTTGCCCATAATCCTCACCAGATTCCAGATTTCATGATTCTTAGTCCATCTTCTATGAGAACATGTTATGTTCTTTACTTTTCCAGAGGCTACTCTTCTGAGTTTTACCCAAGCTTGGCGCTCAAGGCTAAGAGCTAGAAAATCAGCTCCTATAGACCATAAATGTTCAGCTGAACAGCTGAAGCACAGATTAATCTCACTGGTGCAGGGATCGGTCTGTAACATGAACATCCATGAAACAAACTCAACAACCCTGTCCCCAAGTCTTCATGAGATATGTCCAGTCTCAAAAATGAATTAAAAGAACTTTGAGACAAAATTCCAACACTTTAAGATTGTTACATACTGCGAATCCGTGTGGTTGCATAAGCTGGGATCATGGAGTCCACAGTTAGCTCAGGATGTAAAATGCAGCCATGAGTATAAGCATCCATTGGCAATGAGTCAAGCAGTTCTCGATAATGTTGTACCCGTGGGTAATACATGCTTCCTTTTTCAGGCATTAACCTGGGTGTTTTTTCTAAAAACATATACATAAACATTAAAGAAAAAGTTACAAAGCAGAGGATACATCCAAAAGCAAAATCAAAAACACAAACCCCCTTATCAGTGTTTTCAATGTTACATCAAGGCATTTAAAAGATGATATCTCCCCAGCCCAGACATTCAAAATTTGAAATGGACTGATGTACCAGACTAGATCCCAAACAATGATCACACTGAAATCCTCTCGCTTCTCTACCTTACAAATTGCTACTCAACCCGCAAAGCCCAGTTATTTATGCCAACTCCTCTATGGAACATTCCCTAACCTCCTACAACTACCAATATCTGATTGAGTCAGGTATGCCTTCCTCTGTACATGTCAAATACCTTTGTAGGTATACTGTCATAGCCTTATCACCTTAATTGGTTGTTTGTATCTTTTTGCCCTATGAGCTTCTTCAGGGCAGGGAGTCTGTGATTCACTGTCTCTCATAATGTCTCATATACTTTAGGTCATCGGTAAAGGTTGGTTAGGTGAATGAAAGCTCATTATGAAAAGATAATCAGAGACCACTCTTTCCCATTAACTCCAAGAGGGACCGTTTTGATGCTATGTGAATGTGCACTGACAGTCTTCACAGAATTCACCATGAATTTCTAATATTTTATGTCTAGAAAGTGGGTTCTACATAAATCCTCAATTTGCTGGTTAAACCCTAGACTCTAGACTGCTTGAGGGTAGGGACCATGCACTGTTCTCTGTTGAGTTCCCAGTGCCTAATAAAATATTTGGCTCATAGCAGGTGTTCAGTAAATTTCAATTAATGAATATATTCCCAAATTTCTAGTTGTCATAGAATATTTGGGCTGGAGAAGCTCTGTAGCAGTTAACAAGGACACTGAGATATTGAGGCTGAGGTATTCTCCCAAGATCCCACAGCTAATTAAAAGCAGAACAAGAACTAAAGTCATTGATTCCTAATACAGCGCCCTGCTTTATAACATCATCTTCAAGGGGTTTACATTTCAGAGACTATCCAAGAAGAATAAAAATGAACCACATGATCCAAAGATCAGGACTATGTCCCTTCAGAAACACTTCCTACTTCTGACTCTCAAACTGCCCCCTGAAAAATTCCAATGAGCTTATTCCAACAAATGAAAAGAACAGCCTCAATTTTATTCATTTATTCCTTAGTTTGGGCTATTTAATTTAGACTCCTTTTGAGCATCCCACACTCATTCATTAAGTGTTGACAATTCAGAATTGGTTGCAGAGCATTTCAGACAAGATCTCGTAATACCATAATCCAAGTGGAACAAGCTCTCTAAGCCAACAGACTATTTCTGACTCTCGAAGAAAAAATAAGATGGATCACTCCTCAAACTAGGGGGCAAATATCTAATTCCCTGCTGGAGAGTCCAATTCTGAAGTCTGCATTAGAATAACCGAGAATGAAGTGTCAGCCACATACTGCTTGTCAACAGTGGATTTACCCAACTGCAGCACACTTCCTTGCTGACCTTTCAAGATCTCCGTGTATCAGTAGGATCCCAACCAATGCCTGGTAGACATTTCATTGAGGACAACAGTCTGGAGTCCTTCTAGGGTCCTTGAAACCCTGAAGAGTTCTTAACCTTTTGTGTGCCACTGACCTCTTCTCAAAATCATGTTCTTAAATATACAATACATAGGATTGCAAAGGAAATTGAATATACTGAAATATATTTATCAAATTTTAAATTAAAATATATTAATATGGGTGCCTTTTATTAATACATTAACAAGATCTAGCAGCAGGTCTAATAACTACCATAATTTCAAAGTAGCTATAAGCATAAGTTATTTTTAAGATAACTGCAATAACCTGATATGCTATGAACATATCTGTGATTTCAATTGGTAACAAAGTCACAGGCCCTCCTGATATTGCTGTGGTTTATGCCTACATTGGAAATGAAAGGAAGTGATAAGTTTCTGCTGGAAATTAGTGAAGATATAATTTTTCCCCCTCTAGGACCTCAAAACTCCTGAATTCTATTCATAGACCGCTAAGGGCAACAGTTCTCAAAGTGTGGTCTAAGAATCCCTGGGCTTTCCCCAGACACTCTCAGGGGGTCCACAGAGTCAAAGCTACTTTTATAGTAATACTACATGTTAATTGCTTTTTCACTTACTCTCCCTCAAGAATACAGCAGAATTTTTCAGAGGCTATGGGACATGTGATGGCTCTATTACTCTGATAGTTAATAATATGTGGGCTTGTGTAGTCATGTGTTTTAAATTTTTCTCAGTTTTAATTTCTAATTTGGCAAATATTAATAGATATACCCCACAAAAGTTTTCTGGTGTTCTCAATAATTTTTATGATAAAGGGGCCCAGAAACCAGAAAGTTTAAGAACCACTGCTCTGGGGGTCCAAAAGCCTCAAGTTAATAACCAAAAATGGTACAGCATATTAAATGCTTCCAAGTAGTTATATTTATGGCCAATGGCTCAGGCTACTTTCTGGTGCCAGGCCTAGGGCTTGTCTTCAGAAGAGGATACCATTTCCTTCTGGAAAAGTGAATTAGAGCAGGAAAAACACTGTCCGGTAATTGCTTTCTGGGGAAGTTCCATCTGGCTAAGCCCAAATTCTTCAAAGGAAGATAAATGTTCAAATCCAGGAAAATAATTTTTTCTACTCAGGACACCATTACTATGTAACTATCTATTATAACACTTTGTCAGACAGAGCATAAGATACCCACTGAAACGAAGTTCTCATCCAGCCTCACTGTCTCTCTTTCAGCACGTCCATGGCAACCCTTGCAATGTGCTGTCATCGTCCCCCTCGACACCAGAGCACAATAGTGTCTCCTGCCTCTGGAAACAGAGTTTTTCAAAAGGCAATCGGGAATTTTCTTTGAATTTTATACAGACCTTCCTTCTCACTCTCATTCGATTTTATTTACCAATCCTTCCATAAAGCATTTTTGTTATAACACACAAGAAAAAAAGAGAAAAAGAGAAAGAGAAAGAAAGAAAGAAAGAGAAAAGAAAAAGAAAAGAAAAGAAAAAAGAAAAGAGAAGAGGGATGCCTGGATGGCTCAGTCAGCTGGGCATCTGCCTTCGGCTCAGGTCCTGATCCCAGTGTCCTGGGATCGAGTCCAGCATAGGGCTCCTGCTCAGCCAGGAGCCTGCTTCTCCTCTGCCTGCCGCTCCCCCTGCTTGTGCTCCCTCTCTCTCTGATACATAAAAATAAATTAAATTAAAAAAAAAAAAAAAGAAAGGAAAAGAAAAAGGGGCGCCTGGTTAGCAGTCAGAGTATGCAACTCTTAATCTTGGGGTCATGGGTTTGAGCCCCACACTGGGTGTAGAGATTACGTTAAAAAAAAAAAAAAAAAAAAAAAGCTGTTTTGGTATTCTACCCCAGTCAGGAGTGAAAAAGCAATAGAAGGCTTACAGGGGGAGGGCACAAAATCAGAGAACTTTAAAGAAGCAGGCATTGAAAAGAGTTTCCAGCATTAGGGAACAGAGTTGCTATACTGCAAACCAAGATAAGTGACTAGGCTGGAAGAATAAATAAGCAGGGACACCTGGGTGGCTCAGTGGGTTAAAGCCTCTGCCTTCAGCTCAGGTCATGATCTCAGGGTCCTGGGATCGAGCCCCGCATCGGGCTCTCTGCTCAGTGGGGACCCTGCTTCCTCCTCTCTCTCTGCCTGCCTCTCTGCCTACTTGTGATCTCTCTCTCTCTGTCAAATAAATAAATAAAATCTTTAAAAAAAAAAAGAATAAATAAGTAAATTGGCAGGAGACCAGACTTCCTAGAAGAACTGAGTAGGGGACAAGGCAGGTCTTGTACCGCACCTAAATTTAGGCAGGTGCAGATAGACATAAAGCAGAAAGATGTGATAATGAGAGAAAACAAGTTTTTTAAAACTAGAATCAAAAGATACAATAAAAGCATTCTGCAGCTATTGAACAGGGACAGAAAGCTCCATACAGTTCAAGTCTCTGCATTGCTCAGTAGAATAACAATGGCCTTGAGCCATTAAAAAAAAATCACATTCAGTTTCCCCAAGAGCAAAAAATTAAAAGAATTTAGGCATAAGAATGGCAAAATTAGGCAAAAGAATATAGGCATAAGCTTCCATTATTTTCCTACATTGACTGCTCTGATTGCCCATGTTCCTCAATGATGGCAGATAAAGAAGGCATAATTATCCTTATTTTCAAGAAAGACTCCCTCCCCCCCCTCCACAGGTCTATTTGAATAATTTTCATCTCTTCCTTATCATTATTAATTCAATGAAAAGAGACTTCATTCCTATCTTTATCCTCTTGTGGATTTTTTATTTTACTTAGATCACTTAGTGATAACATTGGTATATAAGATAACATGCATCAGGTAGTTGAATAAAACTGTACCCTTCAACTAGTCAAACACCAAGCTATTAAAAAAAATACAATAAAAATGGTGAGTAAATTACGACCTGAAACAAAAGTTATGGTTACAACTGACTACAGTTCAAAGCCATCACAACTATGGAACTGGAACGATCAAATCTAAACACAGATGAGGAAAGAAAAAAAAGACACAGTGTTAAATTATAGAAGTTCATTATATGCAGCAATGATTTTCTGAGAAAGACAAATTTACAGCATTATTTTAATAAATTTTATACCTTAAATGGTATTACATTTAAGACTTTGAACAGAAACATTTGTAATTGGGGGACAAAACTTTATCGGTTTGTTCCAATTATTGTTAACACACAATATGGAATTAGAACCTTTGCATTTTAACACCCTGACCTGTCCACTAAAATTGGACAAACCAAAGAGTAAAAAAAAAGGTAACTTTTTAAAGCCACTTTATTCACACAATCATGAGTTTTAAAGGCTCATTTTCTTCTTCCTTACCGCATACCATAGCTTCTCCACATTTAATTAGAACTTTTGTGCTAATCTACAATTTTAGTATATGTGCTAAAAGACATATAAAGTTATTTAACTATATTTGAGAGGCTTTATTAATAGACAAAAATTCGAATAATTGGAAATTCTTGCCTAAATAACTACATTTTTAATGTAACAGTGACTTCAGAATTGTTTTTAAAATGAGTTGATTTTCAATAGATATTGACAAAAATCTTATCCACAAAATATATTTCCTAATGAGACTTATATACAATACTTTCATATCACACTAGAACACTTCATTTCCAAACCAAGTTCTATTTCCTAAGAATAAATGAGGTATATATAAACCAAAGACACGAGACATGATCTTCAGAGAACTCTTATATACTAAATTACCAAAATTCCATATTCACCATATGATATCCTTGATTCCAGATTACCACTGAGTCATTTGGCAGTAGTAAATAGCAATGTTCTAGTATTTTGTAGTCATTTCATACCCACTTTTTAAAAATTATCTAGTGCCCAAATTAAATTCATGAAAGATGTTATGAATAGTGTAAGAAAAATATCTAGATTTTAAAATCTATATTAGTGCATATATTCACTTGTTACATCCACTGTTCCTAAGTTTCCCTAGTTTGCTTAGTATCACACCTCGTCTAGTTTAATCAATTGCATGTGTTAATATATCTATTCTTCATTACAAACCTGAAGAGAAAAAGGTGTCACATAAGTGAAAAGAAATCTATAAAACTGAGTAGTAATAATAGCGCATAAAGACAGATTTGGTATTATTATCAAGTTTACAGAATCAAACTATCTTTGAAGATTAGTAAGCTTCTAATGATTAGGGATCTTTGAAATATCTCGTCCTTGCACCAATTAACACCCAAAAAGTAACTATTAAAAGAATGAATAAAGAGATTGTTCTTTGCCAGGCCTTGGTTGAGCAGCCATAATTGAGTACTTCTAAATTCTTCTTTTGACCCAAATTCTGACCTCAGGAATATCACTGATGTCTACATAACTACTGCTTTCAAAAAAGAAAAAAAAAATCGAAGGGTGCCTGGCTGGCTCAGAGGGGCACGTGACTCTTGATCTCAGGGTTATGAGTTCAAACCCCACATTGGGTGTAGCAACTACTTAAATAAAAATAAAACTTAAAAATCAATCATAGCCATCATTCAGTTTAGATATTAACTTTTATAAGGCTAAGACTTGAAAAGAATTGCCTTGGCTACCAAATTTCTCCACCCAAACTACCAGTTATTTAATGGACTTATCCCAAAAGCATAAGGATGTAAAAAAAGCATAAGGATGTAAAAAACACACGAATGTTGAGAAGTGTCTACAGATCAGCAAAACATCATTTTTAATATAATCCCCAGCTGGTAAACTACTAAGGGATGCAAATAACACCAAAGGAGATACCAGCTGACTACACTCTATTTTTTACATGAACGAATATACACTTAAAGTCTCCTATTATAACCATAAGCAACTATATGTCTCATGAAATCCATTCACTTATTATTCTAAGTTGTAAATGTTCCTCAAAGTTCCACACATAATTGGATAAAATGTTGCATGTTCTGACCAGTTCACAATTTGCCATGTTCTAGACAGAACCAAAATAACTTGAGATCATACCAGCCTTTTATTATTAGCTTTAATCAATAACTTTTTAGCAACCCAGGTCTCCCATCCTTCATTAACGCAACTGATTATTTTTAATTCACATACTACATTTAGCCTTGTTAAACTTTATCTTCATTATTTTTCCATGTTACTGTCCCATGAAAAGCACTTCACAAACTCGTCATCATTTTAACTATCCCAGCTTTTGTCATCCACAAATGTAACAATAATTCCACAATGTCTTTATTCAAGTCATTTATAGAATTATTAGGCTCAAGTCAGAGAATAGAAACCTTTAAGAACACCAGTAGAGAACCCTGTCTAGGCTAATGTCTATCTTCAAAACTTCCTTCACTTTAATTTTTCAAGAGTGTTTATTAAGCTCCTGTTAAAGAACATTCACCATATGAAGCACTGGGGATACAACTGTTAATAAGACACTGTCTCTGACCCTATGGTACTTACAGTGGCCTACAAGTAATTGAAATAAATGTAACAAAATTATATAGGATAAGTCTTTAGCTAAATGGGCAACCTTGTGTAAGACATTTACAAATGAATATTCTTTAATATGGTGGTTTTTTCATCTGAAAATGTGCATTACTTTTATCCAGTCATATTTGCTCCTTTATTCCACAAGAGTATCTTATGAAGTAATCTCAAATGTTCTACTTAAGGTACATTATATCTAGAACCATACCAGTATACAATACTGGTATACAATATACAGTATACCAGTATACAACCAGTATACGATAGATTCATTTTTTTTAAGTGTTAGCCATTCTTCAGTAATGTAAAACTTAAGCCAGTTTCTTTTAACTGAGGTACTCTAAAGTTATATATATGTTTGTGTGTATATAACTAATTTATAGTGCTGCTTAAAGTTTAAGTGATTACTTAACACACAGTAAGTGCTTCTCAATTTTTAATATATATATGAATCATTTCCGGATCTTGTTAAAATGCAGATTCTGATTCAAGAGATCTGCAGTAAAGTCTAGGATTCTGCGTTTCTAACAAGCCCCGAGGTGATACCAAAGGTGCTAGTCAATGGAACACACTTTAAGTAGCGATGATTGGTAAAATTTATCTTTTCCCATCCTTGACAATTGGGATAACATCCATCTTGTCTGGCTCTTTTCCTAATCTCCATGGGTTCTTAAGTGACAAATATAAATTATCTTAATGGTAATTGTGAAAACGCATGCATGTTTATTTTTTATTTTAATACATTGGGATAAACTTTCCCCATAGACTAGACTAGACTTTATATAACTATTTTCTTGCTGTCTTCATATCTACTGTGGGTTTTGGGTCCCTTAATCTTCTTTTAACCCTTTCCAATGGAGTGACAACTCTCCTGGGAAAGAGAAAAGAGTGAACTAAGAATTGATTGGACTTGCTTTATCTCTGCAATTGATAAAACTGTATCACCTAATCCCATATGACAGAAAAGTAAAGTCACCAAGGATATGCAACAAGTTAGCAATAGCTTCAGATAAAGAGCTGGGATTCTTGATTGTTTACTGATTCTATTAGTATAGCCAGAATTAAAGTTCTTAGTTTCCATATTTTCATTTAACATTTAGCCCCAGTGCCTTCTCCTCTGATTCCATAAGTACTAAGAAGAACTTAATATTTCCCTTCTTTGAGTAGCACTCAGAATGTATTGGTTTTATTTTTATATGATCAAAGCAAAAGAAAAAGCCTAAGGAAAACTTTAAGAAAACCTAATAACCATTAACATTACTATGTTGTAAAGTAACGTATTTTATGTTACTGAATATCTGAAAGGAGAAACAATGCAAAGAGAGGAGGAGGAGGAGAATGGCAGTAGTAGTAGTAGTAGTTCAAGGGATCCCAACAAAATATTAAAATATGATTTTCCATTTACTGTATCTTTTTTAAGATTTTTGGTTATTTAAAATGGAATTCTTATACAGTGATTTTGTTTTATTCATATTATTATAATCACTTTTCCCAAGGAATATAAATTATTTAACAGACTTGTCCATTTCCAAAAAGCTCAATGTTGAGAAAAATTGTCTTAAATCAATTAGCCACCATTTTCAGTACAGTCCCCAGCATACAGACATAAGGAATAGCAAGTAATCATAAAAGAGAAAACAGTTCATTAAACTCTGGTCTAGCTCAATGTCCACCTCTAAAATCTCCAATCATAATCCTAAAGAACCAAACACTTGGAATAAGAATAAGGGCAGCCGTAGTGCCAATCTAATTCCCTGGGGTTCCCTCCACACATATTTAGGGCCCATACCTATTTTTTTAAGTACCTCAGACATTTTTTGGCCTAGTAATTAGGGTTATATTCTGGTTTTATCCTGCCCAATTAACATCAACATAACTAGTGGCAGATGAAAAGTAAATGGATCTCATGCAGCTTCTATTTTAGAAGAGTACTCAGCTGAAAGGAGCCTTCTGTTCTCTCAATTATGCCAGTGATCAGCTGTATAATCTTGGGCAAATATTGAAGCTATAGTTCACCTCAAACGATTGTCATTAGGGACAAACGAGACAATATGTAAGTAGCAATGACTATGGGAGACAGCTAGTGTAAATATGAACATACGGATTTGAAAGACTTCTAGCCCTACTTTGCCATAAAATAGCTGTATTACATTAGGCAACCCCTGTTTCTCTTTCATCAAGTACAATGGGAATAACTAGTCTATCATACCTGTCTCGGATGGGTTCTTTTGAAGACCGAATAGTACAGAAATTATAAAATGCCTAACATAAAACAGGCCGTTAATAAATGATTATTACTTAAAAGCACTATACAAATTTAAGTGCTGTAATTCTTTACAAAAGATAAGAAATTCATGCTATAGAGAAGTCACAGGAAAAAGATCTCCAAATATACCAACATTCTATTCTCCCTTGCCTAAGTTTCATTCCTCTTTTTCCATTTTCCCTCTTATCATTTTTAAGATGGAATATTTAGTAGACTAGAGAAAACTGATTTTCATAGTGTACATTTCAAATCGTTATGAGTTTTCAAGGCTAAAAATTCATCACCACAAACCACACACCTGCAGAGGAAAACCTCTGAATTAAAAGTTCCAACATTAAAATTTGCAGTTTACATAAAATCTTTTAAAACAGAGTCACGCTGGCTTACACAAAATTTGTGGTATCGACCTATTTTATATTTGTGTGCTTATGGAAATGGAAAAGGTTTTTAGCATGAAACCACCATCATGAAACCAAAAGCAAAGGAAGGAAGAAAGGAAGGGAAGGAAGGGAGGGAGGGGAGGGAGGGAGTGGAGGAGGGAGGGAGTGGAGGAGGGAGGGAGGGAGGAAGGAAGGAAGGAAGGAAGGAAGGAAGGAAGGAAAGAAGGAAGGAAGGAAGGAAGGAAGGAAGGAAGGAAGGAAGGAAGGAAGGAAGGAAGGAAGGAAGGTAGGTAGGTAGGAAGGAAGGAAGGAAGGAAGGAACCAACCGGGAAGGGAAGGAGACATATATTCGGGTTGAAAGTAAATCCAAAAAATCACAAATAGCCTTAACATTACCATCCAGGAAAGTCTGTTCAAGATAATCAATGATCTGAGTGGCCTCACAAATAATGTTTTCCCCGTGGATAAGGACAGGCACTTCTCCAGTTGAGTTCAAACGCATAAACCAAGGCTCATTGTGCTCACTCAGGGGCAGACTTACATCATGTTCCTCGCACTTCAATGCCTTTTCAGCAATTACCAAGCGCACCTGAAAGAGTTCACACCGGTTACTACAACACATGTAGGCTTTCAATTAAATGACATCCCTGGATACCATTAATCAGTCTTTCTGTGCTTCCCTAAGTGATTATTATCAACATTCTTTTTAGCTATTCCTATTCTAGGAATTAACAAGTGAGATATATTCTAACGTCTTAATCATATAAATTAGAAAGGACCAAAAAAAAAAAAAAATTGAAAATAATTCTGGCCGAATTTATTCCACAGTGACTTTCCATCATCACTACTTTCTTTCCGTCCTAAACCTAAGTATGTGTCCTCCCCAGACAAGAATCTGATACATAGATGTGCTAGGCCTTGTTGAAGAGAGCGAATGCGTACAAGAAAAAGAAGGAACTGTAGATTATGCGGTTGCTTGAAAGCGCTTCCCTCTGCCTCACTCTCTAAGGCCCAGGGGACAAGGCCTCCGGCCCAAATACCTAAATGATGCTTTTTTGTCGCATATCATGAGTGGCAAAGCCTGAGTCATAGCCTTTCCATCTCAGACTAATTCTCTGTGCTCCCCCACAAGGCGCATCCCTGCCCTCCAGGGTGCGCCTGCCGGGGTTGGGAATTGGGAGGCCTGGTTCTAGATGCGCGGGGGCACCCGCGAGAACCCCGAGGGAGCTGTCCCGGTGCTGAAACCCGATCCGTGCCGCCCGCCCCAGCAGAGGCCTTTACCTTTTGAGAGCTGAAAGAATGTGTCCAGTGGTACAGAATGAGCCTAACCTCCGCGTCCGACTTGCCTTCCGCCATCAAGGGCGCGCCCCCTCTCTGCTCCTCCTGCCTCCGAGCCATTTTAGGGTGCGCGAGCGCTGCAGGGCCTCCTCTGTAAGCCCTTTATTTCTCTCACCCACACTGCCCCGCGAAGCGTCGTTAGTTTTTCCCCTACGCCTCCGGGAACCGGGAAAGAGGTTTCGCGCCGACGAACAGACCGCTGGGAAATGTAGTTTCCACCACCAGAAAGCTGCAGGGGGTGTCTTCGCGCCAGAAAGCCACTGGCGTATGGAAGTCGTCACATAAGAGGTGCAAATGGACATTTTTAGAGGAAACCATCTAAAATAAGAGTCCCTGAATACTAAAGTTAGTAATGAATAATGTTGGCGGCAAATTACCCATTGGTTTGGGGGGTGGAGTAGAAGTTGTTCAGGTATAAAAGCAGCAATTTCCTCTTGGAGGATTTGTGCCCCTCACAGAAGGGAAGTTCCGGTTGACAAAACAGAATAAGGATCCATGAGTTTTCATTAGAAGATGTTCTCATGGAGTCATGCAAAATAATAAATGATAACAGCTCTTATAAACGATGGCGAGTTAAAATAGCCTAGCTGTGAAACACAGAATTTTTAGGGCAGAACTACCTGGGTTCATGTCCTGGGTTTTGAAGTGGAGGTAATAATTCTACTTCCCCCATAAGGTTTTCCTGACAAATTAGTAAATACAATGTTAAACACTCAAAATAGCCTCGCATGTTGTAGGCACTCAATATTATTCACAAGTTCAGTTGCTTTATAAATACCCTAGTATAGCCATAGTCAAGTCATAATTTTATACTAGTCTAATGATTGTACACCTCTTAAAATTTGGCATAACAGTAAATTAATAAAAATTTTCCATTAGTAAATATGTATTAATATGACCATAAAAGGAATGCTTGTATAATTCATTAAGTAAATACTTAGTGAGCACCTACCACATTCTAAGCATTGTGCTAGGCTCTGGTAATACAAAGACCTGACACTCAAGATATGTCTGATGGCAGAGACAACAAATACATAGACAACACAACAGAGATGAGAACTGTCAGTCTTAGAGTGAACACAAGGTTTTATGAGAAAAGAGAGGCAAGTATGCAACTCAGATGAAGAGACAAAAATCTCATGAGGCACTTCCTCCCCTGTGCAATACTTCATTTGTTGTTCTCTATAATTCTTTTATAATTTTTAAAGATTTAAAAATATCTTTCATACCCGTAAGTTAATTCAAGTGCTACAGCCAAAAAAAAAAAACCCTTATCAAAAATTTTTTTATCAGTTTGTTCTTCAGAGTAGAAGAGGAAAAAGCAAAACTTTGAAATCAGACAGAGTAGGGTTTAAATTCTGGGTCCACCCCTAACTTGACCTCTCTTGAGCCTTCACTGTCTCATATGTAAAATATGGATATATAAAAATATATGACTGCTGTGAGGATTCAGTAAGAGAATGTATATAAGGCACTTAAGCCATTGCCTGGAATATAGCAGTTGATGAAAGCATATGTGGAAAGCTCCTCCATGACATTAAGAGAACATATTATACTTTCTCTTCTCTCTTAAGGCCTCAAGATTTTTACAACTACCTATATAATCCTCCATTCCCACTCCTCCTCAGAAAAACTTTATTTTACATTCTTCAACTTCAGATTCCAACATGTACTATACAGTTACCTTTCCTTAATTAATTCGATCACTTCAGTATCTGAATAGACTCAACACTCTTGGCCAGTCATCTGTCACTTGCCATTGAAAGGGTTCTCACAATAAATCCCATGCATATAAAACACTGAGTACTTTCCCTATGACATCTTCCCAGTCACAAAGCCTTAGAGCAAACATTGAATGAATTGACTGATTACTGTGTTGCTGTTTAATATCAAACATTCATAGATGTCCTTGGGAGTACAAATGTGTACATGGCTTCTGAAGAGAAATTGATCCATATGTATCAAAAACCTTGAAAATGGGCATAACTTCTACCCTAGCAATTCTTCTATTTGTAGTTTAAGGGCATACCTTTTAGCAAATTCCAGCAGTTGGCTGGATAATAGATGGTAATGGTCATAGAAATTTTAGCTATGCACATAGCTGCTGAGAATAAAGACCGCATTTCCCAGACTCCATTGCACCTAAATGTGACCTTATGACTATATTCTAATAAATGTGATAATGGATGTGCCACGGAGAATGTTTTGGGATGTTTCCTTAAGAAAATTGTTAGTCCTGTGCCTCCTCTTCTTTATTCCATCCTTCTTCTGGGAGGGTGGATGCTTATTTTGAACCATGAGGAATGGGACCACACCTCAGGGATGGCCAAAGCCATGAGCTGAAGGGAAAGTGAAGCCCTAAGGACATGGAGCAAAACTACCACACTAATCTCAATCTGCAAACCTCCAAACATTTACTTAAAGAAGAAATAAAGCATACTGTCTAAGCCACTGCTATTTTTTGTGATTTCCAGGTGCTATTGTCTTAACCTATCCTCACTAATATATCAATCTTGTAAAATGTAAATGGCTTTTATTTGTTTATGCTTCTACATATAGTAATTTTCCTATAAACGAATATGTGCTACTTTTGCCTCTTAAAGATTTGAACATCAAAAGAATATCATTCAGCAGATAAGGAAACATAATTGTGTTTGGGGTTTTTTGTTTTGTTTTAATCATGATAGGGGTAGGAAAAAAAACTGTTACATCGCCTTCCACTGATCCATAATTCCTGTTATTTTCCATCTCACTAAAAACCACTTGTAGGTAATATGAAACCTCATTATCTATTTACTTTTTTATTCTGATAGTTGACTAAATTACATGTGTATTCTGTAACTGTATATCTTTGTACATAACATTAGCTTGCGGGCTCCTGGAGAACAGGAGCCAGATCCAGGTCAATTTATTTCTTCAGTATGCATTGTTGACCTTACCTGTCCCAGGAACAGTGCTAGATACAAAAGATATGGACTTAAAAGTCATAATCACTGGGAACTCAAGTGTGGAGAAAGAGAAATGAGATTTCAACATGTGTGGTAATTGCTTTGATATCTAGGAGATTATAATAGGAATATAGAAAAAGGCACCTAACACAGATAGTCTTCCCAGAAGAGGTGATGATCTTTACTGTAACTAGTACCATACTAGTGCAATTACCAATATATCCAGTGTTGTGCTTCCTCTTGCTCATACAGGCTCATGAGAGCTGATTGTTAAATTTTCAGGAATTTTATAAGCTGGATGTTCAACCCAGCTATTACTAAAAATTAAATAAAATTGAATCATTTTTAAATGAATTATTTACGAAATAAAGCTAGCAAGTACTTGAGACTCACCACTTCCTATTTTATTACATTTATTATTATCTATACTCGAGTTTATTTATGTAATTATATATAAATTATATATATAATTATAAACTTATATTTGTATTATGGAAGTCATTTATATGGATGTGCTACAGTGCATCTCTTCCTACTCCCTGTTCAGTGATACATTAATAACTTGAAATTGGCCATGGTAGGGGCATTGACATTACAGAAATCGGCAAGTACTATCTATCATGTGTTTGTTTTTTCAAAGTTGGTTGTTAAACATTTACCAGCACACCACTGGATCCACATATTTTATTTAATATTGAAAAATTATTTTGAAAGTGATGATGATTAGGGGAACCCCGAGTATATTTTGAATGTATAAGTTTGTATATTAATTTGTACTTAGTACCTTTTCCTGTCCCAACCAGCTTCAGTTCTGCTTTCTTCCCTATTTGTCAGACAACCACAACCCTATTTCCTTTTCATTCTCTTCACCGTGGTTAGGGAAAAAGTAGATATGGACACATCTATCAGCCCACTTTCAAACACTGAGCACTTTCTCTAGCACATCTTCCCAGCAGCAAAATCATGAACCACGGTAAACACGGAGTGCATTGATTATTGCACTGCTGTTTAATACTAGTAATACCTCATAAACAAAAGGCATAATGTAGAATTTTTCATTAAAGACCGTGGACCACTTTTCTCACAGTCTCGTTTGATCCTCCTTGTAGCCTGTGAGGCAGCTAGCATCCCGAAATTAGAGTTGAGGAAATAAGGTTTAGTGACTGAGAGACTCGTCTAAAATCCTACAGTAAGTGAAAGAGCTATGACTCAAACATGACTTTTCGGACTGCTCATCAAGGCATTATTTTCTACTACAGTATACTAGCTTTAAGCCAAAGACAGGAAGTTATGGACTTGCAAGCTTTACACAGCCTGGGACAGATTTTGAGGAAAATATAACCACCTTTAGTCCCGTAGTTACATACACTTCTATTAAAGCACAAACTGTCATATCAAAGTACTGTTTACATTTCTTTCTTGTGTGTTACATCCTGAGTCTTTTAAGAGCAAGGACCCAACGTTATTTATTTCAGTATCCCCAGGAACCCAAAATAGTGGTTGGTACATAAAAGATGCTCCAAACTTCTTTTTAATGAATAGAGAAAAAGAGTAAGTAACTATCACCACTACCAATAGCAACAAATAATGACAACAAAAAATAATAATTTAATAATAAATTATATCCTATTTAGTTTACTGCTCTAGAAATTCTGTGTGTAAAGATAAGTTTATTTGACAGAATTTGGTATTTATTTACAAATCTAAACTATGGATCATGGCTCTGAAAATGAACTGCCTTTTAGGCTAATATTTATTGACAATCTTTATTCATTTAAATAATTGAAAGAATTAAGTACAAGTGGATTTGATTAATGTTAGCAATATTAGATCACATAACCTTTCTGAGCCTGAGTCACTTTACCTATAAAATTATGATAAAAAATCCTCCATATATTCTGGCTACACAGATATATAACCAGTTTGGGAAAATTCCTTGATCTAGACAGTTATAATATGTGCCCTATGGTGTCTTCTGCTTCAGTCAAGTCTTGATTTATCATAAAGAACTATCATGGCAGAATGATCTATATATTTATGAAAGTGATTATTACTCAAAGTCCTATTACTCATCCATTTAGGTATTAATTCATATTTACATATACATACATATATTTTTAACGTATGTCAACTAAGCCAGAGATCTTGTAACCTTGTGACAAATTGTTAATACTCCTCTAGGTTTCTGATTTTTATGAATGACCACAAGAGGTCTCTATTTTTTTAAGAATAACCTTTCCTTTTCTTTTGTCCTTTCTTTTCTTTCTTTTTTTTCTTTTTTTGGCTTTACGAGTCAGAAAACAGAAATGATCGTATTCTCAAGAGAATATATTCTAATTAAGCTATCTCATTCAAAATCAAATTTTCCAAAATGAAAAAAAAATTCCTTTACACATACGTGGGAAAACAGAAATGTCTCCAATTCCTCCTGATAATAGCAACATTAACACTAAGCACTCAGAAGCTACTTCGCCTGCTCTACTTGGACCCAGGCCGGTTATCCAACACACGTGAATTACATAGAATTTGTAATTAGTGTGCACATAAGAAAAATGGAGAGGAGGTCCTTATTTAGAGAATTTTTTTTCTCAAAGGGGAATAGTTCCTGTTGTCTGACATTCTCAAGCATCTGCAAAACTCTAAGTATTATCTAACTGAGTGGGACAAAAGTTGGCTCATGGAGTACATTGATTTGGTAAAAGAATTATGATGATTCTGGCTAGTTTACCAGAGCGCTAATGAACATGACTCCTGTATTTGATTTATCCTAGTGGTTCTCAAAGTGCGGTCCCCTGACAAACAGATCAATATCACCGGGCAACTTGTTAGAAATGCACATTCTACTGAATCAGAAACTCTGGAGCAATTGGTGTTTTAAAACGCCCTCCAGGTTTTTCTGATGCATTTATGGTTTGAGAACTACCAATTCTGTGTAAAATTGATGAACCATTCCAATTCTTCATCCCTAATTTGCCCCAACTGTAAAATTAATAGAGCAGAATCATGTCTGAAAACATGACTGACAGTATCTGGCTGACTTACAGTAATCTGGAAAAAAGTTCAAATACTCTGAAAACACTTCCACAAAACAGTCTGATAAAACCCAATGGTATCAAGTCACCAGTTATCGTTTATAGGCTCAAGATGCCAAGACACCTCCACTTTCCCCTCAAAAAAAATGTAGATTACCCCCTGCAGGCTTCTAAGCAAAAGCCTCAATGACCTCAGAATAGCCCAGATGTACTTTTGAAACTCTAAAATGCTACCTCTGATCTTTCTTGCATCCCAGAGCAAATAATCATATTTAATACCAAGTGTAACTTATTAATTCAGGAGGCTCTAGCTATGAGGTTACTGTATACTTATAAAAATTTGATTAATTTTCTAGTCTCTCAAAGAATGACTACTTAGGTTAATGTGCTGAATTCTTTATTTTTAACTAGAGAATTCACTTTGAGCTATATTTCTGGTAGAAAAAAATTTGACAGGGGCTCCTGGGCTGCTCAGTGGGTTAAAGCCTCTGCCTTCAGCTCAGGTCATGATCTCAGGGTCCTGGGATCGAGCTCCACATCGGGCTCTCTGCTTAGCAGGGAGCCTGTTTCCCCCTCTCTCTCTGCCTGCCTCTCTGCCTACTTGTGATCTCTCTCTCTCTCTCTCTCTGTCAAAATAAATAAGTAAAATCTTTAATAAAAAAAAATTGACATATGTCCACCTTCTCTCATCTATCTCTACTGTGATGAATGGTGTACATTTCAGAATAAACACATGAATATGGACTAATACATAATTTAAGCAAAGATGTATTTGCCCTACATGGTTGCTAATATTTTTTGGAGTGTTTACTGTGTGCCAGGAACTATTTCGAGCCCTCATGTGTAGATTGTATTTAACACTTGCAAAATCCCTTAAAATGAGAAATATCTCCATTATATAGACGAGGATATTGAGGCACAGACAAGTCAGGAAATTTCCCAAACTCACACTTATTAGCCCCAGAAGTCTGGTCTAGAGATCATGATCTTACCACTGCAAGATGCAGCCTCAGTATACGAGGGACAACCACAGGGTCATCAGCTCTGATTTCACTAGTTTCATATGGAAATATTACGTATTTCTTCAGACACTAATTGTTTTAATTCAGGAATTTTTTGCCCAAGGCTGTTTAGAGATTATAGAAAAAAAAAAAAAAAGGGAATAACAAGATGGAAATATTCTCCTAAGACTAAACCAACACTTATTATAAATTTGAACCAACATTCCCTAGTAATATCTAATATTGTTCTAAAAGTTTACAAAGTGCTTTAAAAACAGTATTCATTTGATTTTCCCAACAAACCCCCCTTTGGAGATAAGGAATCAGCACTGAGTATGGCGTATACCACCGCACTGATAAGTGGTAGAACGGGAACTGGAACACAAAGCTTCCAGCTCCAAATCCTATGGACATCCTACCCCATCCCACAGCTCCCAAGAGGCTCACCACACTTGCCTCAGCCCAGGTGGGGCCAACCCGAGAGCACTCCATTATTTATTACATCACAGTCTGACTTCAGTCCCCTTTCTTGACTTTACAGTGAAGGATCTGGACACGGTGATCCAGTACTGTGGGAGCCTCTCACTGTCTGAGTTCAGTGCCTGAAGTTACACTTCACTGTGTAACTTGTCTGCCTTAATTTAGCATTGCCCTCCACTGCAGACCACAGCCTAGCAACTAAGAGCTCAGACTCTAAAGTCAGAGCTGGGAACAAATCCTTGCTCCACCACTTATATATAACCCAGGGAAAAATAATCGTACCACTTTCATTAGGATAGATTGAGGATTGGTCATGATTTATAAAATGTTAAGTATTTAACACAATGTTTAGCACAGGATATATAAAAATTATAACAGGTAATAATGATAGGATGGTAAAAGTAACTGGTATTTTTTTAACACTCTGGGTAAATGTTAACTATTCATGTGGTATGTTCTCCAGTCAGAGGAGTTTGGCTGCATCTATAGATTGGCTGATCCTTGGAACTTCGTTTTTGGCAATTCTCTCTAACGATTTCCTGTAAATTTTAGCCATGTAAGCTTCAAAAACACATATGAAAGCATCAGCATTAGGTAGAAATTAAATATTTATTTTCTTTTGGAAATTAAATATTTCTAATGAAAGAAATAACGATAAAATATTTAGGTACTGGGCGCCTGGGTGGCTCAGTGGGTTAAAGCCTCTGCCTTCGGCTCAGGTCATGATCTCAGGGTCCTGGGATCGAGCCCTGCATCGGGCTCTCTGCTCAGCGGGGAGCCTGCTTCCCCCTCTCTCTCTGCCTGCCTCTCTGCCTACTTGTGATCTCTCTCTCTCTGTCAAAATAAATAAATAAAATCTTAAAAAAAAAATATTTAGGTACTATGCATAGATCCACAGATTTCTAGGCTTTATGCTCTGCTGATTTGTTATGCTTTGCTGATTATGTTAATAATATTAGGCAAATGTCAATTATAATATGAAGGTAAGAGAAATCAAGGAGAAAAAAAGGAGACACTTCCCAATATGCTTGACTAGTATTTGAATAATATCACTAACGTTTCTTTCTTAATGTTACTTTAATAAAACGTCTATTTATAAATGTTTGCAGCTCTGAAAGCCTCTAGAATATTTAGACACAATCTTGGAGAAAACATATTCCTTGAAGACACTTAAAACTTGAGTGTGAAATTGCAGCTCTGTATTAGTTGTGTTTCCTAAGTTAAGTGCTTTCTTGCTAATTTACAGTGTGCTTATGTACAGTTTATCATTTAATCACAACTACAGAATGCCATTCTCTCAGTGGAAGGTGACTTTTTCTCCCCATTTTCCAAGAAGTGACTTAGGTAGTCTCCCAGACACCTTTTATCATTCTCTTTTTATGCTTAAAGGAATCTTTCTAGGGGTTTAAGATCATTTGGCACTTATCTTTGTAATTCAAATTAGAATAATCAATAATACATTGGAATTTATTTTTCTAATATCCTTGCTCTTGTGTTCTCTTAGTCACTAAATAATAAGTGGAGAAGTTAATTTATGCCTACATTGTCTCTGGCCACATGAGAAAAATGACATAAAAACTCAGAGACATAAGCTTTAAAGAAAGAAATGCTAATGTTGCAAGGATGATTGCTCAAAGTAAGATTTTGCTTTGTTAATGTATAAATAGGACAAGATAAGATTCTGGGCAGCCGCATATCTGGGCACTAAATAGTCGTCTATGTTCCTTTGGCACTAACTTCAACACACTGGAATGATTTTTTTTCTTAACTACCCAACGTCACCAGGGATGTTGAAAGAACAAACATGAGAGCTAGTGCTACAAAAACTACTTCATTTATCTTGTTGGTCTTAGTAAGATCCTAAAGAAGCATAAGATAATAGTGACACTAGAATAAAGTGCTGAATTTTACATTGAGATACCAAAGTCTAAAGCAGCGTGTGTTTTAATTTTTCACTTACCATATTTTTTAAATAAAAGCAATACCGTGGTTCAGAGGGAAAAGATTAATTTGAATCCTAAGCATATAACTGAGACAAATGAAAGCATGAAATTGAATCTGTGCCTGTTAACGCTGCATGAGAGAAATGGGTGACTTGTGACCACAATGAACTGTTGCTAACTCCCTAAGTGACATCGGGGACTGGTTGGGGAGACCAGCAAACCACAAAGATCACAGAGAGGGGCATGGCTTTATAAGCAATCACATTCTTTTAGAGCGGGGCAGTTCAATAGAAAAAGGAAAAGTTGTCAAATTCGGGTGATGCTTCCGTTTCCAAAAAACCAAATATATATATATATATATATATATATATATATATATATATATATATATATATATATCAACTTAAAAACTTTTCAGCCTGAAAAACTATGGCTCTATACAAGTTCTGCAAATGTAAAAGCCCACTGTTGCCAATTCCAAGTGGCAAAAGAATGTGAAGACGGTAAAATCACCACCACCCAGAGAGAGACATGGCCATCTAGTATATGAAATTGAAATATACATGAAATGAGACAGATGGAGATGAAGCACCAGGAGTCCCAGAGTGGCAGGAGCTCAGAAGCTTGGTCTGGGAAGGGAGACTTGAGTAGTTTTAAAGGGAGGGAGATTCCCCTTCCTCCAAGACCTCTCCGGAGCAAAGGTGCTGATTCCGTACAATGAGGTAGCTGAAATCCGATGGGCCCTCTTTAAATAACTGATGACCAACAAGAGCCCTCTTTTTCACCTTCCTCATTACATATGTGCCTTGATGGCTGTGGCAGCTGCAGATAACAGCAAGTTCTCAGGCAGACATGCAAGGAAGTTCACGGCTCAGCTCTCAAGAGCCCTGAGCCAGCTGTCCTAAAAGCTGATTTAGAACTTACTCCCTGGTGGCCAGGAGGGTGCAGAGCCCCCTCTAGGTCTGCAGTGGGTTCTGTGCCCTCTTTCTTTGCAAGTTACGTCACAGCTCCAAAATCAAGGCTCTTGGTCAGCATCAGTTTCTGTACATGTTTCCTCCCAACTCCTGAGCCAGCCCCTGGTCGCCAGTAGTCCTGTTTGGTGCTGCAAATGTGATCCTGTCTGTCGTTTCAGCCTCAGCAGAAGAGCGACATGACCATATTTATTGCTGTTGCTATTCTGGGGCCCGGATGACGTTTTTCTCCCCTTGTGGCTGAGCACTGCCCGTTCATCTTTCACCACTCCCTCCAAGTCTGCAAGGCTAAAACCAGGGATACAAATAGACTCTATCAGGAGGAGAGTTATAATGAGAAGTTCTTAAGTAGTCTCAGTCTACTCGCTTTAATGCTATGGTATTAAAAGCTTTAAATTCTGTAGTCCTAAGTTTTATATGTATGCTGTTCACATCCCACTATTACCATAAACTGCTATTGGTGGTAACTTTGCTTAGGCAAGAAAACTTTGCAAAGGGGAGGGGGGAAGAACCCTGACTGATAAGCACAGCTTGGAAATTTGGCAAATGTTGAGTTTCCACTGCTGTGGGTTGGGAAGGTCCAAATGTTACCAGAACACTTGAGGAGTCTCACTTGCCTCCATCCCTTCACTCTTCCTATTAAGACACTCCCCTTCTGTGACGTGAAAGGGACGACATGACAAGCCGCAGGAATTCCTATTAAGGATACAATGATACAGGGCACAGGTGACGGCTCCTGGAAAGTAACTATATACAGATTTTCTAAATGAAGAGCATAGACACATAAATAACTACTTACCACATGCATTACACGATGCCCCAAAGAGGAGTGACGACTCTGACTTTACCACTAGCCCCTGTTTGTTACCAGTCGGCCAGTCAAGTCTTTACCATGGCTCGTAATCCCTCCACGTTAGCGCTCCCCCGGCTGGTCATCGGCACTCGGCAGTCGTTATGTCTCCAGCCTTGCTAACACGACTCTTCAGGTTTCATGTGCCCTGACACAAATCACATTTGTAACGGACATGGAAGCAGAAAACAGAGGGGAGGCAGTGGGTTGCAGGAGCCGCAGGAGTGGGCTCTGGGGCCGACTGCCTGGGCTTGAAGCTCTGCTCAGTCAAGGCCCCTTCAAGCTTCCATTTCCTCTATAAAATCAGGATGATAGGAATAACCCCCTCAGAGGTTGCTGTGAGAATTAAATAAGAAGACTGTATGGAAACACAGATTCGAAGGCTGAGAACAGGAGCCTTGTTTTCACGTTAGAGCGGAGAAATTTAACGTCACGCTAGCACATTTCCTTCGAATGAGTTGTGGTTCACCTCCAGGCTGGGCTGCTCACTCGGAGAATGTCAATACGCAGGAGTTGTGCTCCAGATTCTGATGTTTCCGGCTGCCAGTCGGGGAAACACCTTTTCGATATCTAGAGTAGCAGGTAAAGTGTACTATCAGCTAGCAGCTTGGAGAGTTTTCACCTGAAAAGTCCATACATTACAGAACTTTTAAAATAGAAGCACCTAAAACAAGGCCTGATTCTTAGTGTTAAGAAAGTAATAGAAATATTTATCATATATGTAGCTTTTTTTGCCGTGATTCGTGTTTTTGTCTTTCCTCCCTCTTTTCAGTTGCGTATTTCTGCATTCATTTCCACTGATGGTAGAATAACTAAATGGAGGCCCATTTCCACCCATTTCCTCTTAATTTTGTCCCTTTCCTGGTGATTCCGGCACCTCCCGGTGTAATACAAATCTCCTTGGGGTAAATAGTCAAGTCTCCATTCTCCCTCTCTCTGGTGGTGGGAGTGCAGGCAGGGAATAGGTCTAATTTTCCGGTGCCCTAATAGTCACCTGACCTCAATAAAAGGGACATTTGGTTTGACAGTCTCTGGTCCTCACTAGCCTCCCCCGAAGTGTCTTGTCCAGCTGGATCTTTGGGACTTGAGCTCTGGCCTTGCTGCATGTGTTAAAGGGCTCATGTGTGAGGTCACTCGTGGCCAGTCCCTCCAGCACGGTCCAGCCCAGTCAGTGTGTGGCCATCTACCCCTCCCCAACGCTGACTCAATCTTGGCTCTAACTGATCCTCTGGAATTCAACCACATCTTCCATCCAGTCCCTGCTCTTAGTGTCATCTTATCCCATTGCTGATGGATGGGAAGACTTGCGACAACTCCGAACGGTAAACTTTAGTTGATATTCCACATATATTAACCTGATCAATTTAACAACTGTAGACTACATCACCTTCTGCCTTGTCAGGAAAAGCACATTGATTTCACTGGCTGTTCTTTGCATTTGGAAAATTATACAAACTGCTTAGTTTTACAGAGTCCCCACTCAAATTTCTTTGAAAGCTGTTCTTTATGTGCATGAGGGCAGGGCTAAGCTTTCCCAGGACCCTTAATATTTTCTTCCCACTCTCCAGTGGGTGGGTTTGTGTACCTGACTTGGGAGACTAGTGCTATAAGCCTTTTTCAGCCACAAGGCCCAGTGAGCAGAGACCTCTGTGTTGCCTCTTTCTGATCTTGTATGTCCTGAGTGCCATAAGCAGGAACCACGGGGACTTATGACCATGTCCCAGTTGGCCTCTCTTTATAGTCAAATCTTAATGATCTCTCTTGACTCCACACCAAACCTTGGATTCCAATGATCCCTTTTGAGACCGTTAAAAACACAATTCATCCTGTCCCCATGGCTTTATGAGAAGGAATACCTTCCTCTAGAAAGTCTCTGAGAGCAATCCACTCTCATTTAGAATGGTCTTCCAAACAGAAGTCCACACAGCCATGGCAATTCACCCAAGTATTCTAAGGGGTCTGGTAATTCCAGATTTTTCCTTCTCCATAGCCATTACCTGGTTTCAGTGGCTGATCTTGTATTAATCTTTAGGTTAACGTTGGCACTGAGTCTTTCTACTTTGTTTCTGACGAGAAGAGAGGCAGACCTAATAGTAAATGAGGCATCTCCACCAAGCAATAGTCAAATGGTATGCCAGTACACTGTACAAAGAAAGGCTTCCTAACAGATCCCATAGTGGTGTCCCCAAAGGCATCAGCATGTGCTGAATCAGGAGAAGCTATGCCACTGTGGGCGGTGCTCCATTTTTTTTAAAATGCAAGCAGTGATTTCAATTCATCAAAACATCATCTGTCACATTAAATTTAGGTTGTTAATTTCAATATTGCTTTCAATTTATATTGGCTTACATTGTAACTAAACTGAAGTATATAGAAGTATACCTTGTTTCGTGGTTTATATATTTAAGGATACATAACAATGATCACACATTCAAATAAAAATAAAATTATTTAAACCACCACGGAAGAGAGGTCTATTTAAATTTATGTTTTCCTTCTAAAGCTATTTGTGCATTTCTCAAGATTGAAAAACACTGGTCTCTAGTAAGAAGGGGTCACATCTTGCTTCAGGGTGTGTATCACAATCAGCAAGGAGGGGCTGGCGTTTGACACTGATTTCACATTTTCTTTCCAGTACTACCCTTCTTCCTCTCTTTTTTTTCTTTGCCCTATCCCCAGCTATGGGGTGAGTTCTAAAACAGTCACCATTTCTTACTGACCTTTTACAATAAGATCACAAATAGGTCCTCATCCCTGCCTCCTTCCCCACCATCATCTCTCGCCAAGATCTCCACCCTTGCTCAGTGAGCCTCAGCATATTGTCCCATTTCAGTTCCTTCTATGTGGCAAGCCCTTTTCCACCTCACAGTGTTTCCTCTTCTCCAGTTGATCTCCTACGTATTTTCCAGGCTATTTCTTACTCATCCTTCCGAGCTTAGCTCAAATGTCACTTTGTTAGAGAAGTATCTGAGCAGTATCTGTTGGAGTAATGGATGGATGGGTAGGTGGATGGATGGATGGATGGATGGACGGATGGATAGGGAGGCCTTTCCTGATCTCGCAATCTAAATAAAAGTATCACTTGATATTCCTTTCTATAATATTACTTTTTCTTTTATAATACAGCGATTTTCAATGATATATTGACTTAGTATCTACCCACTCCACCTCAGGGGACTGTACATGCCATGAGGACAGGTCACTAATGACTTCATGCCCATTAGAGGGCATTTCATTCAGAAGGCACTCACTGTGTGTGTGTGTGTGTGTGTGTGTGTGTGTGTGTGTACTGAGTAAATGAACAAAAGGAAAGCCTGAAGATCACACTCCCATCACTAAGCAACTGTAAACATTTTAAAGTCTTTTAATTAATGGATTAATTAACATGGGACAATCCAAAGAATGATTAAATTTTTAAGACCATGATACAATTTGGCCTTTGAGATGAAAAAGAATCTGAAGCTGAAACAGCCCTTACATACAATCAGCCTCTTGAGACTCTAATCAAAGACAAAATATACACTATAATCAGTGTGAAAGTGACTATAAAGGCTACAGATTTTTTAGGGAAATTCAGTTATTGCTTGGACACAATGGCTCTTAAGATATGTATGATTCAGTAGTCGCCAAACCATTTTCTCATAATAGTAGTTTTTTTTTGTTTGTTTGTTTTTTCATTTAACTGACATAATGATTTAAAAAATAAAAGAGGTGATCCCGGGATCATCTGAACACATTTTCTTCCTGTGTGTTTAACCCTAAGCCCCTCCTGTCTCAACCCTGCTCTAAACCCCCAGGACTGACAGACAGAAAAACCAGCTAATCCAGGTGCCAATCATCAGGAGTGAGGAGGGGGCAGGCAGTGTGTCTGGCCACCACAGTGCCCAGCTAGTCCAGGGTCACGTGAAACTTGCCAGCAGGATTAAGGCTATAATTCTAAACTGTCTGGAAACCTCAGGAGCTGGGGCTTGGGATACCTTGCTATGTGGTAACCCTCAGGCCTCCTCAGCTTAGCCCAGACTCTGTGCCCTGCTGCTTTTCCAAGATGGATGAAGGAGACAGGCTTCTCAAGGCCAGTGATCCCTAAAGACAGCATAACTCCCTGAGTCAATGCTCCAGAGATGTTGAGGAAGGAATGGAGACCTTACAAGTCCACCAGCTGATCTGGTCTAGAGTTATCAGATTTTTGTTACAGTCTAGATTTCAAGGCCGCCCCATTAATGGCTTGCTTTATTTCACCACTGTCTATTGTACACTTCTCTTCAGGAGACATGCCCTTAAATAGTCCTTTTGAATTTTGCTTTTACAATGACAAGGAGAATATTATTTTTAATTATCAAAGCATTCTGAAAGAGAATTCGTGCAAGAAAGATGAACTAATATTAGGATCTCTAGTGTCAGGCAACATTGAATTTGTTTTATCAATGGATGGACTGTAAGGTAGTCCACAGGAACAGATTACCCTACAATAATGTTTCCCTGAAGAATGCTCTGAGTATTTATTAAAAATACAGATTCCTGATCCCCAGCTCAAACCCACTAAGTCAGACTTCACCAAGAGAGAGACCTGCACATGTGTATATTTCACAAATATCCCCTGGTAATTGCCATGAGGGGAGTTTGAAAATTACCCTACAAAAATTATTCTTCATCAGAGAAATACATTAGGATAATGCGGAAGCTTTCAGAATGTATGTGATGGGGCTTCTCTCAGAGATTTTGCTAGGGGAGGGTGGAACCTGAGCAAGCATCTTTTGAAAATGTTTACCAAGGGATTCTTACCTGCACTTTATGAAGTATCAGTCCTAAAGGAATATTTAATATGGATCCGAGGTGTGGAAATGAGGCATAATTGAACCTAAGCTGTAACACTGAAGGGAAAATGGTGAGGCATACTTCCTTCTAGAAGAAGCAAACTTTTCGAAGCAGCAAACACAGCAGGACTGACCCACCAGTATACAGCTGGAGGTTTCTAAATGTCCACTCTGCCACAGTAAGGCAGACAGTCTATGAATTATTCAATCAGTTGGTGAGTCAGAAATCACTCATGCCATCTGGATTACCCAGACAATCTTTTTCCATTTGGGACACTGTTTATAAGGGTCGTAAAATTCATTAGGTCCGCCCAGAACTGTACACATTACTGCATCATATACCAACTAGAATATGTGATTCTAGTCAATCACATATAAAGTATTGATTTTTAAGATAACATGCTAAGATGCAAAAATTGATTACAATTTAATTATCAATAGGTAGTACAATCTCAAGTTTCAAAATAAAAGCAAATCAAAATGCTCTTCAGGGAACACTGCCATCCCCTCCCTTTCTTTTTCTCTGTATCTGTACAGGGTTTTACACACATACAAATAAAGAAAAATACAACATGTTACATACACTATTCTGGACTTTGCTTTTTTCCAGCTAATACATCTCGGGGATTTTTCCATATCAGTTCATAGAGAACATCCTCATTCTTTTTTGAAGACCATGAGATCTGAATTTCAATTCAGTTTTATTAAGTTTGGAGTCAGACCTTCCTTTTTCTTTGACCAAGGCCCACCTGTAAAATAAGTGTGTATGTGTGTGTGCATGTGTATGTTTGTGTGTTTATTTTTAAAAGATCACTGGGGAGATCAGTTCACCTGTCAGTTCAGGGCCTCTAAGAAGCAGATGCCGGCATGGAATTACACACACAAGAGAATTACTGGAGGAACACACATGAAGGATAGAGGCCAGAGGAAGCAGGAGTAGGTAGGGAAAGCTTATAGGTCACGATGTAGGTCTGAAACCCATGAAAGGAAAGAGGGCATGAAGCAGGCTTGGGTAGAGCACCCTCAGACTGCAGTGTAGCCCTGGAAAGTTTCAGCCATCAACAGGGAATGCAGGAAATGTCAGCCTGGCAGAGGCTGTGTTGAGAAGGAATGTCCAGCTCTCACCATCCCACTGTTCTCGGTCATTGGCTAGTGTCAGTCTAGGTGGAGCATGGCCGCCGCGTGGATACCGCCAGGATCCAAAGGTTCAGCAGCTCGAGGCTGCTGACCAATCTCCCTCCTCGAAGCAAGTTCTCTTGAAGGAATATCTGAGTAGTACACAGCCACGCCCACTACCATCTTTCCTTGCATCGCAACAGTCATCTTCTCCACGCACATTTGGGGAGCTCTCTTCTTAAGGGAAAGCTTAGGAAAGGGAAGTCAATGGGGCAAATAGGAGCCCCGTCACTGTAGTAGGTCTTGGGGCTGTGAATGGTTATCTTCTCCCTCTTCCTCTCACCGTTCTAAATCCCCCTCACCCACAGCAGCAGGCTTGGGTGGTTTACCTGGTGGTGTGATCCAAGCCTTCATTCCTGGAGGGTCCGAACCTTGCTAAGTCATGCGCCTGCATCCATGTTAGAAGGGATCAGTGGAGTACCGGGAAGGACCCAATGGACCACCTGTGTTCCACACATATTCCCTTCTGTCCCTATTGTATAAAAGCCTCCTCCTGCTCAGAATTTGCAGTTCAACAGGACTCTCATTTTGTCCTTTTACAAACGTACTTCCCCACTGGAGACCCTGCAGAGCCCAGAATAGCATGGGTAGGAAAAACAAAGACACTCAGTAGGTCATCGGATATGATGTTGAGTGAGGTACTCTTGCTTCTACCTCTTAGTTCCCAGACCTATGCATTCAACCTACTGAGCGTATAGTGCTACACAGAAGCTGATTTAGTGAATATACTGTGTCCCAAAGGACACAACTCCATCTTTTCAGATTATTACCAGCAAGCTAGAATTCAGCTGTGCCTTTAGGAGACCATTCCATCATTCTGTGAGCCTGGCTCCTCACAGCTAATAGAGGCATGCAGTATGTAATATGTAATGCAGCATGTAATAAGACCAATGGATCCCATGGTCAGGGCTCACTTTAGGACCTCGTTCATTCTGAAGTAAGTCCCTTGGTCATTCATGATGTTATGTGAAATTCCATACCTGTGCATCAGGTATTCTGTAAGCTCCTGGATAGTAGTGATACTGGCTGAGGTTCTGTGGGCAGAATAGGTAAACCCATACACAGAATAGGTATCTATCCCTAGAGAGGATAAACCATTGGCTCTTCGGGCTGGAAGGGGCCCCATATATAGTCACCAAGGTATTCTCAAGGACTAGTCTCTGCTGCTGGCAAACTGGACATTCAGAGGCAGCAGCTGTTAAACTGGCCTTGATAAGGGTGAGTCCATATATAACCTCCATCTCTGCCATCGAGGCCACTAAGTTCACATGCCCCTTGTTCCAGATCTAGGAAGGTTGGCAAGGAAGGATGGCGGATATCAACTGGCTGAGTCCTTTTGTCTGCTTGGGTTTTCAGTGCCTCCCCCATGGAAGGTAATGACATGCAACACAAAACTCTTCACACGTCATGCCCATTCCCATGTCTCTACTCTAGAGCTCCATGTCTCCAATCTTCCAGTCCTTTTCCTTCCAGGCCTCTGACTAGATGGCCAGGTTGTTGCCCATTACCCAGAAATCTACATACATTTCTATGTCATGCCACTTTTCCTTCCATACAAAACAGATGACCAGGTTTACCACTCACAACCTGTCCCTTAGGAAGATTTTCCTTCTCTAGAGGCTTTCAAGACCACCCCCGAGTGCAGCCTCCATTCCTTTTCAGCTTCATCCACATACTGTGCCTATCCATCTATAAACCAAGTGTAGGCATCTCTTCTTTTTTTAGCTGGTTGTACGGAACTTCAGTCTTCCCACAGGTGGGAGCCAAGGAAGGGTGCTTAGTGCAACACTAGGAGACATGGGGGTCTGGGCAACCCTTTCTGGCAGCTTATCATGCCCTCTGCTCCCACTCAGCTTGATTCTGGATACACTGTGTCCAACCTACAGTAGACTGCTTTGGGTCCTTCTGAATTTGTCTTGGCAGGTTCAGTAAGACCCAGCTTATAATGGGAAATTCTAGATGACTGGCCTCTTGGTGTCCTATGGTCAAGCATTCCTTTTCTACCAAGGAACTGTTTCTCAAAAGAGAGACAGTTCTCTTTTGAAGATCCTTCAGATCCGCCATAGACCTGCATTGTGATTCTTCCACTGGGGCTTGCCATAATCTCCCTGTTGTATCTTTTCTCACCACTGACACCAAACACCCACACGAAAGGATCTGCCTGATCATATGGCCCAAGAGGCAGGGCTGTTTGCAGCACAAGTCCTGCAAAACTCTCTCCTGCTCTCAGCCCTTTCAAAGCTGGTAGCTTCCATCCATGGCACTTATATGGGCTGCAGCAGTTTCTAAGTGTGATCAGTGTTGTAACCCAAGAGGGCTACCTTTTTATGTATTAGAGGCCATAAGATGCAGCAGTTTGCCTTTTACCTTGGAGGGGGCGTCGCAGGCAGAATGTGGCCTCGCTGTGAATACCGCAGCGGATCCTAAGTCGCGGGAGCCGGAGGCTGGCTGCCAGGTACCCTCCTCGCTGCAGAGTCTGTCTAAGGGGGATCGGAGCGAGCGGTGCCCTGCACGGCCGCCCCATGGGGTGTTCCTACTTCTCCGTAAGCTTTACCAAGTGCTTGCCATGTGAAAGGAATAAGTGAAATGCAAAAGATGACAAAAATGCTAGAGCATGTTTAAGGAAAGGACAAGGAACTGAAGCTTTATCTGGAACGCAATCAGCATCAGAAGAATCCAACTAGGCGTCAAGGCGTGCCAGTTGAGGTAGGCTGTGGATCGGAACAGCAATATTCGGCAAGGACAACACATCTCGTGTTCATTCGGTCAGAAGACAGCCTTTCCTATTCCTGGCTATTGTTTCAAATCCCATTCCAGAGCTCTTGGAACAATTCATTCCCCAACTGTAACTTACTTTTCTTTTACTGCCTAATAATTGATTTTTTTCCCCTCTCCTTCAGCTATCACGCATTTAGCTGCTACTTACCCCTTAGTCATGCTTTCAGCAAATTGTGTGCCTCCCTTCTTTATTCAACTTGTTACAAAAAGATTAGCTCATCAATTTGCACAACTTTTAACATCTTCCTACGAACACTCCCATGAGCACCAGGTGACGTGTGGCAGTGTTGAATCACGATATTGTACCCCTGAAACCAATCTTACACTGCATGTTAATGCATAGGAATTTAAATACCAAAAAACCAACACTTTCAAATACGCTTTTACAGTCCTTTGGCACCCCCAGTTGTGCTATTTCCAATGCTGAGTTGCCTCACTGTCTTCTCATTTTCAGAATAAAGCACTCTGACCTCCGATGCCACACGAGAGAGTTGCACCGTTCGTCTCATGTCCGCAGGTCCCGGGAGGTCTCCTCTGTCTCGGGAGACACACAGGCACGCGTTCCCTTTATTCCCTCCCTCTGTAGGTGGCTCTTCATGCAAAAATGTCGTCCTGTGTCGACATCTGGAAGGACAACCCTTCTACCTACAGGACTCCTACAGACTATCATAGCCCACAAAATCCCTCTGTCCTCTGAGCTTCTAGGACACTTGGCACTTATTCGGTACTTGTGGCTGCCTCCCTTGTCCCTTTATTATTTTTCTTTTTTTCATCTCCTGCCTCTTTAAAGATACTTTATACCCTTAGGGGCAAGGTCCGAGTCTTATACTTCACTGCATCTCCAAACCTAACCCAGGAATCATTTTTACATGTGAACAGACACACACATATGCACAGACATGTACACACATACACTATGTTTTGCTTCGGGTAGTGGGGCCTCAGGACAGACCTGCAATCTACTCTGTGTCTTCAAGCTTACTGTCTCTTTTAAGTCTCCCTTAATTTGTTTTTGTCTTTGCCATTGTGAGAACTTTCCTGAAACCCTCTGTGAGCCTCATCCTTGGACACGTAGGCTAAGCCCATGTGGATCTCTGCCCGTTAGGAAGAGCAGGCAGAGAGCCACAAGGGACAAGTCATGGGAAGAAACCAAAGCACTGCCCTTGAGACTTAAAAAAGGCTCAGCTGGTGTTTTTATATCTGAATTAGACTATTTCTAAATTAGACTCTTAGCCCCTAGGGCAGGATTGCCTAGTTGTGAAAGATAAGCCAATGAGGATCCAGCAATTATACAAAATCCTGGTACCAAGAAGCTAATGCTTAGAACACAAAAGCCAGCCTAAAATTAAGAAGACTAGAAAGGGATAAGAAGAAGAACACACAGGGAATGAAGAGACAGGAGAACAAGAGAGTGAGCAGGTTTTTCAGAAGCTGCGGGAGAGAAGGGCTCACAAGTTTCAAATTCACAGCTGCCACTAGCAGGATAGACATTGAAGAGATGGGGCGCCTGGGTGGCTCAGTTGGTTAAGTGTCTGCCTTCAGTTCAGGTCATGATCCCAGGGTCCTGAGATCGAGTCCTGCATCAGGTACCCTGCTCAGGGGAGAGCCTGCTTCTCGCTCTGCCTGCTGGTCCCCCTGCTTGTGTGCGCATGCGTGCTCTCTCTCTGACAAACAAATAAATAAAATCTTTAAAATGCTACCTTTAAAAAACAAAACAAAACTGAAGAGATGCCATTGTATTAGTCAGCTGGGCGGTCCCTCCTGGCTAGATAAGCTTCACCAGACTAGTGAGGACAACTCAAATCAAGCGGCATGAGAATGAGAGGCGGGATATGTGAATGTATATGATATATATGTATGATACTTGAATATATATGTTCTATGAATGTAATACACTTTCAAGGAGGTCAGCAGTTTTGAGAAGAACAAACACAGAGGACTTGAGGTGAATACAGCACCAAGAAATTAGGACTGTTTTTATGGGGAGGACACATGAGCATGGTTGTTGGATGGAAGAAAAGAAGTTACAGCATATTCAAATGAGACAAGGAATAACCCAGAACAAGGAGAGGAAAAAGGATATATTTTCCTCTGGGATGGAGTGGGTGGGGAAAGGCAGAAAATGAGAGCCAATGGTAAGTTTTGGAGAGAGGAAGAAATAGGGAGGATGTTCCTGAGTTAGGTCTCCTCCTTTTGAGGGGGAAGACAAGGCCTCTGCTCAGTAGGAAAGAGCTGGGGCTGAGCAGGGCTCAGGTGACAGGCATCTGGAAGTTGCCTGGGAAGAGATCTGCTTTGTGTGTGTGGAGGGATTGACCTGAGGCTTGTCCCGAGGGTTTGCAGTGGCAACTGGTGGATGACATGATTATCTCCAGAAGGGGCTTCCTAGGAGCAGGGAATGAGATTTGGGATGGGGCGGACACCAGGAGGTCATTATGGAAAGCAAAGTGTGATAGGGCCTTCAGGCAGGGAAGGGCTAAGAAGACGTGTAACATATTGAATGAGTAGAGACTTTGGCAAGTCAATAGCTTGTTCAGTGAGTGGTAAAGACCAGAGAGTGTTGTCAAAGAGTAGGATTGTAAATTTCCAGTTTTCAGAGTTGGCTTACATCTTGGTCCAAGTAAGGTCCAGGCTGCGTCTGGGGACTTTAAGATAAAGGTCATGGGACTGGGAAAGACAATGGATTGTGAGGCAGGATGAACCTTCTCAGGACAATGACAGGGGATAGCTTGTGGGGCAAAGAGGGCATGAACCGCCAGTCCTGGATGAACATGGGGGAGTGACCTACAGAATATGGAGACAAGAGTGGACCACGGGTGGAGTGAGTGCACCATGCAAGTCTCCAAAGGAGGCACTACTGAACAGCTGCCAGAAAGGAGAAAATCAAGGATTAGTTACTTAATGACTAATTTATTTCTAGTTCTCGACCGCATTACCCAACTGCCTTCTGAGCATCTCCTCTGGGATATATTGCTAGATTTTCTTCTCCTGAGTGAACCTATCTTCTCACCTCTCTAATTTACTCTTCTTTCTCCATTTCTTTAATTCTAGACAGTACCATCACCATTCATGTGGCCAGGTACTCTGAAAAATAAATAAAAGTCACCTTCACCAGCCCTGCCTGCTCTCCACCCAGCCTGCTTCCTTCCCCCATTTGAAACCTCTCATCCTTATTCCAATAAAGGACAGTAATAAATTAGAGAACCACCTCTAGAGTCAGACAGACCTGGTTGGAATCCTAGATGGACCATTTCTACCTGGAATGATCTTGGGCACATAAATGTCTTAAACCTGATTTTCTTCTTTGGAGAAAGGTTATAATACTAGTATTAATCCCATGGGTTGTTATGAGATTAAATGAATTAATGCATGTAAAGAACTGAGCACTGAATCTGGCACTCAGTAATTGCCTTCTAAGTTGTGAAGACCATTAATTTTGGAATTTTCTTCCTCTTTTGAAATCTAGTAGTCCACAAAGTTTATAACCACATTTCTTGCGTATTTATCGTGGATAAATTTCTTAAATCATTGTGAATGCTTTACTACAAATGTGCTAGTAATAATCATTTTGATTTACTTAATCCAGTAATTTTAATTGTATGTGCTTTTTTAAATGCACCTTGAAGCAACAAACACACTTGAGACAATAAACACCTACAGATTAGCTTTCATCATTTGTAAATTTTAATTAAGAATTTCAATATTTCAATAATTAATCTAATATGTAAATAAAATGAAGTCACCAATACATTTTAAACACGCCTTCATTAGAAAAATACTAAATTCTAAACAAAACATCCTCACCAAAGGTTGTTACTAGACATTCACACTCAAACGCTTATGTTTGGTGACACAATTTTGGAGAATGGAAGCCTAGAGTAGCTGAGTTTTAAGCATGGGGAGAAAGAAACAGCTTTCGTGGTTGTCAGCCCCTGGGCTTCAGTGGCCTCCCCCGCCCCACCTGTCAAACCAACATTCACATTCTCTTCTTACTAATCCCTCCTTAAAGCTAAATTCAACTCCCCCTTATCCAGGGCAAAGGTTCAGAATGAGAGGGAAAATAAGGACATGACTAACTCTGACTAGTGAATTGCAACATTATTCCACTGCCTACTATCTGCTCTGCCATCATCCTCGGCACCTCTTCCTCCTCCTAATTCTCTTTCTCAGTCTTCTCCCACCATTGGTATTGAACCTGAACACTACATGAATAAACACATCAGTGTGATTGGGGAAACATTCCATTGTGATGGCAGCAGGCAAGTGGAAGCAGGGCTTGCGTGGTTACTTTGCCAAAAGTTCTAGAAACTACCGAAAACTCAATACTAATTTTCTTCCATGAAGAAAGCCAATGGCTGACTCAGGTTAGGATTATGATTAGTTGAAATTTTGTATTAGATATTTGGTGTATCAGATATCTTCTTCTTTTAACGAAGGTGCCTTCCAAGGAAGATATCTATTACGGATAGCAAGAGATAGATTAAGAGATAAATGGCCCTATCTTTTTGGTTCCCCAAATCTCCATATTCTGTCCAAATGTATATGCATCCTCACCCTTTGTCCACCCACCACAGATGGACTAGACATCCATCACAGAAGCCAGAAACTTTCTCTGTGCTAGTTTATTTCAGAAAATCTATCATTTGCAATGAGAGCTCATTAAGAAAGGAAAAAAAAAAACTTTCCACCGTGCTAGCAAACAAAAACCTAGCCCTGAAATATTCATATATGGATCCTAACACATACGGGTGTAGATTAAAAAAAAAAGAAAGAAAGAAAAACGGAAAGGATAAAGGTTACTTCATGAAAAAAGCCAGTTTAAAAAGAGGAAAAAGATGTTGGGTTTGAGCAACCACACTGTTTTTTATAGCAAAAAGAACCCCAAAATAGATGGCAATGTGTCCATCTCTGCTAGCTCCTGATCCCGGTGTATCCCACAATAGAGAAATGGAATTATGGTTCAGCAGCAAAGACCTGGGCCCTCATTTTCCCAGTGGCCTAAATCAGTCCCTAGTCCAGGACAAGATGCTGAGCAAGATGCATAAATTATTTCAGGCCACTAGGGTAAGCACTATTCCTGGCAACTCTGCAGGCAGTGCCATGGATGAGGGTTTCTAATTCTCTTTAGTGATTTGGTTCTGTGTAAACCGAGATTTTTCTTTCAGTATTTCAGCCAGATAAGCAGGAGGGGCCAGCTCCAGTCCTGAGATAGAGCCAATCAAGGTCAATTTCCGTTGCTTTTTCTGCATAGTTGAGTCTATTTTTCCCCTGCTCCCTATCCTGACATCAGATCATTTTTATCTGATTATCATATACCTACTGCGAGAACCTTTGGCAGCCTCTCGTGCTCTCCCAGTATTCAAAAGCCTCTCAGCCTAAGGAATATCATGAATACCCCGCAAAGCAGGGTCCTGGAGGGGCAACCTCAGACCCTGGGCTATGAACCACAGAAGGTGTCTCCCATTAGTATTTTGGTGGTTGAGACCAATGCGTGCTTTCACCAGAGGCAATACTGATTCAACTCGCCTATTACCAAATCTCTAATTCTTGGCTTTTGCACTGTACCACAACATACTCAAGTTAATATCTCACATAGGAAGAGAAAAACAAATCTTGTCATTCCCATTTGGCAGATGGTGAAACAGAGTTTTGCAAATTTAAAAGAGTTGCCTAAAGTGAATTCAACAAAACAGTGTTGTAGCTGGAAAGTAGATTAGCTGACACCTGTCCCCCGTTTTTTAGGTCACGGGCTTTTTGTAAGTTTAGAGCAGTGTTTTACTTACCATATTCCTCCTTGAGATCTTCTATTTACTTTGTTAAACTGTGGATACCAGGAGAGAGGTACCAGGTGTACATTCCAGACATTTACACAATATCCACAGACTGAGCAGTCTGCCTGTTGGGTACATAGCTCCTGGCTGAAGAATTTCTAAGATTGTCAGAAGAACAAATGAGGCATTAGGGGCTCTGATGTGAAAGGAAATTGCATATACCCCTGCAAAGACAGATTAAAACCATCCTCTTCGTTATTACAAATGAAAAGCTGACCGATTTAGTCTGTGCTTTTTCAAATTACATTGCTCTCCCCCTGTATCTTCATTAAATAAATGCAAACACATGTGCTTAGAAATGGGTAGGTGTAAAAGAACATTCTGCACAATTATATCTGGGCTGCCAGAGATTTATATCACACGCACACATATATCTAGGAGATGTTAATTCATGATGACAGCTGAGCATGACAAATGCAACAGTACACAAGTTGGAATGCCGGAAAAAAAAAAATGCAACTACAAACCCCATGCAGACAAACACGCATACAGGAGTTTTCCCTCAACGCACACGTGGTCGCACTTACAGGAGCTTAACCACTTTGATAAACCCCAAACACAAACACAGGAGGCTCCGCAGCCCGCGAGCTGCCCCCACACACGCAGCCGCGCCTTCGTCTACCGGCAGGGATTCGCGCGCGTCCCTGGGTACACTTGCCCTCCCACCCACATCCCACTGCGCGAACACACGCGCGCTAACCGCTCCCCGCGCCCGCCCGCCCGCCGGGAAGCGTTGGCTCCCGGGGCTGGGGGCAGGGCCGGGTGGGGCCGGAGCGCCGCGGGGCCGGGCCTCGGCGCCCGGGGAGGGGACGAGGGGCGGGCGCGGGGCGGCGCCCGGCTCACGTGGGCGGGCGGGAGCAGCTGAAGGTCCGTTCCGGAGCCTGGGCTGTCCTCTCGCGCGCGGCGCTGGCCCGGGCGGCGGCGGGGAAGGAGGCGGAGGAGGAGGAGGAGGAGGAGGAGGAAGGCGGCGGTGGCGGCGGCGGCAAAAGAAGAGGGGAGGACGGGGGCGGCGTCGGACTGGAGCCGAGCGGCGGCGCGAGCTGCCCGGGGCTCTGTCGTGAGCTCGCCCGCCGGGCCCCCATCCCCGAGCTACACCCTGCCGTGCCCAGCTCTGCCCGCGTCCGTGCCCCCGCGGGGAGCGCGCCGGGGCTGCCCCCCGAATGACGGGCGGAAGGTTCGACTTCGACGATGGCGGCACCTACTGCGGCGGCTGGGAGGAGGGCAAGGCGCACGGGCATGGCATCTGCACGGGGCCCAAGGGCCAGGGCGAGTACTCGGGCTCCTGGTCGCACGGCTTCGAGGTGGCTGGAGGCTACACCTGGCCCAGCGGCAACACCTACCAGGGCTACTGGGCGCAGGGCAAGCGGCACGGGCTGGGGGTGGAGACGAAGGGCAAGTGGATGTACCGGGGGGAGTGGTCACATGGTTTCAAGGGGCGCTACGGGGTCCGGCAGAGCCTGTGCACCCCCGCTCGCTACGAGGGTACCTGGAGTAACGGGCTGCAGGACGGGTACGGCGTGGAGACCTACGGGGACGGAGGTGAGCAGCGTCGCAGGCGGCTCGGCTGCTCTGTGAGCTGGTGCGGTGGGCTTTGCCCAGGCTGCGGGGAAGCGGGGAGGACGAGAGGCGCACGTGTCCGGAAACCCGCCAAAACACCTGGGGAAGCCTCCCACCCATCTCCCGCGCCAGCGTTGAGACGCGACTAGTGCGCGGGGGGTTTGTTCTGACCCGGTTCTTGGAACAGGCAGTGTGTCCACACCCGGGAAAGCAAGGCGTGAATATACCTGGCCGGCGCCAGCACTGAGCTGCCACCGGGAGGGAGCGCCGCCCGGGTGGGTTGGGCAGGGGCGAGGACGCTGTCACTTGAGCCCGTCACATTACGTTCCTGATCCCTCCCTCTCCCGGCCGGGTTTGAAAACGCCACTCCGGTGGAGTTAGAGCGAACGCCCTGGGCTTGTGAGGCTGGCGGTCGGTGCTGACCGCTCCCCGGATTGGTTTCACGTGGAGTCGTATTTCGCTTCTGGTCTTCTAGTAGCCTAAAGATAGAAGCCAGAACCCCATAAGTTGGATGTAGGGGAATTGTACCTTTTCTGGAGGGCATTTGGAAACATCCTGGCTGTAGAGGTGGGGAAGCCACCTGATGCAGGTGGGGCTCAGAGGGTGTGAGTTTCCCTTCCCGGTTTTCATTGGTTCCTTAAAGTAGTGGTTTTCCATCAGAAGAATGGTAGTCATTGTTGACCTGGAGATCTCTGGGCAAATTACTAGGAAGATGGCTTAGAAATGAACAATGAAGTCTACTTTTTAAGAAATGTATTCAAAAGATACATTCCTACAGTTGCTAAGTTAGCAGTCACTTTACTCCAGAGAATGGCAATGTGGAATCACCAAATTGCACTAAAGTTGTATGACCTCAGCATGCTAGCTATGAACAAAATTCACCTGATTTTAATATTTAATAGCTTTGCGAAGTAAATTGTGTATATAATAGGGCAGGGGTCCTTTTTTTTTTAATTAGGAAAAGTATTCATTACTGAAACAGGTGTCAAAACCTGGTGAATTTACTTGTGTAATAAGCTGAGAAGGATGAATGGCTTATGCTTTGGCAAGATACATTTTCTGATGATAAACATAATCATAGTTAATTGAAAAAGGTTAGGGGAGGCAGTGTCAACTTTTGTCGTTACACAGCTCAGAGTTGAAGGGAATTAAAAGGATCCAATTAAAAGTTTCTCCAGCCCACTGCATAAAAGCTTATACAATTTGCACACTTCACTTACTCCGAACACTTGGGCTGTATTTCAAATGCAAAATGGTAGAATTCAATGGTAGAATTTGATTAAAAGACATCTCTTCGTCCTACAGTATAAATAAAGGATATGGTTCTCATGGATTAAAAGGGGGGGGACTTTCTCTAATGCTTTTATATGGGCTCCAGGAGTCTTGAGTTTCACAGTAGTTAATTAGGGTCCTTAAATGTTCTGAATGGGCATATAATGCCTTGGTTGACAGCCCTATAAATATGTTAGCTTGTGATTGGATTTTATTGGGAGGCCCTAGGTCTGTAATATAACTAAATTCCATGCTCAAAAGTAGAATGCAAAATTTATTTTTTAAATGTCCATGTTATTTTATAACCTCTTAAGAAGGCCAAGGATAGTTCTCTTCAGTTTGGGAAGGTTAAAAATAAATTAGTCTTAAATAAAAAATAAAGTTTTCTTTTAAAGTTACTACTCATTAAACAAGATCTCTTGATTTAGAGGATTCATTACATTTAGCAAATATATATATACACATATATACATCAATCACAGTGAAGGTATATATATATGTGTGTGTGTGTATATATATATATACACACACACACACATCAATCACAATGAAGGTCCTATATGTATGCGTTGTAGAAGCTCAAATAAGTGACTAGGATGACGTTATGGATAATCTGCTTTCTGATTTAAAACTAACTTAAAAAAAATTTTAAACCCTTAAAATTTGGAATCATGTGGTTTTCCTCTTCTACCAAAAAAAAAAAAAAAATCAAATATGCTCCCAATTAGGAAGGAAAAAAAAAAAACCCTTAAAAATCACTCTGAATGTCTATGGTAGTTGATTTTCTGCTTTCTTTCATATGTAACTTCATTTAATTAGAAAGTCCCTAATCATAAAGAGAGGGTCTAAGTAGAAGTGTATTGCTATAACTTATTTTATGCAAAAGTTTTGGCCAAAATAGGAAATATCACCTTCCCTATTCTTACTTATGAATGCGTTTATTTTTGTCTCTGCACTACCACCTGTACATCCCTGTGCACCCTTTGTCAAACTTAGGGAAAATCTGATTCCATGTATTTTGTGACGTTAAACTAGAAGATGAAGTATTTATTCCATATGGAATGTATCACCTGATTTTTTTATTAGTGATTTGTGTGTGAAGTGTAGCCAAAACTGCCTGAATATTAATTAAGAATAAATTAGTACAGTTCTAATGAAATCCAAAATCTAGGTGCCCAGAATTTTTGGCACAAATTCTGATCTGCACCTTATTTTTTTCACCAGTCATAAACTATTGAAAATATCTAGGAAGACACATTGCTTTATTAACTATGTGCATACTTGCATATACCCATTCATAGCACATGAATATAAATTTGGCGTAGTGCAACCTACATTTGGGACTCATTCTGAACTGGATGCCTTCCACTATAAGATTATGTAGTTAAAATGGCTATATATAGAAAACCAGCTCCCAGATGAAAAAGTCATAGAATATAATTTAAAACAAAACTTGTAAAAATAATTTTTACACTTGTGAAATATGCATCTTTATTTGAGGAATGGAGAGGAACTAATTAGAACTTTATTTGGACAGCAGGGATAAGTTGGAACCCACCTGCTTCATAAAAAAATAATAGCCCCTCCTTTTTTTCTAAGTTCATTGACTAAACCTGTTTTAAATTTCAGATGAACTACTAACAGTTTGTAAATTGGTTTTTAGCAATTCCATGGAAGAAGTCTTTCATATACTGTGATTTAACAAAAGATAGGAACATTTCCAATGCAATTGCCCCTCCCTTTCCCTGTTTGACAGTTAAGCAGAGACCTAAATTTTCTAATTACTGCCGTTGTCTTAAACTGCTTGGATTTTCAAGCAATACTTATTTGGAAATTCTAAATACTCCTCTTACTTTTGGAGATACCAGTTTAAGGAAAACTACTTGTTAATTTTCTCTCTGTGTTAAACATTTACTAAGATGGTATGGTTGCATTTTCAAAGTATGAAACTTAAATAGCACCTTTAGAAACTGTTCTTGTAAAATGAACTTGTCATTGTGTAGAAAGGTAAGAGATGATTATAGCATTACTTGTTTAAAAACAAGGTTGTTTTGGTACATGTAAGTCAGGTTGTAGAACTCTTATCGTAGAACTTGTATTTTATCTATATAGGCAGAGGGAAAGTCAAAGTTGAAATCTCCTAATTTCATTCCCTTCCCTGTTAAGGCGGTGGTATTTGGAAATGGCTAATATTCAGTAGGAATCTTCTTAACCTGGAATGTTCTATGTAACTATCTTATCCTTTGGGGTTTAATCCTTTTGAGGAAACTGCGGGCCACCTACCTCCTCAGAAGTTCATAAATGTCAGGTTAAGACTTATATTTACCCAGAATAGGACACTCATAGTACCAGACCTACTTAGAATTTCATTGTTGTCCTGCTGTTGTCTGTTTATACGACATAAATGTATCAAACTAAACAGAAAGAGAAGGTAGTCTTGAAATTTGTCAAAACTTTTGATTTTGGAGCCATTACAGTTTTAAATGCATTGAAATAATCAGCCCATATTAATACAATGACGTAAAACCACTAGCATATATAGCTCAATATTTAAAAAGTAAATGGAAATCTAAAATGAAATGAAAAGTGACTGCAAGGTAGATCTATATAATCAGAAACTGAAAGAGGCCAAAAAAGACTGTAATCATGAATCATTTTCTATTATATTGTGAGTTACTAGGAATAATACAGAAGTAGTTACATCTTAAAATTTCCACATAGCTCCTTTTGGGGGATACTATAATTTAAAATGTGCCTTTAATTAAAGGAAATCACCTTGATTTTGAAAAGAAAATTCTAAATTCCCTAATTTTTTTTCCCTAAGTTTCCTAATTTTAATATTCAGTTTTTCATGTGATTTAAAAGGCCACACAAGGTTATTTAGCTAATTTATTTAATAGAAAAACTTACCAAACACAAATGCTTTAGAGACTATCCTATTCCTAAAACGGCATAATATTCATTGAAAAAGTGATCTGGTATCAACAAAGTTCTAAGAGACATGGTCAAACACACCTTTGCTCTGAGATGAATTCTATACTGTTAGGAGTAGAAGATTAACTCTGGTCTTGTCTCAGTTTTTCTAGGAATAAGTAGTATATTCTTCTGAGCCACCATAGCTATTTGCTATAAAGTCATCAAACACCTACAGATTACAGGGCACGTAAGCCGTGAGACTGGAAAATTTGTGTTTGTTAGGAGGTAATTCCTGCCCTCAGAGTGCTTCTAGTCCACGTGTTTCATTATGTAGTATCAGAGACTAGGGAAATCAGTGAAGAGAATGGTGAGGAGAAAGCAGAACTTTGGCAAGTAGTACAGGACAAATCTTGACCGTTTCACCTGGAAGTACAAAATCTTATAATTGCCCATTTTTTCATAATGGTTCACTATATTCAGGATACATACAGTATTTGTCAAATCACTCTTAGCACCAAAAATTTCTCCCAAATCTAAATAATAAGCCTAAATATTACACAGATTTCCCTACCTTAAAAAAATGGTGAACATGAAAGAAAAAAATGTAAAATAATTTGACGGCCCATGTCCCGAGTATTCAGATCACTAATAATTTTAAGTCTTTGAGCCTGTTGGAATGTTATAGTGACAGACCTAGAGTTTTTAAAGGTTTTCAGCTAAATGAGTAAAATTAGAATAAAATTCACAAACACAACTCATTTCGTCTTCTGTGACACTGCCTTCCTTTGGGGGATTTTGATGTGTTAATTTCAGAGGAGAAAAGTTGTTTTCTAATGATCACTCTTTTTGTATTAGAAAGTAGTGGTTTCATCCAAAACACTCGTATAAATTTTTTAATGAAAAGCAAAGTTACCAGACTATTTGAAAATGCTATGCAATTACATTAAAACCATAGACACAAAATTACAGGGCGGGAATTCACAAATGGATGAAAAGTAGCGCTCAGAATTGACTTGGAAACGTGTGGGATTTGACCGTGGGCCTGCCTGCTTTATGCGCCAGGCTCTCCCGGGGCGCCCTCGGGCGCTTGCAGCCGCGATGGCACCCCTTCTGCCCCTCGACTCACGCTGTGCTTTCTCACGGTCTCTCGAAGGTACGTACCAGGGCCAGTGGGCCGGCGGCATGCGGCATGGCTACGGCGTGCGCCAGAGCGTGCCCTACGGCATGGCCACGGTGATCCGCTCGCCATTGCGCACCTCCATGGCCTCGCTGCGCAGCGAGCAGAGCAACGGCAGCGTGCTCCACGACGCCGCGGCTGCTGCTGACAGCCCCGCCGGCACCCGCGGCGGCTTCGTGCTCAACTTCCACGCCGACGCGGAGCTTGCGGGCAAGAAGAAGGGCGGCCTCTTCCGAAGGGGCTCCCTTCTCGGAAGCATGAAACTTCGCAAGTCCGAATCCAAGTCTTCCATCTCCAGTAAGCGCAGCTCGGTCCGCAGCGACGCGGCCATGAGCAGAATCAGTTCCAGCGATGCCAACTCCACGATCAGCTTCGGCGACGTAGATTGTGATTTTTGCCCCGTGGAAGACCACGTCGACGCCACCACCACGGAAACCTACATGGGCGAGTGGAAGAACGACAAGCGCAATGGTTTCGGCATTAGCGAGCGCTCCAACGGCATGAAGTATGAAGGCGAGTGGGCAAATAACAAGAGGCACGGGTATGGCTGCACCGTGTTTCCTGACGGCTCCAAAGAAGAGGGAAAATACAAAAATAATATTCTGGTCCGTGGAATAAGGAAGCAGCTTATACCAATAAGAAATACAAAAACTAGGGAGAAGGTGGACAGAGCAATTGAAGGCGCGCAAAGGGCAGCTGCCATGGCGAGAACCAAAGTGGAAATAGCAAATTCAAGGTATGTAAATGCAGGGTGGGTGGTTGTGCCTGGTCGTTCAAAACAGTGGGATATCAGATATTATGTTTGTCATTCTGTTGGTAACATCACCAAAGAGCTTCTGCAACTGGCAGAACCAAAGTTAGAAAATGATGGAAGTGCAATGGAGTGCGTCAGAAATGTACCTGCACTGTTCTGGAACGCCATCATCACAAAATGTTTAAGGCACATTGAGATCCCCTTCCTATTGCAAATTACTTCCCTAATATTAATGGCACGTCGCTCAGACCCTATGCACATTTTCAAGAATTCAGAAAGTTACTTTCAGGGGTGTGTTTTTGTTTTTGTTTGAGAAGGCAGCAAAATTTAAATATGGCAGAAATGGAAAGTTACAAGACCAAATCTTGCATGCGTTCTTTAAAACAGAGGTCCCATCCAAGTTAAAGAGGGCACTAGTTGTGGTGAGTCCTGGGTGTTGTATGTAAGTGATGAATCACTGAATTCTACTCCAGAAACCAGTATTGCACTGTACATTAACTACCTAAAATTTTAAAAGTCATAATAATAAATATCACTGCAAAAAAAGAAAAATAAAACAAAAACCCTCATCTATATGGGAGTGGCAGAGGGATTAAGGCTCATACAAATTGCTGCATTCTATGCAGGAATGATTAGATCACTGGTGTATTAAAAGGAAAGGGGTGGGGGGGAAGCTGACATGGACAGATGGGACTGTCAGTGTGCCAAAGTTGGAAGAAAGTAGAGCAGTAGAGAAGGGTTGGAGTGAGTAGGAGAAAGGGGTGAATTATAGATTGAGACGTGGGGTATATGTGGGCACAGAAGGACTTTGTGCCTGAAGTTTTACTAGCTGGGTTCAGGGATCCAGCAAGAAGGTTGGAGAAATCTATAGGGAATAGCCTTGTCTTATTGTAGACAAAAAAGGATGGTTATAAATGGAAAATATTATTTTTTGGCTTATTTACATGGCCACTGGCCACAGTTTCGTATGACTTGAGGCATATATCTTTTCCTGCTTCAGTAGTATTTTCTCATAAAAGTAAGCCTTCTTTCAAAGCCACAAAATATTAGCATGTCTTCAGTTTTTGTTCTTAGCATTGAATAAATGAACTCTCCTTTGCTTTGGCTGAACCATATGAAATTATTGATATTTGGACCTTTCGATTTCAAAAAATGGCAATTTCATGTGGTTCAAGTGAATGCTTCCAGACTTCTGAAGTTTCTATTAAAAAAAACTTTTATGGCTACTGTTTACTTCTTAGTAACTTCTGAAGCACCACTTGGTCTTATTTTTTGCATTATATCGAGATATGTATTAAAAGTCTTTAGGGTTTCCATCTTTATCCCAAACTCATCCTGTTTTAAAGTTAATATTGTTTGTTGATCAGCACAGACTTTAAGGAAGGGCCTCACCTCTCTTCTCTGCTGAGCATCCTTTATTTTAGATCACAGTTTTCCCAGATGACCTAGCATCGCGTTACTTGCTTTTCAGCTTGCTTATAGATGGGATTCTTGGCACATCTGATCTTACTGGCTTCTCTGGCTCTCAGCTAACTTTTAGAGCTAGTGATGTACCTTTGGTTATGCCCTGGCCGATAATTTCAAATACACTCCTGGATTCTTCCATTCGTTTTCACTTACAGCCTAGTGATCTAGTAGAGGCAGTTCCATCTTGGCAGATGAAAAGTACACCTGCACAGGACACTCTAGCAAATGACTTTCTTACACTTGCTTTAATGATTGACTTTGACGGTTTAAATTGGAGGAATCTAAATAATGAAAGGGAAATGCCTGTAATGCAAGGATCTCTGATTATACTAGTATCATAAAACTCTTAGCCAAGTCCTAGCCACATCCCCTCCATTGAAAGCCTTTCGGGGATAGTAATTTGAGATGGTTTGAGAGTACTGTAGTTGTAGTTGATAGTTTGAGAGTACTGTATTATATAGTTGATAATCAACAAATATACTTTTAGCCAGTTAACTGCTTCATAAATATTTCACTTAGCTACTTTGCAAATGCTCAATTCATTATACTAAGTGAAATAAGCCAGTCACAGGACAAATATTGCACGATTCCACTTAAATGAGGTATCTAAAATGGTCAGACTCCTAGAAACAGAGTAAAATAGTGGTTGCCAGAGGCTGGAGGGAGGGGGGAAATGGGAAGCTGCTGTTCAATAGCTCTAAAGTTTCAGTTAAGCAAGGTGATTGTGCATGTGGTTAACAATACTGTGTTGTGTACATAAAAATTTGTTAAGAGGGTAGATAGATCTCATGTGAAGTGTTTTAATCACAGTAAAAAATTTATACTATTTGGATGATGCAATAGGCAAAATACTCAATCTCTTATGTCTGTCTTCACTGTTACTCCTCTTTCCAGATTCCTTGCTTTAATAAATACTTCAGATACAGAGTTTTGCTACTTATTTTTGTAGAAAGTAGCTGAAGGACCAACTGTCCCCTTTAGTGGCTCTGAGCTTAAAGTTCTACATTCTTTTAAAAACTTTTTTGGGTCACCTAGGTGGCTCAGTTGGTTACTCTTGATTTTGGCTCAGGTCATGATCTTGGGGTGGTGAGATTGAGCCCCCCCACCCCCCCGCCCCGTGGCAGGTTCCCACCCTCAGCAGGGAGTCTGCTTGAGATTCTCTCTCCGCCTCTCCCCCTCCCCACCCCACTCTCGCTCACTTGCTTTCATAAATAAACAAGTCTTTAAAAAAGTAAAAAATAATTTAAAAAAAAATTTTTTTAAATAGAGAAAAAGGTTCTTTTTTTTTCAAATACTTTTATTTTATTTTTTCAGCGTTACAAGATTCATTGTTTATGTACCACACCCAGTGCTCCGTGCAATACGTGCCCTCCTCAATACCCACCACCAGGCTCGCCCATCCCCCCACCCCCTCCCCTCCAAAACCCTCAGTCCCTTGTTCTGAGTTCACAGTCTCTCATGGTTCTTCACCCCTCCGATTTCCTCCAATTCATCCCTCCCTTCCCTCTCACAATGTTCTCTATGTTTCTCCTTATGCTCCACACGTAAGTGAGACCATATGATAATTGACTTTCTCTGCTTGACTTATTTCACTCAACATAATCTCTTCCAGTTGAGAAAAAGGTTCTTCTGTTAAGGTTTTGGAGATTGCTGGCTGGGGAATGGACTTCTTACCATATTGTCATAAACCATGGCTCTTTATAATACCTGAGTATTTGCTCAGTCCTTCGTGGACCCTCCAGTAGTTACCATTAATGTTTTGTTTCTAAAAAATAGCAAAAGTTTAAGAATGTAGGTGACACTCTCCCCCTGGTCCTGCCCCAGTAAGGGCAGAATAACAACTAGAAAGAAGGCTCCTGGCAGCTGCAGCTCTCAAAATCACTCGTTTGCCATTAGCAACAGAGGGAGATGGTAACAGTTACTGACCAGCTCAGTTTGCCACCCAGATAGTGCTAGTCGTTATTCTGTTGCTGTTATTTCTTAGGCTGTGGAGAATTTTTGTTCCTTCAGTCTCAGGAAAATGGATCCATTTTTGTGCCATAACTGTATTATCTTGAAGCAAAGCTTCAAGTTAGCTCTGAGAGAAAATAATGGTATCCTCCTAAGGGAAATCAGGAAACATGGAAACAACCACCTTTGGCCCGGAGATTCAAGAAGGTCTGTGGACCTTTCCTTTGCTTCTTTGAAGAGAAAGTGGTGTGTCTCTGTAGGAAATGCACAGGAGGCTTATTTCAGGTGTATTATGGGCCCCCGTTTAATTCTTACCGATAAGGGAATGTGAGGATCACGTAACAGTCAGTAGATAATAGAAATAATGCAGCAGATAGAGAATTAGTAGATACTGATCGTTTACTAGCAGGTTAGCACTTAAGAGTGAAAACTCTACGGGAGACTAGTAATTTGCTGACTTTTATAAGTTTTCTTTAGGTTTCTGTTCTGATCTAAAAAGTATGATGTCTATAAGATGTAACAGAATGTTTTCTTCCCTTCTTGTCTTGGTCCTGTGGGTAAAAATCATCTCCTGGAGTTGAGAAAATGTCTCAACCTTGTTTTTAAAAGAAATGTTCAAGAGGTAAGGGAGCAACTCCATTTCATGCCCCTCCCGTTCAGAGGCAGAGACCACAGCTCTGCCCAAGACGACCCCACTTTGCCTGTTGTTTCGATTACATTTCTCATTTGGCCACTCTTACTCCATGAACCCTTGTCTCCAGTCATTGACTAAGAGATGTTCAAAATCCTGTTCCTTGAGAAAAAATATTTTAAGGAAGAATTTTAAGGTGAGGCATTTGGCTGAGGTAGCCAGTAAGTGGCCCTTGGAGAACCATACTTCCGTGGAAAAGAATAGATAATTTAGAAAAGGATATAGACAAAAGAAGAGCTTTGTAGACTCTCAGCCCCAGAGGACCACAATTATCATGCTAAAGGATGGAAGATGGCTGGTGACAGGGATGGGAGAGAGCTGGCCTCAAGCAATTGAGAACCACAGGCTGGCTTCATTGTATCACGTAGATTCGAAGAAAGAAAAGAAACTGGGAGGATCCCGTGGACCACCTTTCTGTCTCTGTGGCGGTCTCACTGAAGCTGGGAGGGCGTGTGGCTGGACAGGCTTCCAAGACTACCGTGAAATGTCGGTGACTGCTGCTCCCAGCCTCTCCCAAACGTCAGGCGGTGACAGCAGCACTGAGACAGGTAATGTTGAGAGGGAGCCCCGTACTGTGTCCGGCCCAGCCCCAACCCCGCTGGGCCCAGCACAGATGTGGTTGTACAGGGGGATAGAAGCACCAGATAGAATATGGAGGCCTGAAGCTCAAAGGATCTGGTGCACAGGTGAGCTTGCCGCACCTATTTTCAGAACTAGAGATTGGGTGCCATGTTGCCAATTTTGAAGTTTAATATAAAAAAAAAAAGACACTTTTTTCCAAAAATGCTATATAAAAAACGTATTTCCCATGTTTTTCTTCTAAAAAGATAGACTTCCTTACCAGTCTCGCTCTTTCCTCTGTGGCCTGAATGAATTCAGCCACAGTGGCTTCCCTTCAGTTCTCAGGGAGGTCTTCGCTTGTCCCTTCCCTCTGCCTGGGGCCCTTGCCCCAGCTCGCCTCTCAGGCTAGCTCCATGTTCCGGTTTAGGCATCAGCTCTCTTCACGGAAGATTTCCCTAAGCCCACACCCTCCCACCCCACTGCCACCCCCTTCCACCTAAATGCCCATTTGTCTAAGTTGTCATCGTATTTCACTATATCTGTTTGGTATCTCTTTCTCCAACTAGATCGGAAAGCCAGACCATAAAGGCAGCTTCGCTCACTTTTAGGCACCCAGCAGCTAGTTTAGATCAGGGCACTTTCATAAGGGCTCTGGTAAATGATGAATGAGTGAATTAAATTCTTACTACTACTTAGGCTGTGAACACTCCCAGTGCTTCTAATTCTATTTTCTTGGGCATTTATAAACCCAGCTTTAAAGGAAGGAACCATAGCCCTCGTAAATCATCATGCAGTCATCTGGTAATAATCAAGGAAGTAGAGAAAATGCAAAAGTATGTGTTACAGGTACTCTTTTCCTTAGCTGTGTCAACGTCATTAAAGAGTCATTACTAAAGCATGGCTGGGGAATAAGAACTTGAGGTTAAGCCAAACTCTTCTCTCCATTCTTCATAGGGATGAGCTGGTCCAGTGATACATGTGAGTGTGTCCCTTAAACAGATATAGAAACTCCAAGAAGTCAGCTTATACTCACCATAAAAATATTAGCTCATCCTCCCTGTTTGACATCACCAAAATATGTGATCAGTCAGAACGTAAGAACTCACTGATTTTTTTAAGAATCTGTTTTCTTAGTGTTTAGCTGTCTTTATTCCCTTTTGAAGGTTTTTCTTGTCTTACCCTTTTTTTTTTTTTTTTTGGTCATTTTTCTTGAGCTCAAATAATAGCGTTCAATAGAACGGTTTCTTCCAAGATTACTTGACTCGATTCACACTTCACTTATTAGTAATTAAAACCCAGAGTCAGCCATGAGTCAGTGCACATTACGGATCCAAATTAAACTTCTACCAATTTTGGGGAAAAATCTCAGTCTCTGCCAAGTTATTGTGAAGGACCAGAAATGTGAAATTCTTAAATTCGGTTGCACAAACGGATTCTAGTTCTCTTTTGCAAATCAAAATTCTGGTTTGTCCTGTTTCTTTAATGTTAGTAGACCTGTCATATCTTTAAAAACAATTGTAGATTATCTTTTCCATGAATTTTTTATTTCTTCTACTGGGGCTCTGGTGAATGTTCAGTTTTTAGCGTAAGTGATTTTTGCAGGAAAGTTGAATTTTTTGGTAATGTCTCGTAAGCCATTTTCATGAAGAAGCTATTAAATAGGTGAAGAAATCCGGGGGGGAATCACCTAAAATGTGGGAATTCAGTGTTGAGAGCATTAACGATTTTCTTTAGTTATGCCTCCTGTGCCCTTCCGTATTGGCCTTTGCTCCCTGTCGTGCTTTTCCACCTGCTGTCATCAACCCTTCTGAGAAAGGCTTCCAGAGGCTTCGTTAATACGCTCAGGCTGAGGTGCAGAAAAGTTACTGTGAATGGGGATTGATAGTTGGTCTCTTTTCTTCACAGAAGGGTTGTCTTAAGGGTTGAATGAAAAAGTGGATATCCCAGGGCTTTGTATATAAGCTGTGACTCACCATATCCAGTCCACGTTTTGGAAAATGTGTCCATCATACAAGTATCATTCCCAAAAGTGACAGGTGATAGATGACCAAGAAGCCAGACTGCGATAAAGGTAAAGATGGAGGGAGGAAGGAAAAAGGAAGGGAAAAAAGGCTTGGGAAGCAGAAATAGGGATAAGCAAAAGGAAAGGAATTAAATCCACCAAGTGTCACCACCTGTGTTTAGATGCGAGTGTCTATCAAGACTCACCCCATTTCCAGCCTCAGATCTGTGTGAAGTCAATAGGCTATCGACAGGCAATTATATTTTTTAAGGCTGAAAAGGAACTGAGCAAGGAAATGGCGTATGTATTTGGATCAAGCCATGCTGGGGTAATGTTCTGAAGACAATGTAGGATAATAAAGATTTTTATCTTCCTATTGTGTAGGTATACTAGCGTAGGTCACCATGGTCTTTGGTGTATTATAGTTTCTGTATTGCACATAAAGATTTTAAACACGCGTTTCTCGTTTTCCCCAAAGAATGCCCATTTCCCGTGGGCGAGAGTGAAGAACCTGCTCTAATTTCCTTGCATTCTTGTCCAGGCTGTTTAAAGAGTGCTGTACTTCTCTGTAATGAGGGGCCCAGGACTTCGTGGGCCAAGCAGTCACTGAGGCTTTTCTGTGTGGGTGTGCAGAGGGAGCAGCTGAAAGCAGAAAGATACTGAGGCACCTGCTCTGTCCTGCCCACAAACAAGGGGCAAAGCTTAGATGGGATGGTACTCCAGAGGTATGATGGGAACATGCCCGGCTTCTCTCCTTCAGCGCTGGTGTGATGGTACCTCATGCTTAGCAGGTCATTACACATAAGATGGGAACATAGTGTGTTATGGGAGCCTTGTAAAACTTTCTTAGGGCATCTTGTTTCTGAAGACCTTTCTTTAAAAACCCTTCATCCACCCTCCCAAGTCCAGACCCATTCAGAAACTGAGGCCTTGGGCGGAGGGGAGCATGTGTTTTAATGATGAACAAGTAGGTTCAAGCAATATAAATTCGATGAAAATGGGTCTTATGCCATAAGAGTGGGAGGGTCACAGTTATCCAGACTTCTGGGCCATTAAAAACATACTTTTTAAAGCCCTCGTTCATGTAGGCATGTCTCTCCACTTTGATTAAGCAGAGAGCATAAGGAGAAGATGCCGTCTCTATATGGTGTGAATGGGATATGAGGTAGTGTTGAATTCTGCAGAAAGCTACTTGGCGAAAACTGGCTGCAAAGACTGGAGGGAAAAAGCAACGTTCCAGGGAGATAATAAGCTAGGTTTTGGGGACACATGTTGGCCTTGTTTTAACTATAGAAATCTGAGTTTGCTTAGACAGTACAAACTGCAGCAGGTTCGATCTCATTTACGTCCGAAGCATGACATTTTTCCAGATTCTGTAAATCCAAAGAATTAAAGCAGCGGTTACTTTCTAGTATAGCTTCCTTTATAATGAAAGCACCCCTACCATGTTGCCCAGAAAGCCAAAGGTATGATAGTGTTCATGTTCCATCCCGTGTGCCCCATACAACTTTTAGCCTTGACCTGGAGATACTTTGTTTTTGGGCAAGGGGCAGAGTTCTGTGTGCCTGCTAACACAGCTGCCAGGCAGCCAAAGCACCCCGCTCACAACTTTCCATTATGGATTAAGCTGACTCTGCCAATCTCACTTTACTCAAGACACCAGACTGGACGCTTGCAAGACTAGTGCCTTGCAAATCTTTGAGATGCTTTTCTTATTATAGATGAAATATGAACATTGTGTTTGGGAACAGGATCCAACAAATGCCAGAGGTATTTATGTAAGTCATTCAGCTTTAGTACAACGGCCTCTTGAGAATAAAACCAAATAAGCTTTTAATAATTTTGCCCTTCTATTTCAGTGTTTCACATTTATTTGTATAATATGCTCAATTCAAAATAAGCTTCTTTATCAGGAATTTAATTAATATGTAAGGAATCAAGATCACCTCCAAAAGAGTGCGACTCTTTGAAGTCAAATCTTCTTAGGATTTCCCTGTGTGCCAAAAGAAACTTATTCAAGCCAAGTAAAATACATTAATTCACTTTCTAGCATTTTTAAAATGATTGATTATGCCAGAGATTAACAAATAACTTCTCTATATTTTTGTTAGTTTTTAAAAACTTCTGAATAAGGTTAAAATTTTGCCAAGTTTTACTGTATCAGGTCCATTAAGCTTTGATCTCAATTGGCTTAGTCCAGAGATCCTTCTCTGTTTAATTTTTTACATTGGTGTTGGAGCTTTTGGAATTAGTATTTCAAGATTTCCTACATTCACTTCCATCCATTAGGGGAAAGGTTTAATATTCATGTGGGGAACCTACTAGTCAAAACGTTTTGAGGAGAAATCCCACAGAAGCAGGAGTTTCGGGTTCAGGAGTAGGAATATAGAAGCCATACCCGCCCTCCACCAGCCATCGTTACTCTTTCCCACCCCTCCTGCTCATCCCAGTGATTTGACGATCGGTTGAACTGTGACTGATAGATTACCTTACAAAGATGCAAATGCTGTGGAAGGGTCATCAGTTAATACATTGATTAGCACCCTGGTCTGGATTTGCAGAAAAGACCACTAGGTTGCCAGCCCAATTTATAAGCCCATGAATTGATATGACATACTATGTAAATATAAAATAATGATCACGATCCAGTCCTTTCTGTCACATGTTAGGAGAGAGAAAAATTTAGCAGTTACCTCTCTGATTGGCCCCTTGCTCTGAGCGTAGGTAGCACATAGGAGGAGCTTTATCATAGCCCGGGGCTGGAGGCATGATTGTGCAGGTGGTATCCAGCTTGAAAACAAAAGGATATGTAGGTGTTTTCCAGAAAAAGAGAAGGGTGCAAAGGATAATGGTCCACTTGTATTTGGGGTACTGTAAAATGTTTGGTATGGTTGGAAAATATGGCTAGCAAAGACTACTAAATGTAGGAGGATGTTGAGATGAGGTGGAGAAGTAAGTAGGGGCTCGCTGACCTATAAGGGGGAGTTTGGACATTTTCACAAAGACCGGGGAGAGCTACTGATAGATTTAGGCAGAAGAAGTACATGATCAAATTTAGAAAGATCACTCTGGATGCAGGTGGTATAGGAACTGGGAAGAGCAAGGGGCAATAAAACTGGAGACTGATTAAGTAGTACTCTGCTAACTAGTAATCTGGATAAGAACCTATGGGCTGAGCTAAGCAGTGACCGTGGGGATGAAAAAAAGCACTTGTATGGGTGACAGCCTCCCAAGCCGACTCAGTAGGACTTGATGGCTAGTTGAATAAATGTGGCAAACCTAGAAGAGGCAGAGTGAGCGGGACCCCCAAGTTTCAGGCTGGGCCAGCTGGAGGGATGCTAGTTCTGTCTATTCAGACAGGGACCAGAGAAGAAAGTTCGGGTTTAGAGAGGAAGATGTTTGGAATTTGACTTCTTGACTTTTGAGATGCTGGCCCCAAAGACAAAAGGGAACGTGGGCCTGGAATTCAGACTTGTGCCACACATAAAGAGCTCAGACCCAAACCCTGAGGAGCAAAGACATTGATGAGGCACATGGCAGAAGAGGAATTCCATGTATATGGTGCTAGATGCAGCTCTTTTTAAGAAGTACAAATAGAGCAATTCTCACATTCAGTAAGAGGAACCTGTTGCTTTAGGACAATGCAATTCAGGTATCAGAAAGTCTGTTTCTGAATTTGTGAAATGATGCTTCCTAAGATTGATGCTCAAAGGACCTACCTAGTAAGCAAGATCTGTTGGCCTGTTTCTTTCTTGGCAACTTATGGGAACAAAATATCACTCTCCCAAAGTATTTTGCAAACATTTATTTAGTGCCACCTCTGTCCAAACATGGCACTAGGCCCTAGGAATACAGAGATGAATAAGAAACAAAACTTGTCTTTAAGGGCAAATTCCCTGGGGGTTCACAGCACTCCTGTGCAGTGGACCGGTGCCGTGAGCCAGGTGGGGCTGGGAGGTGGAGGAACTCACCGGGAAGCACCTAAGCCACCTGGGAGAGCTTGTCACTTGCCTGTGCTCTTGCACAAGCAAGCCCTCTCTGCCTGGGACGCCCTCACACACAGGCCCCTTTCCTTTGCCTAACCTCTGTTAGTCTTTTGTGATCGTGCACAAGGTGTGTATAGGACTGAGTTAAGAAAACCTAACAGAATGTCTCTTCGTATATGGACTTTTATACTGACAGTAACAATACTATCAGCAGAATATACATAGATGAGAATTTTATAGTGCTAAGGAGAAGATGACTGGTGCTTTCTTAAAAAAACAATCAAATTTTTTAATTTAAAGCACATTTTAACTTAAAACTATCTCTGCTTAGAGTCTATAAGATACGATTTTTGATGGTAGCAGAATCTCAGCATCGTTTGGATACAGAAACATCAAAGTCAGCTATCCTGCAGTAAGTTGATTTTTGGCCACGTTTCCAAATAGGGAAGCAGTGTAGACAGTGCTACACATTTCCACCATATATACGACACACTAGTGCAAGCACCCTTCCCCTTAGGTTTGAGGATAGCAATTCAGGTGATGCCTTTGGGCCGCATACAGACAGAGCTGATATGGTTCAGTGGTTCCCTGCCTGAACCCGTGCCATGAACTTGGCAACTCTCATCTCACCTAATCCCCACAGCCACCCCATTAGTCATTAGGAAACAGAGACATAGAAAGGCCAGAAAACAAGTAGAAGACCTACGTAGGGCAGACTCCAGGCAGCATAGCATCAGAGCCCAAGCCTTTAATGTCCATTAGATTTTGAGAATTGGAGTAGGATTTTTTTCCCTTTTACCCATGCACTTGCCTTAGGCTCATAAAGGGAGATCCATCTGGGAGCAGTATTATTTTGTCATATGCTTCATTTTGCCAGTTTCATTTAACCAATGTTATTCGTTGGTTATTGGTAATGAATAACCATCATTATTCGTCACACACAAATCTTGTTGCTGACACAAACATAAACAGATAATATCAGTTTAGCTCGGTGAATTCTAAGAAAAACTGAAAACGCAAAGGAAGGAAGAACACTAAACACACGTGGGGCTGAAGGGCTGAGCTGGGGCTGTGGAGGGTGAATCGAGACTTAGCTGGAAAGCAAATGGTGGCAAAGATGGTCTGGACAGAACGAATATCCTGAGGAAGACAGAGTGGTATGAAAGTGCATAGGGTAAGTTCCTAGTAGCAGTTGGAGAGACGGGCTTCTCCATCCTACACCCCCTGCAGCAGATCACAAGGGGCACTTGAAAATTTCTGGCCCCCACCCTACGCTGAGTTCTCATGTCTTTGGGTGAGGCTCAGAAGTCTGCATTTTACAAGCTTCCCCGGTTATTCTGAGGCACACTGAAGGTTGGTAAGTGTAGGTTAAGACATGTTAGGAAATGATGTCATGAAGGTTTAGGAGCTGGATTGTCTTCTGTTGGTCTTGGGGAGTCTTCGAAGAAAGTGGAGCAGGGAACCATCTGTCTCTGAGATGGATTTAAGTGGGGCCAGGATTGGAGGCCTGGTCTGTGGCAGGATGGTAGAGAAGCAGGAGACGAAATTTGCAGGAATTGATGGATCGAAGTGTTGGGTGAGAAACAGAGGCAAATCTAAGATGTTCGTTGTGTGTGATATTCTAATGCTCCTAAATAAGAGTAGTGAAAAGATTCATCATTCCTGGAATGTGGGTCGTTTATTTCAGATATATTAAGCAAACTCATTTTTCCTGATCTCTCATCAATAGATGGGATGAGGGAGAAGTTCATGAGTGTGGATGAGGAAGTGGGAGACGGTGGACCACACTGTCACAGAAAGCCCAAGTCTGGGCCTCCGCTGCTGTTTTGAACTTGACTTCTCCTAACTATACCAACAATATTTCTTACAGAAATTATTCAGTTGGTAAACACAGTGAAAGATCACTAACATTCTACTTTTCCACCTCCAGATTCGTCTTCCATCAGATGATGGCGGACTGAAAGGGAAAATGTCAACTGTTAAGAACAAGATTACAGTTAGGGACATATAACCAAAATTAAAACCATTTTTGAAGTACCCGTAAGCATTCCAGGAGCTCAGCTCACATACCAATCATTTTTTTTTTTTTTTTTTTTTTTTTTTTATCATCTCAGGTGTATTGTTAAATGTTGACACACTTAGTACTACACGAGACCTGAAGTGGGAGAAAGGTAGATGCGCCTGACCCATCCACAAGCTTTGGGTTGGTTGGAGAGAACTGACACCCACAAGGAGTAGTTAAATAATAATACAAAGCGATTCGTTCAGTCAGCTGTTTGTTAGTGCTCACCTAATTCCATACAGGTTTTGAAGTAGTTTATGTAAATGTCTAAATGGTCAGTCTTACAGGAATTAAAAAAAGATTGACCTCTCCACAAAGCACCTCCAAAGACCCTTTTCTTGGCCACTGCTAATATCTTGAGGTCTTTTTCTTTTTTTCCTGTTACCTTACAGACTTGACAGTAAAAGCATTCTTCAAAATTGTTATTATTCTTCCTTCTCCTCACCAAGTCAGAATAACTTCCAACCCATTGTTAGAATGATTAAAGCCTAATTATAGAGCGAGCAGACAGTCCCTAATGTTTCAATCTATAAATGAAAACAAGGGGAAGAAGAGCATATGTAAGAGTCTTCAGTTTTTTTCTTCCTTTGGAATTTTCAGTAGTGTGTTAATTTTGTGGTGTTAAAGTTCAGTTACTAAACTTTACTCGTGGAAAGTTCTCTTTAAATTACAGCTGCTATATTTGTAACAGTTCCAGGGCCGCCACTCTATTCAGCGCCCGATAATAAGGGAAATTTCAAAGGGAATAGAAGGCGTAAGCCAACAAAGGGAAGAAAATAAAGTCTCCAGCATCCCCCCTCCATAAAGTGTCTGTGTAAACATGTATGCCTGTGAATCGACGTAAATTCGTATGTATAAGATGCTGGCACTGAGGGAATGCCGAGTAATGAGAAAGGGGAGAAAAAGGAGAGACACAGCATGAATAAAGGGGTTCCTGGGATAATTGGCATGTCTGGTGCCAGGCGGAATTGGTCTGGAATGATTTCATAAGGAATTTGAGCCTTGAGCAGTATTTTGAAGGGAAGCTAAGGCATGGTTTGTCACAGAGGCAACAGAAATTTTGCCAGGTGGGGGAAGAGTAGCGTGTCTGATGACTCACAGCCTGAAGAGAATGCAAAGTGCTTCAAGGCAGTACAAATCACCAGTGTTCATTATCTATGGGCAATACTGTCCTTGTGGTTCGCTGGAGTGTCTATTACTTCTGGCCTCAAAGCCTTATTAATCTTCTGATGTTCCATGTTGGTATTCCCCGCTGACTCCCATGGCCAAGAGAACCTGAAAACAAGAGTCTTTCATAGGCAGACGCTTCCCTCTCACTCTCATCCAACCACCCAGAAAAAAAAAAGAGATCCAGAAAGCTAGTAAATTGGGGGAGAGCAGTAGTGGGGCTGGTCTGAAATTCCTGAAAGCTAATGCTGTTGGTTTGTAGAAAAGAATAAAAATAATAGGAAGGTAGGGGGCTCGAGACACTGGATCTGACATTGCTGTTCAATTTTCACTCTGGAGCTTCCTCTTTTGAGAAGTCTTACAGTGTGCCTACGAAAACGTACTCAAAACCCTTCTGGGGGCACCTGGGTGGCTTTAAGCATCTGCCTTCAGCTCAAGTCATGGTCCCAGGGTCCTGGGACTGCCCCACATTGGGCTCCCTGCTCAGTGGAGAGTCTGCTTCTCCCTCTCCCTCTCTCACTCCCCCTGCTTGTGTTCTCTCTCTCGCTGTCTCTCTCTCTCTCTGTCAAATGAATAAATAAAATCTTAAAAAAAAAAAAAAAACCCCTTCTGGACCATGAGCCCCCCTGCTGGTGTGGATAGTGTAAGATGCACAGTGTTTTGCTTTGCGGCGGGCGGTGTAGAGTACAGCTGAGTCATGGTCAGAGAAGAGGACAATTAGATAAGGGTGCTGACTATTGAAGGATCTTAAAAGCACTAATCAGGCGTTATGCAATACACAAGTGGAAACCGTTTCAGAGTCCTGAGGAAGTTGGTAACATGAGCAAAACAACATCTGAGGAGAATGGTTTTAGCTGTCATGCACATGGTGGATTGGACACGGCCAAAGTTGGGACAGGACCATCGAGGACATGAACATTCAGTCCGCGCATAAAGAACTGGGTTCTTGAAAGCAGCAAAGGAGAACTCATCTCATCCACCACTGGTTGTGTAGGAAGAGAGTTAAAACCCTAAGGATCCGAGGATAGTCTGCTAAGAGCACACACGGACCATTAATAATGGCCGTGACACTTTGCGGAGAAGAAGAATGAATTTTTGAGTCGTGGACTTGCGGGGAGGAACAGAGCAAAAAAAGATTCCTATAAGAATGGTACCCAGAAGCCTTGAGCATTTAAGAGTCTCCAAAGGAAGTGAAAACATCGAAATCAAAGATTTCTATAGTCGCTTGTAATAGAGTTGTTAGGAAAAGGAGAGAAGGCTGGGGTTGAGAAATTCATAAGGAATCATCAGAGATGGTAAACCATGTGTGGAAACGAGGGAATTATTTTATGCTAAGATTAACTTAGGCAAGATACTGACTGAGGTTCGATTGTGGTTATAACTTAACATCCCTATTTGCATAATTCCATTGTCTGGAATCAAGCCAAATTAGCAAATCCTTTTTATTTCTTATTTACTCTATTAATAGAGTAGCCATTGCAGTCTCTAGTCGGTCAGCCATAGAGTAATCAGAGCTTTCATTAACTCTTTATGCTGCCTGTTGTCTTTGACTAAAGTACATATAAAAGAGGGAAATTGACATCTATGATTTTCTTTGCCCTGGAAAAGGCATCTTTCATTTTTGCTTAGTTATATATGTACAGGACGGATCAAGAGAAGAAGCACATGGCTCGTATGAAGATGCCTGACTTACTAATTAAACAGAGTGAAAACTCTGCAGAGGCTAGTTTCAGGCCCCAAACCTTACCCCTGGGACCTACCCCGAGAAGGACATTAGTAGGCGTTTTACGTACATGGAGTAGGTAGGACCGAGAACAGTAAGTTAGCAGGCTTGCAAAGAGCACTTGAGTTCAGCTGAAGATCAAAATCACAGGAGAACCAGAGCTCTGTTTCGTACTGATGACGTTCCACAGGACCTGTGTTCCACATCCACCTATGTTTTTTTCGCTCCCTGGTCTCTGCTCTAACTCGTCAGTTTATTTTGTTTGACCCCACTCTGGTTTGGAATAGAGAGTCTGCCTAGCCTCCCAGAGCTGGCAGACTCTGGCAGTGGCATGTCCCAGCTTGAAAAGCAGCCCTGCGCCCCCATCCCAAGCCACCTCTGACTGACCCCCTGAGAAATCCTCCCTCCTGCTGGAAATCAGGCAGGTGCAGGAATGCTTGATGAGGTACAGGGGTCTCTGTCGAGCAGTCTGATTTTTCCGTTAAGAAGACACTGGTTACAATGTGTATTCTGGTCTAGTCCTTCAAGAGTTTTTCGTATTCTCATGAAATAGGAAAATATGAAAAGAAAAAATATTTTTAGTAAACAACACTAAGTAAATCAAAATACAAAATTGTAGCTCTTTCAAAAGCATGGATTACGTTGAGTCACGCCTTATAATTTTTGTCTAGGGGAGGACTCTGAATTAGCCAGAGATGTAAAAGTTTAAGTGTTCAAGCCATGGAGATTAAGAAGGGATTTCTTTGTAGGGAAAAAAAAAAAATTTGTAGGCAAATAAGTATATTTACAGTCCTGTACCAAGCAGGTGTAGTGACTTTTAGGAGCTTAAAATAGGCTGTACATAACTGGTGTTTCTCATGACATTAAAGATTTTTTCTCTTAATTTTTCTGTTCGTCCTTTTCCCTATCCACTGCAGCTCTAGAATTAGTACGAAATTCTACTCACCTAAATTCTAAATAATTTTTAGAAATCTGAATTAATACTGAACTAATGAACTGTAAAGCCACGCAGAGTTACAACAAGTTTTTCCTAATAATTAGGCACAAATCTAAAGCTAGCCGAAATCATTTTTAGAAAGAACCACAGGAGTTAAACCCAGAATAAAATGTTTCTTATACCCAGAAAGAAAATGATAATCATGAATAAGAGATCATATTTAGACTTTAATGGCCTACTTTATGTTTATTTATGTATACCATATAGTTAATAAAAATAATTGTCTTATACATTACATGGGTCCCAGCGCAAGTATCAAGACCTGATAGGCACTCTAAATACTTGCTTTTGATTCATTTATCATTTTTGAGTTCACTTTCTTCCTTGCAGACTTAGAATCCATCACAAAGCTAAGATCTCATTGGGTTTCTGACAGTTCCATTTATCAGCTTAATACGGCATAAATATATGCTGAGGTCATTGCATAAAAGTTTTTAAGTTTTTTGATCATGAAAATGATCATTACTGAAAGTCCTTTGTCATTAGTGACAGTGATTTCCTGGGGCTCAGTTATAACACACACACGAAACCTGAGTGATAGGAGACAATCAGGTGAATGAGTTGAAGTTTGAGAGATCTGATTCACTCGTCACCTGAAAACTGTATCCCTTTCCCAGACAGGCTCAGATCAGTGCCCAGGAGCAAGACCCTTTGAGACCCATTCACAGGTGACCTGAAGAACAGGCCCCTCTTTCCCATGGTACTGGCCCTGCCTTATGTTTGGGGGCCAGGATGCCAGAAAGACTCTCGCAGCTTGCCAGATTGGGCTGAGTTGGGAGATTTTACTCAAATAGCGTCCATGTGACCTCTTAAGCCTTAGATTACCTGTCCAAAAAAGGGGGTGGTTTGGCGCCCAGCTCCCAGGAGTTGAGAGAATTAAATTTGATTAGTGACTGAGTGCCCCCTTACACAGTAAGTACCACTTAATAGGTGCTAAATAAACCGATACAGCCAGCAGTTGTCAAATACTTCCCTCCTGAGTACTGTGTAAAGGCAGCCCTTGCCCTCTGAGAGCTCCTATTTCCAGGGCAGGAGGTTGAGGAGAAAAGCAGCAGGTATTAAATGTGACACAGGAAAGGACAGGATATATAAGGAGCCAGCAGAGGATCCCTAAACACCTGGAGGAACTGAGAGAGACTTCAAGGGGGAAACTCTCGGGCAGTCGTGGGGAGACAAGTGGGCATTTCCAGTAACAGAACAGGGAAGAAGGGCTTTCCTAGCAGAGGGAGCGGCAAGGGCAAAAGCATGGAAGGTTAAGAGCTCTTATTTGTCCCTTCCCTGCTAAGATGCTATTGTTATTCACACTCCTGGAGTTTCAGGGCCTGGAGAGGCGGTGTGTGCAGTCTGGGTTCCGATCCGGCGCCGTCGGTGATGGGACTCAGGCCTCACGTGTCTCCATCTGCACAGTGGGAAAGGAACAGTAAGAGCTATTTGCAGGATTATTCTGAGGGTTAAACGAGGTAATAGATTTGAAGTGGAAAGGGGATGCTAAATGTTTCATGTTAGAGTAAATTTTGTAATTATTTCAACCAGCGGTTCCCGAATTCCTGTGCTCCGTGTAAAGCAGAAAGAGTAGGTGTTTGGGGAGAAACCAAAATGAGATAGGGCCCGATCCTCCAGGAAATGTATAACCTAGTGGCAGAGATAGGTGAACAGTGTGCAGCACAGCTGGAAATTAAGAGCTACGTGGAGGTTGAAGCAATGTGTGGGAGCATCACTAGAAAAGAAATCTGTTCCAAGGAAGAGGAGGAATTTTTGGGAGAAGTGAGGTCGGTGTAGAATTTTCACCCCGTGCTCATTTTGGCTTGCTTGGGCTCCCGTCGTGTGTGACTCAGGGCCAGTCCCTCCAGGCGCACTGTTGGGTCTGTTTCCTTCCCTGTGGCCCACGTTGCCTTGGCTCCTTTCCCATTTACCTGGATGGCATTCAGATGCTTCCCTTAGAACTGATGCTGGAAGGGTAAATAAGGTAGGTTTCTATCATCAGCCTAAAAATGATGCAGGAAGAGCAGGAGCTGAGAGCAGTCAGGAACTGGGGACTTTATCTTCAGTGGGAAGAAGTCAGGTTACAGGGAAGTCCCCAGGCCTTAGGCTTTGGAGCCCAATTCCAGAATTCCCCTTCCAGCCCCTGAGCTGCTCCTGGTCTGTTGCTGTTGGTTCCCGGGGCTCCACTGACTGCCCGCATTCCAAGGAGCTCCCTCAGACCTGCAGGATGCCACTTCCTTTGCTCTCCCAGTGCATTGTGAGGCCTGCATTGGGCCTGGGAAGCTGGATCTGAGAAAGCAGAGAAGTGAGAGCAGCACCCTCCCCTGCATCTGCCAGGCTCTACAAGGGTCCCCATGTCCCCCAGGGGCTACCGGCTCCCAGGAAGGAGCTGGGTGTCTACCGGCCCCCAGCGTCTTTCAGCAGTTGGGTCCAAGCTACCCTTTTTCTGGCAGGACCATCTCACGGAGGCTGGTTTGTGCCTCACTCCGCCCCACAGTTTGAGCTCTGATAACGTGCCAACCCCCCTTTTTGGTCAGTCTGATCCTGGGAAGAGGGGCTTGTAAGTCAATGCTAACTCAGTCACTTTGCCTTTGAAAATCAAGGAAAAGGTGAACGTGAGCTGTAGCTCAGAGTTGCAGGAAGGACAAAAGAGGGAAACAATTCAAATAAATGTTCAACGGACAGCCTGATTTTTGCCCAGGGTGGTTTAGGGAATTCTTTCTGCAATGTGGTGGTGTAGTTAAGAGCACAGATGTCCGAGCCGCAGCAACTTCAAGTCTTGGCTCTGTCACATTTTTAGCCGAGTGGCCTCGAATAAGTGATCTCTCTCAGCCTTGACTGCATCGTCTGTGAAATGGGCATGATAATTTCACAGTGCCTCCTCACAGGGTTGAAATGAGTCCTCCTTGAGTTGGTACGTGTTTGAGTATTCGGAACAGTGCCTGGCCCCACTCAGCATGGTGCGGGTGTGAGCTCCTACTCTTGTTAGGGAGCGCATAGAGAAATTTGGGGTGAACTTGTTCTCCTGAAACCTCAGTGGGCATATCTGAGGATCCAGTGTCTCTGAGGCCCTATCCAAGGCTTTTAGGAAGTTCAAGTAATATTATGTTCAGTTATTGGGTTAGTGGAAGTTCATTGGCATTCGTAGCTTTCTGAGAAAGATAGCCGTAGAGATTTTCCCCCAAATTCTGGAATAGCATAAATGATTTTTTTTTTCCCTAATACATCACATACAAACATGAGGACAAATCCCAGCCTGGGGTATACACGGCCACACCTCTGTTTGAGGTGCCTGTGGGCCGCTCCAGGGTGTGTGCAAACTGTGGGTATAAAGACAGATTTTTGTGATGCAGGTTTCCTTTTTGAGACTCGGACCAGCCTGATTGATTCACCATTGTGTGCTGTGTGCTGTGAAAATTTAAACAGCTTTGAGCCGAACACCTGTGTCTTTGTCCTGGGTCTTGCCTTGCAAAACAGGATTTGATTGGACTTCTCTTTTCAACACAGTTACCCACCTACCTTCCTGCATTTCTACATTCCCACCTCATAGCGCTTCCATCAACTTTTCAGAAGAAATAGCCAGACTTGAAAGGATGAGAAAATAACCTGCAAGTTAGATAGAAAATCCTCTTGGTGCTATGTTTATGTTTGGTTAAAAACGAAGCAGTGTGAAATGTCTCTACCGTAAGATTATTACAACATCTTCATTGTGTCCTTTCTGAGGCGTGTCCGTTTAGGCTTTAGGGAAATAACTGAAACCAGCCTTTTCTCCCCACTTATAGTTGGGTAAATTCGCAATCTGCAAAATGACATCAGAAGACTAGAGTAAAAAGTAGGGATCTAGAAGTCCGTACTTACAGACCCGTACGCCGTAGGCCATCGTGACAAATTATGGAAGACCCAGACCACCGTCCTTTCCTACACTGAGTACTTGCTGATGCTTCTAGGGGTAAACACTGCTAGGAGTTGAGAAGTGAGTCTGAGACCATCCTGGCTCCCCAGCAGGGTGTCCTCTAGGAGTGTGTTGCAACAAATCGCCATCATGCCAGGTGACAAGCAAGTGCCATGATGGAATCAGTTGCGTTTCCTGGATCTTTGTAGTCTTGCATGAAACTTAAAAGAACCAAGGGACTTTTTTTCCACGTGGGAGCATCAGGAAAGGCCTCAGGGGAGAGGGGTTAGAGTTGGATCTTGGACTTGGGAAGGATTTCTGCAAATAGAAATGGGAGAGAGCATGTTCTAAGCAAAGAGAATGAGGAAAGAGCAGAAAAGCAGGGGTGGGGGCAACAGAGGCACAATAGGGGACATCCTGCAAGGGACCCAGTTCCTGGTGTGCTCCCGAAGCTTTGTGATTATTGTGCATTTTTCAGTTAAATACCTTTGGGGGTATCTCCTTTTTTCAAAAAAATCAAAGCTTAAGTTACCATTCTAAATCTGTTAGGCCATCTTGTTCTTGCTGAGCAGATCTGTGTTACCGTCTCTCTCTGAAGAGGGCCACGTTGTAGCTGGTGGTGTAATTGTGGTAGATACCCTCATTGCCATCAAGGCAGGTATGTTTAACCACGATAGTCATTGATTTCCCTTTAACTCCGTAAAGAAATGAAAATCGGATCTAACTGAACTCTGGCTCCATTCTCTCAGATGAGTTCTCTATAGCAAATGATATTTTTCCCTTTTTTTTTTAAGATTTTATTTATTTATTTGACAGAGAGAGAAGACAATTAGGCAGAGAGGCAGGCAGAGAGAGAGGGGGGAAGCAGGCTCCCTGCTGAGCAGAGAGCCCGATGCGGGGCTCGATCCCAGGACCCTGAGATCATGACCTGAGCCGAAGGCAGAGGCTTTAACCCATTGAGCCACCCAGGCGCCCCATATTTTCCCCTTTTTGACAGTTGCTTGGTTTCATGGATCCGGTGGGTCGAGCACAGGTGTATTTCTCGGGACTGGTTGGTTGGTGTCTTTCAGAGTTTACATAGCAGCCTCCTTCCCAGCAGTCTGGCCACTCCCTTCACATATGGGCGAGCCCATGTTTGCCAAGCAGCAAACTCTTAAGTAAAATCCTCCCTCCCTGGACAAAAGAAATGTGTAGTTTGAAAGTCACTTTTAAGGCTAAATAGCTCTATACAATGAAAATACTTACCAGCTTTTAACAGAAACATGTGAACAAAAGATTATTCAAATAACCTAAGCCTGTCATTACAACTATGTAGGTCTATGGTTTCATGGCCTGTATTTATTTTGTGTTGACTAAGGATGGTAACCACATTGATCTCTTCTGAGAAACCGTCCTTGGGCTTTACTTTGTTTTTGTTTCGTCTGCCTCCTAAAGCATTTCCTTGAATGCTCATGTGCTCCTTAAATCTCTTTCCTTCTGCCTCTCACTCATGCTTGTCTTCTACCCACCTCTGCCCTTCTCCCTGCCAACTTGTCCCACTTCTAGACTTAACCATCCACTCTCCTTCTGGATATCCCGCTCCGCCTGGCTCATTTTGACCCCGAAGTCATTTGTGGACTCAGCTCATTTAATGGATGTTTATTGAGAGCCTCTTCCCTGCTGACATGATGCAGGTCCAAGAAATGGGTTTTCGAAGGCAGCACTTGCCCTTTGGTGCTCCTAATGTCATGAGGTGAGACGGGCAAGTAAACAGCCCATTACAGGACAGAAGTGCTGGTGCAGCTGAAATTCTGCTGGAGAGGGCGGCGGGAGGCTTAGCGACCCATGGGCGGACGGAGGAGGATGGGAAGATGAAACCTGTCCCAGCCACAGCCCCTCCTGGGGCTGCCTTCTCCAGCCAGCCCCCTCCACCTTCCTGTCTGCTCCTTGGCCTTCCATACAGACCCTGTTTCGGTACTTCTTCGGCTATAGGTCTGTGCTTGTTCTGTCCAGCCAGTTCCTATGCGTAATTGAACACCTCGAAATTGATAGTGGGTAGGACACATCCCGTAAACTGTGACTTCCCCGGGCTTGGTCTTTTCATCTGTAAAGTGAGAACGGAGACTTAGAATTCTTGCCAAGGTTTTTCTGGCTTAAAAAAAAAATAAAACCTTATGATTATCAGCTAAAACAAGTACATATTTATATGGAAAACCATATAGATGTTTTGCCTTTATTCTGTGATGATGCAGACATGATTTAAAAGTGAATTTCTTTAGTGGAATTAGTTTCTAAGGATAAAGAGAAGAGAAAATGTAGGGTTGTTTTTTTTTTTTAATAGTTCTGAATATGAAAGTTTGTTACCAATGCCAAAACCGTGGCCTTGAAGGCAATGTATAGTCAGAGGGAAATTTTACTTCCTTGGATGGACTTTGACTCTAAAAATCTCTACTTTCTGTCTTAAAAAAGAGAAACGGAACCAATTGTTAAATCGAATACATACTAATGCAGTTTAGTGACCTTTCCAAAAATCGTTTTGAAGTGATTCCAAAGATTCTAAGAAATATAAGGATTTGGGTTGTTTCTAAATTTAGTAGCCCATGATTTTTAAAGATTTTTGAGTCTCAGTTTGGGTCCTCAGGATTCATCGCCATTAGTAGAAAACTTATTTCTTTAGCAGTACAGGGAACAGATGCAGTTTTCAGTTCATGGTAAGCCTTACTAGACCATTTCTAGTGTGTGCAAGAGCACCAAAATGTAACTGGGTTTTCTCCACCAGCAGCGCACACGGCAGCACTTGGAAATTTAGAAATTCAGTATCACTCCCTGTCAGGCCAGGCTCTATTGCGAGTTGCCATTACAGGTGGTATTTGAGTCTTCAGAAGTCTGCCTTGATTATTTTTTTTATTTCATTTTCATTATAAAGCCTTCCTGGGAAGTGATTTTTGTTTTATAAGTTTAATTCCGTTTAGCTAGTATTTATCACTTATTATTTGGGCAGGCCCTGGAAGGCTCATTAGGAAGATCAAATACACACACAGCATGATTAACCATGGATGTAAGAAAAACTGCCAGGCAAAATGTTTAAAGCCAGATTATTTTATCACCCCTTTCATGAATTTCCAGTGTAATGGAGACGATAGGACAAATAAGGGAGCATGTAGTTAGCCAGTACCATGAGTTTTATAGAGGGACAGACAGACCTGGAGTAACCGCAGGTGGGTTAGGCAGACAAAAGCTTCATTTAAGAAATGAATTGTAAATGGCATTTTGAAGGCAGAGGCTGCAGCATTGTAAAGACCTAGGCATGCCTACAATGAGAGCCAAGAACAACTCAAGTTCATGGTGACTAAAGAGGACTAGACAAGGGGATCCACTGGCAGTAAACGTTGCCTACTGAAGACTTGTTAACAGAATGTATTTTAAACAGATCATGCTCCTGACATATGCTTATGTAGGTGGTGATTTTTTAAATTTAATATTCTCTGGGTTTTTTTGGATAAATGATACGTGTTCATCGTTCAAAATTTTAAAGTCACAAAATGGAAGACTGAGTGAGAAATCTTTCTCCCCTTCCTGATTCCAGCTCATCAGTTCCTTTTCCTAAAGACAACCAATGTTATTAGTATCTTCATACAATTTTTCTGACACTTACACAGACAAATATACATTTTATCCCCTTTAACACAAATGGTTACATACCACAAGTCCATAATTGCTTTCAAGATGTTTTGGGTCCAGCTATGTTTTAGAATTCAGAATTTATTAGATTTTAGAAAAGCAAAATGGCACTTATAGCATAAATTACTTAATATCTACAGGGGGTCTGAACAGCATGGAGTAATCAAACTTATTAATTCTCCAGGGAACCTGAAGAGTCCCACCAAATGAGATAAATAAGAACCATAAAAAGCCTCATGTCAGTTGCATTCAGGTGTTACTGTCAAATAGTTTTGGCATTAAACTTGAAATTTTTGGTTTTTAAAGCTTTTTAGATGTTGGAATTACAGATAAAGGATTGTAGCCTAGAATACAGGCTGTTCTGTACCGTGTCATTTTTTTTTTTAATTAGTAATGTATATTGGAAGTCATTCCATATCAGTATATAAAGAGCTTCCTCATTCTATAAGCAATTAGAATTGACTCATATACTAGACTTCTATTAGAAAATAACTTAAGGGGCACCTGGGTGGCTCAGTGGGTTAAAGCCTCTGCCTTCAGCTCAGGTCATGATCTCAGGGTCCTGGGATCGAGCCCCGCATCGGGCTGTCTGCTCAGCAGGGAGCCTGCTTCCCCCTCTCCTTCTGCCTGCCTGTCTGCCTACTTGTGATCTCTCTCTGTCAAATAAATAAATAAAATCTTTAAAAAAGAAAAAAAAATAACTTAAATACATATATAGTGCTTCGTGTACATATACATTTATGTGTATATAGATATATGAGACTCGTGTATTGGTGCAGTTAAGAGCAGAAGGAGGTCTAGATCAATTATTTTTTCTAAGGCTCTTTACAATAATGCCTTTTTAAAAAAAACATAGAAATAGTAATAATACTGTTTTATGAAACACAGACACACACGGACACGCACAGTTGAGCCAAACCAACAGAGCCATAATATACAACATTATAATTTGTTCGGTGCTGGGTTTAAAAAAAAAAAAAAAAGCCTGGGGAACTAGAATTTACTTTTCAGTATTCCTTAGGAGAATTCTTTGCCAAGTAAACATATGCAGGTTTATCTGTAACATCATTATCATTATTCTTTGTAGCCTAGTTGCTACCTGGAAAGGCAAGAGGCTGTTTCAATAAGGGAGACACTCTTTTTAATTGGTGTGTCAGCCCCAATGACTGAAGGAGAGAGACTGGTAATAGCATGCACTCTTGTCACTGTGCACCGGTGTTTCGGCAGCGAAGTCTGACTAAATAAGGCAATGCCCAAGTGAGCCTTATCAGCGCTTGACCCAAGTCACGGACGGGCAGCTGGTGAACCGCGCCTGTCCGCTCGCCGGCAATTCCTTAACGTCTTGGCAGAGGTGCGTTTATCGCCTCCCTCAAAAGTTCCTACCTGCAGAGCTCCAAGTTGTTGCCACCTGCCTTTTATTTTCTATAAAGCTGAATGTGAAACTTAAAGTCTCTAGAGAGGATGAAAGAGAGCTCAGTTTACTGTTCCAAAAATGTGTTATGCATGTAAGCAGACTTATTTTTAGTGATGTGTCAGTGGAGAGTTTGTTTAGGAGTTCATTCACCACTCCTGGCTCCCGACAGCCTTTTCCCCAGCCGCCCCAGCGCCGCCCCAGCCGGCCTCTCCGAGGCTGGGGTC
>CM052900.1:49050711-49162078 GCA_028534135.1 Potos flavus
TACACACAGTGGACAGATGAGAACGGGTCTGGCACATCGTGGGGAGCCAGGGCTGGGTACTTGGATTCTGGCGATCAGAAGAACATTGAGCACCATTTACAAACTCTCATGAAAACAGTGTATGCTTCTCAGGCTTCAGTTAGAAACTTGTCCATAGACACTTGCTTCCAAAGAAAGTGGCGTTATTTCAGTGTGTTAGATACTAAGACTGGGTCTGTTTGCCTGAAATAATTGGGTAAACACATCTGTCCACTTAGTATTTTCAGCTCTCTTAACCAGTTTGGCTCACCGAGGGATCAGTAGGGTTTTTGTTCCTACTATATTAAGGCAAGCCTTAAATGCCCAAGTGACCACTGGTAACATTCTGATCTGGGATGGACGATGGTAAGCAGAGTGGGTTTAGCAGTGACTTTCCAGCTGATTATTAGTTTTATGTGTAGCTCACAGGATTGATAAGAACCTTTATCTGAATGATCAACTTAGTGAATGTTCATTTTATTGGGATTATATTTGACTTAAATACAAAAACCAGTGTAATAAGCAAACAGTTATTACAAGTTGGCAGATTTCCCACCATAACATTTTAATTATTTCCAGCTGATAGGCAGCGTAATGTGGAAGAAAGAGCATGGGCTTTTTCATTAAACATACCTGGGTTCAGTCCTGATTCTGCTGTGTACTTTGGACAAAGCACTACGTACCAGAGCTTGATTCTTTATACATAATAGAATAATAACCTTGAAGGACTGTTGCAAGAGTCCAACACAGTAATTTCGTTCATAAAGTATTTAGCAAAGTTCCTGAAATATATATGCCCAGTAATTGCAGGGTAGTATGTATATATATATATGTATTTTCAGTGTGTGTGTTTGTACACACACATTATAGTAGTTATATAAATAGGAAAATGTTAATTTTGACATTTCTCTAGGGATTTCAGATCATTTTTCAATGTCAGACTTAACTCTAGGATATTTACTGCATGGTTACACTCTGCTGTGTGGAACCCACAGTAGTCAGTGCATTGCTGTCTTTCCTCCTCACCTTGCTTTCCGTGTCACCTTCCTTCCTTTTGTGTGGGCTGTTCCTTCCCTGCCTCTCCTCTGTCCCATACATTTCAACACTGAAAAGAAAGGTGAAGGGTGCCTGGGTGGCTCAGTCAGTTAAACGTCCAGTTCTTGGTTTCAGCTCAGGTCATGATCTCAGGGTCTTGGATTGAGTCCCAAATCAGGCTCTGCACTCAGCAGCGGGGAGAGGGGGGAGGGGAGCAGGGAGCAGAGGGGAGTCTGCTTAGGATGCTCTTTCTCCCTCTGCCCCCTCTCCCCCACTCATGCATTCACTCTCTCTCTCTCAAATAAATAGTTTTTTTTTTAAAGGTGAATGCAGTAGTAATACAATTAATTGAAAAAAATAAGTGGAAAATATCCGTCTGCTGAAAAGTAGCCCAGTTCTTGGCAGTCACACTTGAAACAGCCGTCTCTGCACATCCTCACACGGTCCCCTAAGGATGGCGAGTCCCCTGACTTTCACCACCATATGGCTGGCTAAGTGATACCTTTTGCCCAGCTAGTTAGGAATATGACTACTTTGTATCTTGTATGTCCATTAGAACCTCCTACCATGCCCTCACCACAGGAGCTGGCCTAGGGAGGCTGGGGTCACATAATACAGACCTCCCCAGGATATGTGTGTGTGTGGCTGTGTGTGTGATGTAACCATTTCCCCTCTAGGCCTGAGCTTCCTGGTCCACATATAAATGAGTGGGAACTAAATGATTTGAGGTCTTTCTCCGTTTCCAGATTTCGTAAAATATGTTGATGTAATGATTAATAACTCCAGCTTTAATTAGCAGATTACAGGATATTTAAAGACTGTGGCCAGCATTAGAGATCCACTTATGAAAATAATCCGCCATGAATCCTTGAGGACACTTGGGCTTTGCTCATATGTATAAACACCTACCACTAGATTTTTTGATTTATTTGTTATAAAATACAACTTGAGTTCTTCCTTTCCACGGATGATCTGGTTGCTGCATACAAGCTATTACTTAGAGTTCTTAATCATTCCAATTGTAGGAAAGTTTTAGTTAGAAGGTACAGCTGCCTCTCCTATTTGAATGTGATGCCCCAAACTTTATTTACTAAACCAAATAATTCCTCAGATTTAGCAGGAAGACTACTATCACTCTAAAAAAAATAAGTAAATAGAAGGAGGTCTAGTTTTTACTTGTATATAATAAGCAGATTTCTAGAAATAAGTGTAGCTGCCACAGTTTCTAAATATTCAAGTCGAAGAGAACTTTAGAATGCCTTACTTTTCCGAGGTAGTTGCACACCTCAGAGTTTCTCAGGTTTTATCCAGGGGCCATGGACAGGAGGCAGGGGAAAACCGAGGAGGTGGAGATAGGCCACCTGTAAGCTATAACATCAGCACTTTTATCCCGTTTTGTATAGGGTAGAGGAAAGAAGGTTAAGTTTGGTTATAAGAGCGAATTAAAGGGGCTCAGTCAGTTAGGCGTCTGCCTTCAGATGAGGTCATGATCCTGGGGTCCTGGGATCCAGCCCCATGGTGGGCTCCCTGCTCAGCGGGGAGTCTGCTTGTCCCTCTCCCTCTGCCCTTCCCACCCCTTGCTCCTGTTCCCTCTATCTCTCAAATAAATAAAATCTTAAAAAAAAAAAAAAAATAGAACAAATTAGAATTGTTCTCATTCTGACTTCTCAATTTTATATATGAGGACACTAATATATCAGAGGGAGGTGAGAGGCCTCTGGTCATAAATAGTAAGGAATCAGCAATAGAAGCCAAATCTCTTACATCCCATGCAAAGCTTCTACTCTACAAGTGCTCAGATCCCTGAAGAAGCAACTGCCCCGGCTGCAGCCTGGATCAGGAACACAAAGTGATGACGCCCATGGGCCATGCCTTCAGAGGACTGAATGCATGTGGCTGCATCTGAGGAAGCAAAGACCACTAGGGCCTTCAGCATTGTCTTCTACTTGCCTTCCCAATTTACCCTCTGGTTTACTTTCAAAACTTAAGCCTCCTGTCAGGTAAAATTTTGGTTGATGCAATTTTAGATCAGCTCTCAAAGAAATTGGATCCATGTTGGAAAAGTTGAACAAGGTAGCTCTAAGATCACAAGTATAGCCGGTACCAGCTCTACGTTGCTCAAGGAAAAGTAGACCTCTGTGACCTTAGGCAAGTAACCGCATCAGGCCAGCCCCATACCAGGTCACAAATAGAGACTTTGTGTCTCCATATCCACACACAGGGGTTTCCAGAGTAGAAAGAGTGGCCCCGTGGGTTGTGGTAGCTTCTAACTGGTAACAACTCTGTGGGTGTGTCTGGGCGTGTCTTCAGATTTGCAGATCTCACAGTATCCCCACAACAATCACATTGACAACCAATTTGTGCCCCCAAGACTTTTAAGTAATCTGTCCATGGTTGCATAGCTTGCAAAGGGCGGGACCAGGACGCACATACAGGTCCTCTGACTAGAGCCCTCGTCGCCTCTCTGCTGCCCCTGCTACACTTGCATAGTCACATTCACAGTCCTTTCTCATGAAGGTTAAGGATTGCATGAGTTTGGTACAGTCTGATGCCCAATTTTGTCTCGTCACCGTTTTCTGGTTGCATGTCACAAAAGTACAGAAATAGCGTATAGATGGCTTCCCTTTGTATAGAAAAGGAGGCAATAGGAACTTATATTCCGGTCTTCTTGTATATACTTAAAGAAACTCTGGAAGAAGAGTCTTTAAAAAACAGCAACACTGGTTAGCTGTGGCTGGCTTAATGCCAGGGTATGAATAAGAGACAAAGTAGGAGGGAGACTTTTCCCATTATTTTTTATATTGAACCATTTTGAATATATTACTTATTTAGCAACTTAATATATTTTTAAGTTATTCAGTTAATTAAATGGATAAATATTATCTATAATGATGTTGAGTGTTCTACGCCCAGCTTTATCTGTGGTATCTGTTCTTAGGGTCTAACTCTGCAGAGTAGGTCCTGCCACTATTCTCAGTTTACAGAAGATGAAACAGCATCATAACAAGAGTAGGTAACTTGCCCTGGGTTCCAGGCTAGTGAAAGGTGAGAGCTAATTTGCATCCAGGCAGCCTGACTCGAGAACTCATGTTCGTAACCACTATAGGCAGGGATTAGACAGACAGCAAGAAACTCAATTTTGAGTGTGTTCCAATATGAGGTAAGAGCTATTTTTAGTTTGGCACTTTTGAAGTCCGTGAATCCTAAATAATGTGTCCACATCTATAGAGCAAGTCCAGGGAGACCGTGAAATTTCCATTATGCTAATCTAATCCAAGGATTACATTTATGCTGGGGTTGTAACAGCACGCTGTGGATTGAGGTATTGGGTTTTCAATGCCAAATATTACAAATGCTGAGACACCCAAGGACATGCTGAGGGCAATAGGTGGGGAGGAAACAGTCAGAGCCTCCAGATGGCAGGAGACAGCAGGGACCAGGATGGATGGCAGGGTGGCCTCAGGGTGATCAAGCAGGCAGAAGGCTTCCGATGCCACTACCACAGGGCTGAAATGCCCGCTGTAGGGGGTTTGCTGTGTGTCACCTGCTGAAACCCCAGTGAAAGACAGTAGAGCCTCAACATCTTATAAAGGGCTGAGGGAGGCGTTGCAACCTGGCTTAAAAAAAAAAGCCCATATCTTGGAGTCAAATCACTTGGGAATCTGGTGTAGCTAATAATCACTCCTTGATAGCATTGACTATACTCTTATTTAAACTAAAAATTGTCCCTAAAAGTTTATTCTATGTAAGAATCAACTCATGCGAAAAGAAGAAATATATATGCTAATTTAAAGCATATCTGGAAGAAAATATTTATCTTTTAGTAAATTTAGGTGATGAGGAAAAACAAGTATTCACAGAAAGAAAAGAAAGATTACCATGGGGAAGGTCTACAGCTTGACTAGGATTTCGGGGTGGGGGCGATGCAAGCCCGATTCTTCCATTCAGATTTGCTCCCACCACTCACTAGCTCATAACCCAGGGTGGATAAAGCTCTTGGAACAGATAATGCAAGTTGAACCTGGCATATAAAAAGCACTGGGGAAATGCTAATGGCAGTTATCATTGTCCCCATCATCATCAACACTTGCCTGATTAACTTACTACAATAAATACATCCCAGGCGTTTCTATTCCTCCAATGGTGATACTTTGTAGAGTACAGGTCACTGAGCTGACTAGAAAGACCCTGCCCCTGTCCTTTGTGTCTCGGCCATCAGTGCTGCCTAATGACCAGAGGCAGGGCCGATCCCGAGGCTAAGGGACTACAGCCGACAGCTCACAGCCCTGCTCACGACTTCACAGCTCAGTGTGGCCTTGTTCAGGTCGGATGAAACATGGGCCCAGGGCTGCTGTAAACCTCCAGGTCCCGTCCCATCCATTCACCCCTCTCTACAGTCCCCCAAACCCAGACATGTGGCCTGTGCCCCATTGTTTTCAGCTGTGCGACCTATGGCTTTATGGATTTGTCTGTCTGTCTAATGTCCGTTTCTCTCCCGGGCTCTTCAAGAAATAGCATAGAGTTTCTCTTTTCCTTTACCCTGTCCTTCCTAGAAACAATGACACATAAGCCCTTTGTTTATTTTAATCTTGGGACATGTGTGATCTGTGTACGTGTGTGTTTTAGTTGATAAGACCAGAAGCACACAATATAATAGAAGTTCAATTAGTAATTAAGACATTATTTAAAAAAGTCTTTTCTAGTGCTAATAATCCTTTAAGTTTTTTTTTTTTTTCTTTAAGCCAGAATTGTTCTCTTCCCTCCCTTGATTCTGACCTAAAAAGACGACTCTCATAAAGGCCTTTCTCTCCCTGCGTTCTCAGAGCAGGGAGTGCAGAAGAGCCCACTTCCTATCCTTGTTATAGGAGGAAAATCCTGATGATGGTACTACAGTTACATTAAGGGATTTGAAGTTCCTTTAGGGACATTATGCTTCCATTATCTGTTGTGCTGTAGCCACAATTATACTCCCATTGGCAGCATTTCCGTGGCAGGTTCCTGATCCAGACTTGTAAATATGTGATTTATCCTAAAGAGTTACGCATGGTTGTGGCAGAAGAGACGCTCACATTTTTTTGTCATGCTGCCTTTACGAATGAGCTTGGACCGTATTTTAGGAAAAGAAAAGACAGACTGGGAAAACCTAAGGTAATTTTCATTCCTAAAAGACTACCAAGGAGGCTGGCACTGCATTTGGGAAAGAAGATGGCATTTTTATTTACTGAAATTTGGAATTAGCTCTCCGAAAGCTCAGAGAACTAAAGGGTATAATTTATTTTGGGTTGTGTTTTCATGATATTCAGAACATAATGATATTCAGTAACACTTGTGTGCCTTCTAGTAAAAAACAGGCGTCTCTGTATTGATCCATTTTCTTCATCTCTATTTTTGCTACTGTGTAGATGAATTTGAAATCGGGTCGCCTTGACTGCATGTAACCAAATAGTCTACTAATGGCCCTTCCTTTGTTAGGGACATTTAAAAGTGGTTTCGTATTAATTGGCAAGTGTGTGTCTGAGTGAAAGCTTTCTTAATGTAGTATTTCTGAAATGGTTTTCCTGCTCATTCCAGAAAACAGAAGCCCAGTCTTATTTCCTCCCTGCTTGGGTAGTGAAGTTTTTTCAGCAAAAGACCCAAGTAGCGTCTTAGCTGAAAGCCAGTCAGTCATTTGGTCATTTCTAAGAGCCCAAGCAGTCAGAGTAAATACCTCTCAAGGAAATAGGCAGAAATTTGGGTTTTATCCTTCAGCTCCTAGACTGGCTAGACGGATAGGATCATAAAACCAGTCCGAATTTGAATCCCACTGTCAGCAAAACGAGTATGTCAGTACCAGCATTTGTACGTTAAGGGCTCGAGGCAAAAGTTCCTGGACTTGTAAAATATTTCCTTAAAAGTTAAGTGTCCTCTGGTTCTTCATCACATATCCTGCCTTTAGGCTAGCTTTGAACTTCCGAAGTTTACAAGTTTACAAGACCTCAGCAGGCGGTTCTCTTGAAAGGTGTTTTTTACATTGTATTTAACTTGTAATGATTAGTGTGAATTTCCGACCTGTTTTTCTTCTCTGAAGGAACAGCATAACTCCCAAGTAAAAACTTACCCCTCTGGGCTAGGTAGAAAGGTTACAAACTGATAGCGGTGGAAGAGGGTGGGGGTCCATTAGGAGGGGCAGGTTAGAACCAAGTGTTTCTTTGAATATCCGCTTCTAAAGGCTCAGAAATGAAAAAGCTGGCTTTTTAGAAGGTGCATGTAATTTCTCTTAAGGCTCTCTCAGTAGATGCATGATATTTTCCAAAATTCATATCTGGAAGTTCGTCTTTGAGAAATTATTCTGCAAATATGCCAGTAACACTCAGCCAAGAGCTGGAGGTGTCTTTATTTTTCCTTTCGTCATCGTTCCTGTTTCTCAGTTTGCTTTTAAGTTTTCGGTGACTGGTCCTTGGGTCCCTTCCACGCCTCATCCCATCCCAGTAACAGCCCCCCACCCCACCTCATGGGTGGGAGCACTTGGGACGTGGAGAGTGGGCGCTAAGCCGACCTGTTTGATACAGAATCTCGCACAGCTTGGCTCAAAGCCAGAGCACAATTGGATTATGTCAAAAAGGGAAAAGGTGCCACGTGCATTTGCTGTGTTTCTTCACAGAGCAGGCCAACTTAAATATAGCCTACGACCACAACTTGTCCAGAATTAAAATAGCCCAGAACAAGTGGCAAATGGCAGGCAGTGGGGCTCTTTGCCAAGAGATGGCTGAGGGACAGGGAAAAATGGGCTTTTGAGATGGATCCTACAGGCTTGAATAACAACAGCAAATAGGACACCCCGGGGTCCTACTTCGCAACTTAAATTTCAGGTCGATGTAAATTCCCAGAGGGTAAAAGAGAAGACGGGGTAAAAACACTCAGAAGCTTGCAAGGCTTCTAACTGATTAAAATGTGCCTTATTCTTAACTTTGAATTAAAATCTGGTTACTGGATTCCAGTTTCATGATTTCTCATCTAGAGTCAAGGACAATACCATTGCAATTAGGTTTTCCAGACATAGGAACATTTTTAACCCATGAATTGAATTACATCATAACCCTCTAATAAAGCCTTATTTTGACAAAGGAGCCTGGTGGTGGACATAATGAGATTACAATTTAAAAATATAAGCAGCCCCGACTTAACTAGTTGCCAGCAGGCAGTGTTAGTAGTCAGTATAAGAGTTTTAGCTAGTGTTTTGGTTAAATTATTTATTCCTAAAATTTTTGTTTGGTTAGTTGTTTTTAGTTTTTCTTCATTCCAACTCCGTCAGATTCCCTGGGATCAATAAAACCAAAAAAGCATTTTATTAGAGGACAGTAGGTACAGTTAGATATTTGCCCCAAATGAGAACAAACAAACAAACAAAAAACCGTTCAAACATTTATAACGGTTACTATTTGTTGGTACAGAAATACTTTTCAGTCAAATATAACATCCACATATTAAAATGTGTGTATATTACATATTTACTTATATTTGTGTATTTTTCTCCTAAAACTCACTGTCCGGTTACACCTACCAAGCAAACCTTTAGCACTACTTGAGAAATTTTTAGTGATACAAGAGGTTCCTGGTCTTACGGCATTTAAATTGATAGTCGATAGTTACAATTGCTAGTTACTTCTAAGATTACAAAGCAGAGTAAAAAAAATAATAATCCTCGGTCTTTCCATTATGTCTAAAATGAAAAAGATTTGCTCCAAAAGTTAATTTTGGACTTCTAGAACTAAGGTGGATAAGCTATTTTCTGGAACTATGCCAGCACCACAGAAAAGCTGTTTCAGTGTAAATTGCATGAAGTTATTTATCGTATTAAAACATGTCACTTGTGCTAACTTTTTATGTAGTTATCTCAGAGCTCAGGATATGACAGAAGCCTCTTTCTCAGACCAGCACCAACCTTTTTCATTTCACTGTGCCAGGCAAGACCACTCGTTTGAGCCACTGTTTCTGTGACGGCTCAGAAAAACATTGCAGAGAAATTTCATATTTACAGTTGACTGTTGCCAGCAGTGATCATCTGCCAGAGAGAAATTTAAGGGAAAAGAAGCTTTAATTTCACCACCAGAATTGCCAGAATCGCAGAGGGGTCAGAGCCAGAGTGGTGAGGTGTATGATAGAAATACAGTAAGTAGGGAAAGAAAAGTGAACATGATATTTAGAATTTAATAGAACTGTGTGCACCTGGAGTGGCAAATAACTTAAATGCATTTCTAGACATTTGTAATGATGCAATATGTTGAGGTTTTATTTGAGGTCGAAAATATTAAGAGTTGATCGTGAAATGAGGATTTGGATTGCCATGGAAAGAGGTCACGAGAGACAAGCCAGGGGTGATTATCTCAGGGAGCCAAATCCAAAAGCGATCTGAAACCTGGAAATGTGTCAATAGGAAGACAAGGAACAGCGGGACATTCTGAATGTTCATAAGAGCTCCTAATGGCATAAATTCTAACCACAGGCTGCTCACCGGCCTCAGATGTCCATGCGCTGTCCCCTCCTTAGGTGGAAAGAGCTTCTTACACATCTTTTTTTTTTTTTTTTTTTTTAAAGATTTTATTTATTTGTTTGACAGACAAATCACAAGTAGGAAGAGAGGCAGGCGGAGAGAGAGGGGGAAGCAGGTTCCCTGCTGAGCAGAGAGCCCGATGCGGGGCTCGATCCCAGGACCCTGAGATCATGACCTGAGCCGAAGGCAGAGGGTTAACCCACTGAGCCACCCAGGCACCCTGAGCTTCTTACACTTCTTACTCTGTGGAACAAATGCCATTTTCCAGGGCATTCTAGTTCCTGCCTGGAAGAGTCCACACGTACTCCTAAGAGAACAGAGGTCTCTTGAGGTTGGGCGTGTTTCGTACATCGTGATTGACTCTCATAGGTGTCTCCTTCCTTTGATGTTCTTCATGTTTTCAGGGTAACTGATGAGCCCAAAGCCACTATATACGAAGCTGTCAAAGGACTTTCTGTGTCCCCATTTCATTCCGGAACAAAACAAAGAACGTGAAGTATTATACTTCATTGTGTCCATTGTGGCTTTTTTTGGGTCCAGAATTATAAATGCGTTGTACCAGTTTCTAGCAGAATCCTACAGACCCTCTCAGGGCTACAGGGTTCTCTGCCTTAGGTGATGGAGATGTTTCACATTGCTACTTCAGATAGGGCAGAGCAGCCCTCAGGCAAGAATGTGTCCTATTGTCCCCCAGTCTGTTGTCATTTCGGTAGATACAGTGATTGTACTGAAAAGGCAGGAAGGACTATTTCCAGTACTCCTGCTGTGGCTAAAACTTAGCCACAATCAGGAAATCTCACTTGGACAGTATAGCCCAGTGCCCTGAGGTGAGCCGGCATCCCGCCGAAGCAGCTGTCAGGAAGTAATGAAGCAGCAGGTAAAACTATGGGCCTTTGTGCTGACCCTGGATAGCTCTGTGCTGAGCGGTGGGGTGGGGGGTCAGTGAGCAGGCTTCAGAGTTTGGCAGGTCACTCTCCCCGTCCCTCCAAGAGTTCAATCTGACTTTCCCCCAGGTATAAGATAGCAATTAGTAGATTTTGAATAGGGGCCTTCAAAGGAAATCCTTAATTTCATGCAAATCACTTCCTAAATCTTCCCCTGTTCTTGGGACGTATGGTATTCCTTCTATGCCTGGAATTCTTCTTGAAATTCTTTAGCCTTGATCTGAGTCTTGGATTGGTGAGCAGTAGTTTCATTTGGGTTAATGCATCTGTCTCCTCAGGAATGGAGTTCCGGAAGGAAGGCAGCTCATGCATTCCCTGGTGGCTGCAGCGGGGGTCCATCCATCCTACTGACAGGCATGGCATCCCAGGCCCCAGAGTCAATTAATTCTGAGAAGAAAAATAAAGGTTAAAAGTTCATCACAATGTGTCCAGAGTAGGCATAAGCAGACAAGAGGCTGGCGGTCAAGAATATTCCAAGTATTGTAAGCACCACAGGATGTCAGGTTGAAGCAGATCAGTTTATCAGGACCAGAAGAAAAGGTTCCTATTACTTGAGCTAGAATATAATATGATTTTTTTTTTTACTTTATTTGAATCCTGTCTTGTGTTTCTACCACCAATTCTAATGAAATATGCATTTTTATCTTGATACACATATATTCATCTTCAAAACTGCCTCTGCCTCCCTCCCCCAAATTGTACTGTTACTTTTATTGAGAGGTTCAACACAGAAAACCAGTTACCCTGGTTTATATATCTGCTTCTCTCTCCATTTTTCTGTGTCCCTGGGTAAGCCATTGTTTTATCTATTAAATACTGGGATGCAAAATTGCTTTTCTCAGCTTAACACAGCAAATGCTGAATATAGGTAAAATTACCCCAGAAATTTTGTGAGATTCTCATGAGGATAGAGAAGAAAACTTTTTAAGAATTCCGGAAGAACTGGATGATCTTCTGATACCTCCTTTTAAAGTCGGAGGCGTTAATTACTAATTCGGTGATTTGGGGAAAGGCAACTATGAGTTGGATGAATCTGTAGTATTTTTAACACCACCTAAAAATGTTCTTGCTAAAGAATATCCTTGATGAACACTGAATCTTTCCTATAGTTTGTAGGGAGATGTTTTCTGAGCTGTTATTTTCATTTGAAAGTCAGCCAAAACTGATTTTTAAAAAAATATTTAAAGAAGAAAGCTCAAAACTCGCATTTTTTCAATGGGAGACATAAATCTATTAAGTTTAAAGTATCAGAGGAATAAGGAGGGCAACAGACTCAAAGAGAAAGCATGAATATAAAAACTATGGATATGAATAAAAATAGCAAAGAAAAGTTTATAACTAGAAGATGAAACAATTAAATAACAGAATGTTTGCAAAAGCAAAATAAAAAAGGTAGTAGTACAGAAACCTTTTTACAACATAGTCACCCGCTTTGCCCTAAAGATTAGAAGAGTTGGTGGGTTCTGCCTGGCCACTACCATCTCTGGGTACCTTCCAGTTCTCAGAGGCCTTTCCAGTGAACAGTTGTGTTTTTTCATCTGTCTGGTAAGGCAGAACTCTCAGGAGTCACTTCCTCAAAACCAGAAGGTTAACATAAATCAGAGCAAATCCTTTGTGCTTTTTATATCATTGCCCCCAGTATCTGCTGGAGCAAGAGGCTAAAGATTTAAAGTAAAAACAGTCAAGGACTCTTAGTCGAACTACCGAATGATTTCTTGACACGAACCAGGCATGAAATAAATGGATCCCCTGAATTACAAATCCCACATGAAAACGTGAAGTGACTAAGACCACTTTGCTAAGAGTACAACTACAGTTCACCCTTGAACAACATAGTGGACCGTTGAACTTATACACAAATTTTTTTTTCTACAAGTACAGTACAATATTGTAAATATATTTTATGGTTTTCTTATTAACATTTTCTTTCCTCTAGCTTACTTTATTGTAAGAATGTAATGTACTATTTTTAAAATATGTGTTAATTGTTTATGTTATCAGTAAGGCTTCTGGTCAACAGTGGGCAGTTAGTAGTTAAGTTTTGGGGGAGTCAAGTTACACGCAGATTTTTGACCCTGCAGGGAGTCGGTACCCCTCACCCCTGCGTTGTTCAGGGGTCTGCTGTTTATCCCTACTATTCCAGCATTCCTCACAAAGCAGGCCTCTCATAAACTCTGCAGCTTCCAAACATGCACATTTAACATGAGGGAGCTCAAGATGCAGAATGGTTTTGCATGGCCAGTCCCAAGCCAGCCCTAGCTCATACGGTTCCACATCAGATGTTCAACAGAGGAATAGGTCCCTTATTGTTCACTTTCTAAGCATACCTAAATAGAACGAACTGAAATGGAAACTTGGTAGATCTGGGATATTTAGGGAATCATTTTAGGTCATAGGAGATAGGAAATGGATATTTTATTACCTAGGAAAATGTGTTTCAACTATGATTTCAAGGGAGAGTTCTAAAGAGTTTGTGATTTTTAAGAGTGAATGATGTTTGCTTAATTTTTTTAATGTAAGAATTTTATCTAACGGGATAGTTTGAGCACCAGGGTGTACGTGTAATGGGCAGTGACAGCGGTAACTGGAAACTGGGTCCACCGGTGAGCCACTCGGTCTACTTGGCGGGACACCACCGACTTCTGTCGTGTGTTTTGACCATTAGATCATCTTCAGTTTCTCTAATTCTTAGCCATACTTTAATTTGTACCCATAATGGACCCCTGGTAAAGGATAAGAACCATCACGACACTGATGGAGAGAGAAAAACAGCGCCGACTTGCCAATTCTTGTCATTACCCAGGTCTTTGCTATCCCGAGGGTTGCGAAGTTCTTTCCAGGCACATCCAGATGTTTCTGTTACTGCGCTAAATAGAAAATACAGTCACAACTGTATCTAGTTTCGTTTTATGAAACATGCATCCATTTTAAAATAATTTGCCTCACCTTGTTTTTTTTTACCAAGAGCTGATAATTTGAATTAAAGATAGACCCTTTAGTAGTATGCCAGATTTAGTCAGAATAAGGCAGTTTCTATGAATTTGCCATAGGAAAGAAAGATGCCTTACTTCACTCAGTTAAAAAAGCACCTACAACTATGATAGTCTATATTGATAGGACTTCACAGTTACCAAATTGCCTTTACATTTTTCACTTGATCCAGATTTAACCCTTGCTGTTGCCTCTGGTCCAAAGTCCACCTTTGACTGCGTGCCCTTTCTCCCTACCCGAGGTTCCATCCCCATCCTCCTCATTCACACCTCCACCCTGCATCAGGGCTACCTTCTGTTTGTGCTTCTCCCAGAAGAGAGAGCCCTGGGAGAGAAAGACGTAGCCTCATGGAGACCTGAAGTCAGGTCCTCCTGGTCCTATTCAGCAATTCCAATATTCCTTGTTTCCATCCCCTAGAATTTTTGTACAGTTCTGATTCCAAATCTTCACCCCCCCCCCCCAGATTCTTCCCACCAGCCCTAAATTTTAGCAGGAGACTAATAATGGCCATTTACTGACTCTATACCTTCTCTAAGTTAGTACTAAGTACTTCACATCAATCAGTTCTTATCTAAAACAACTCTGCAAAGTAATGTCCTCCCCGTTTTATAGGTAAGGAAATTGAGGCTAAAGGAACACAGTTAGTATATGATAAACTGGAGTGTGAACCCAGGTCTATCTGGTCCCAAAGCCCACAGCACTCTCTGTCTCTTCCGAGCTTTCAAAGGATCTTTCAAGTAACTTTAAAATATTGGACGAGCCCATCACTGTTCTTATGGTTTGTCCTGTTTCCTTTCTTTTGCCTCATCTAGGACCTGTCTCTAACAATTGTCACCTTCTCAAGGCTTCTTCATTTTCCCCTGTTGTCTGAGCATCTTTCTTCCCACCTAGCGATAAGATCAGCTCTCATTTTCTTAAGATGAGAGTAAAACATCTTTTCTTGGCCCAGCTAATCCTTCTGGTTACTGTCCACATTTCCTCCTTCCTTTCTGGGACAAAAGTCTCCAGCATGTGGCCCACACCTGCTTCCTCCACTTCCTCTGCCCGTTTCCTCACCAGCCCCCCTCAGTCTGGCCTCTGCAGTGGGCTGCTTGCTAGTTCTGCCCTCTCAAAAGTTCTTATCAAATTCAGCAGCCTCTCCCCTGCCCTCACCTTTCTCCAGCACAGGGCAGGAGTGACCACTCATCCATTCCTCAGATTCCAACTTCACTTATTTCAGGGACTACCACGTAAATCAGCCAGTCAGTGCCTCTGCCCCGGAGAAGAGACGCATTCCCACCTGGCCCCACTTAACTCCTGAGAGGGGCACGGGATTTACCCAAGCACAAGAACTTGGAGTACTTATTTCTTTCTCCCAAGTCCCTAGGACAATTTTGTCTCCATCCTCAGTTCTTTGCTTTTCGTTTCTCACTGACCCAATGGGTTCATCCACCTTTAATGAACTCCTCTGTGATCACAACGCCCACCTTCCTGTCTGTAACCTTGACCTTTACTTTACATCGCAGCCCTGTATTTCTAGCTAGAAATGCTTGTGTCATGTAAAATCCTGCTCATCTAAAACTGAATTTGTTGTCACCTTCCAACTGTCTCCCCTTACCACCTGCACGGTTTCTATCTGTAGTAAGCCATTCATCGGAATACCAAGTTAGATTTCTTGCATGTTTCTCTTCTTAGCCATTTATCCATTCTGCAAGTATTCATTGAGACATCCCTGTTCCAGGGTTTTTGTTAAGAGCTGGCAAAACAGACATGGAGGCTGCCCTCGTGTTTCCAAGTTCTGATCGTCCTTCCCTTAAAACGTCATGGGTCATTCCTTCCAGCTCCAGGCGTGGACTAGCACAGCAGCTTCTCATCTGAGAATTTAACCTTTGGTCTTTCTCCTCACTACCTCAGGACACATAGGATGCTCCATAAATACTTGTACATCAGGTGATAATATCACGTACAAGATTTTTTTTATTTATTTTTTATTTTTTATTTTTTTTTAAAGATTTTATATATTTATTTGACAGAGAGGTGAGAGATCACAAGTAGGCAGAGAGGCAGGCAGAGAGAGAGGGGGAAGCAGGCTCCCCGCTGAGCAGAGAGCCCGATGCGGGGCTCGATCCCAGGACCCTGAGATCATGACCTGAGCCGAAGGCAGAGGCTTTAACCCACTGAGCCACCCAGGCGCCCCTATTTTTTTTATTTTTAATTATAAAATAGACATAACATGAAATCCACCATCCTAACCATCTTTAAGTGTGCAGTTCAGTAGTGTTTAGTACATTCACTTTGTTGTGCATCCAGTTTTGAGAACCTTTTTATTTTGCACAACCAAAACCTGTATCTGTTCAGTGACAACTCTTCGTTTCCCTCACTTTAGCCCCTGGCAACCACCTTTCTCCTTTCTGTCTCTATGAACTTGACATCTCGAGGGACCTTGTATGAATGAAATCACTGGATGTTTGTCCTTTTGTGACTGGCCCTCTTCACTTAGCACAGTGCCCTTAAGGCCCATCCATGTTTTATAGCATGTGTCAGAATTTCCTTCTTTTTTAAGGTTGAATAATATTCTATGTGTATGCCACATTTTTACTTATCCGTTCATTCACTGAGGGACACGTGGGTTTCCACCATTTGGCCAGTGTGAATAATGGTGCTGTGAACGTGGGTGTACAGATATGTCTTTAAGAACCTGCTTTAATTTCTTCTGGCTATATACCCATATGTAGTATTGGTGGGTCATATGGTAATTCTATTTTTAATTTTTTGAGGAACCCCCGTACTGTTTTCCACAGCAGCTGGGCCATCTCACACTCCCGCCACCCGTGCACAAGGTTTCAAATTTCTTCACATCCTCACCAACACTTGTTTCCTTTTTTTTTTTTTTTTTGATAGTGGCCATCCTAATGAGTGTGAGGTAGTATCTCATTGTGATTTTCATGTGCATTTCTGTCCCGATTAGTGATGTTGAGCATCTTCTCATGTGCTTATTGGCTGTATGTAGATCTTCCTTGCAGAAATGTCTATTCAAGTTCTTTGCCCTTTTTTTAATTTGATTTATTTGTTTGTTTGTTTTGGTCATTGAGTTGAAGGAGTTCTTACATATTCTAGATACTGACCCATTATTAGATAAATAATCAAATATTTTCTCCCATTTAGTGGTGAGGTGCAGGTGATTATATTTTAATGAGAATTTTTAGCCTTGTTTAGTGGTAATGTTTTTCAACTTTAGAATGACCCTCATTAAAAAGGACTTTTTCTAAAAGTTATTTCAAGAATAAAACATGTCTTAAATTTTTTTTTTTTTAATAGAACTCAGAATAAAGTAGAAGATAACCAGTCATTTGGCCTCTTCCAACTGAGGATTACAAATGTGCTTTTGACCTGGCTATCCAGAGACTATAGCCTTTAAGCTTATTAAATTTGATCAAATGTTATGGAATAAAATCTGTAAAGTACCTAAGAATGAGGACTTATGTTTCAAGCTTGGAAACAGATATAGAAAAAATCCTGTGAAGGAAGTCGAATAATAAATAGGTTCTGCTGTCCCTAAGTTATGACCTGTGTTCCTGAGCTTTAACACACCATGAGGGGCTAGACTTCAGAAAACTTAGTATAACAGGAGCTTATCGATCTGGTGATTTTTTTTTTTTTTCCCAATATCCTGCCAGTTTCCAAAAAGGATTTTCAGGGCATTGTGATTCACACACATAATAGCATCCTTGACACTGGAGAATGTTAATGCCATGTAGTTACAGAAGATAACTGTGCACATAGATTGAGGATAATTTTACTCCAAGATTCCTAGTAGCCTTAACAAAAAGAGAAATAATAGATTATGTAGTTTTCCTTATATGATACGAGGAGGCATACAAATTTACCAGCAGAGGCCATTTTTTTTCTGGCATTGAACTTTAAGAGGAATGTGTCACCAAGACCTTCATAAGCATAACAATGTCACACATAAGGGATGGCATTTTACAAAAGATATGTAAACATTCTTCATATGAATCTTGTTTCTTCCTCTCTCCCTTTGATAGAAAGCCAGGGGTATGATATGATTCTGCAAAGGGATTTGTGTGATCGCTAAAGTAATGTGGTTTGACTTTTGATCTCATAGACAGGAATCATCTGTGGCCTAGACCAGCCTCAGCCTAGTCTCTGACTACTAATGCTTTCAAAGCCAGTATATTATCACGCCTCTGTGAAAGTTTGGGCCCTTGAAAGATCAAATACCAAACTTCAATGGGGATATAATGCTCCTTAGTTTATATTTTATATCTAAATAATTTGATACCGCTTTCAGAAAAGGAAGAGATGAACTCTTGCGTGGTGAAAAGGACAACTCTTTGTTAATGATGTAACTTGTTTTTAACCAGAACCTAAGAATTCCGTCCTGAAGTTACTATTCCAGGTCCTGTCTTTTAAAAAACAAGAAAGCAGCTGAGGGAGCAAATTAACACTCAAAAACTAGTAAAATGAAAAAAAAAACAAAACGAGTAAAATGGTAAGGACTGGACTCCTAACAAGTAGTCTTCCCAAACCAAACTTACTGAAAATAGATTTAACAGAATCCTGTAACATGTTAATCATTTTTCAGATTAAAATCTTCATCAGCTACGTCAGTCAGCAGATGTATAGAAGATTGGAAGTTAGAAGTGGAGACCGACATCTAAGGGCCCGCCTGTACCTTAGCAGGAGGAACACAGGCTGAGCCTTGCTGGGCTGGGCTTATCAGAGAACCAAATCAAGATAGAAAGAACAGTTTCTTCCGGGTGCAGGAACTCTAAATCATGCCTCTGTTTTTTAGCCAAGGTCTGTGCAGCCACCCCTCTCTTGCTCCTGTCAAGAGTATTACTTGCTTCACAGGCTGATTTCTTCTTAAAAAGGGCCACAACTGTATGCACAAGATAATTCGGCTTTCACAAATCTGGGTCTCTCATAAATGAGTAAGGTCACAGTCTGAAAGGAAGGCTAACGGGTCTTTTTTTTTTTTTTTTTTTTTTTGCATTTTCTTATTTTGGAAGTCTAACAGGTCATATTTTTTTGCATTTTCTTATCATGATGCCTTAACCCAGGAAAGAATGTTAGCTGTTGTCAGGCATTTTCAGGAGAACCAAAAGGGAAACAGAGAACAGTCAGTAGAGGCTAGAAGCAGGGAGGTCAGTTCTGCCTTTGCAGGAACCCTGGTGAGAGATGGTGGCGGTGTGATCAGGGCAGACCCAGCAACGATAACAAGAACTGGCTGGATTGAGGTTATGTTTTGGAGGTAATGGCAACTGGATTTGCTGACTGGATGTGGCGTGTGACAGAAAGGGAGGCATCAAGGATGACTCGAAGGGTGTAGGCCTGAGGAACTGGAAGATGGGGTTGCCATCACCAGATATTTGGATTCTTATGCACAATTGAGCTTATTTTTAAATTTTCCTAATAATCTTCTTTAAGTATTTGGACATCAAAGCAAATCAGGTGTACGGCCCCCGAACCAAATAGATCATCAGCTCTACTGTCAGATTTTAAATCATGTCAATAAACTGACTTTGATTTAATATAACAAATTTTAAAAGACAGCAAAATCTACATTTTTTTTTAAAAGCAGTTAACTGGGGCGCCTGGGTGGCTCAGTGGGTTAAAGCCTCTGCCTTCGGCTCAGGTCATGATCCCAGGGTCCTGGGATCGAGCCCCGCATCATCGGGCTCTCTGCTCAGCGGGGAGCCTGCTTCCCCCTCTCTCTCTGCCTGCTTCTCTGCCTATTTGTGATCTCTCTCCTCTCTGTCAAATAAATAAATAAATAAATAAAATATTTTAAAAAAATAAAATAAAAGCAGTTAACTGTTGGGGAAAAAAACATATAAAAAGGCAGAAAGAGCAAAATTTGTAAATACTGTATACACTTTTACCATTAGCAGATATGTTGTCCATTCTAAATTAAAATCTTCTTCAGCTACGTCAGTGTGCAGATGAGTAAAAGATTGAAGTCAGGAGTGCCCTGGGTGGCTCAGCGGGTTAAGCATCCGAGTCTTGATTTCAGCTCAGGTCATGATCTCAAGGTGGTGAGATTTAGCCCTGCATCAGGCTCCTTGCTCATCGGGAAGTCTACTTCTCCCTTTCCCTCTGCTCACCACGCCCCCTTGCTCGCTCACTCGCACTCTCTCTCAAATAAATAAATAAAATCTTAAAAAAAAAAAGATTGAAGTTAGAAGTTGAGACAGACAGCTAAGGGCCAGCTTGTTACTTTAGCAGGAGTATATGCCAGGCATATTCAATATGTTGTCGATAGACTTTTTTTTTGTAAAAGCATTACTAAGCTTAAGAAAAATCAAGAAAGCCGGACTATTTTATTCTGAGTAAGAAGAATTGAGAGTTCATGAAAAACTTATTTCAATTATTAAAGAATAATTTCGGGTATTCATCATCAAATTACTGATTGGAAAAATAGGTTGAAATTAAGTTCTTATGTACAGGGAATGCCTTATATCCAGAAATTCCACATTTACTGTTCTGGTTGTTCACAAGTGACCTTCTCAGGACTCAGGTCCGAGGGGGACTCACCCAGCTGCTTGTGTGAGCTTAGCCAGCCGCTCAGGTCTCCCTGCCTTTTCACCCATACATAGTAACTCTCTACAAGCTAAAACTTGGGTTTATTTGGGGGAGGGGGGGGAATACACACACACACACACACACACACACACACATATACATATATATGTATATATATGGCCCTAACAGAAAGTTGACAGCTGATGTTGCTGTTTACTTACTTTTTACTGCATTTTATGGGAGAAAGTGTATGTGATAATGGTATTTGGAGATTTGTGAGGGTCTGACCACTCGTAGATATCGGCAGTGTATTGAATATGTGAGAGGGTTCTTGGGCGTGCGTGCTCCTGTTGTGTGTGTGTATCTGTGTGTGTCTGTGTGTGTCTGTGTGTTTTCCACGTGACCAGCTACAGCAGCAGGGTGTGTGTGTGTGTGTCTGTGTGTGTCTGCGTGTTTTCCACGTGACCAGCTACAGCAGCAGGGTATCCGCTTTGCATTGTTGCAGCTGTCCTCCCCAGACCGACCAGCCTGAACCCCTCCACACCCCCCAACTCATGAACAAAGGCATGTCTTACCACTTGGCTGAATAAAGGGGTCGTGGGTTGCTTTGGAGCTGAGCCAGGGATTTGAACACAGGAATTGACTACATGAGCCAGAGTTAAGCCCAGATTCCCCCACCCCCACCCCCACCCCATGGGCAGAATCTAGACCATCAGTGGCCTGGCCACAGAAAGCTGGTGGCGACAGCCAACTCAGATAGGTTCCTGTTCTTTTCTACTCTCTGTCATTGATTGGGTCCAGGGTTACCGGAAGCTCTCGTGCAGACCTCTCGTCTCAGGGTTTGAATGTGGTTTTGACTCATCTTGCCAGCTGCGTAGGAGCATTGACACAGGGAGGGGCACTAGATGGAAAGGTCCCCCCTCCCTGTTGGGTCTTACAGGAAAGAGCAAGTAAAAAAGTCAAGGGGTTACAGCTTGACTGACACTGTGTTTCCAAAATATATTTGCAGAAAGATTAAGCTGTATTTGTTTATTCTCCAGTTATTGTCAAAAGCTGTGGAGATAAACGGCAGCCTCTTATTTGAGGATGTGGTGGTGTGTTGTGATTTTTAACAGAATAAACTGTACTTGGTTTTATAAATTTATCACTGAAGGACTAGCAGATTTTATTATAAGGCAGCATAACTGTACTCTCATGGCTTCGTTAATTATGCCTAGACGTAATTAGGCTCTATCTAAGAATAGCAGATAAAATGGAAAATCATTCTGGGAAAAAAAGAGTTGAGCTTCTGAGAAACCGTGAAAGAACCTAACAGAGGGCATCCATTGATTCTCAGGCGCCACACAGGGACTGAAGTGTCCCCCATCGTCAGCGATGGCTCCGAAGGAGCCCGTTGTTCAGGAATATGCTCTTACCCTCTTGGTTTGGTTTCCATCTCATGATACCTAATAATCTGAAACATCCTCTGTGATTCAGAAATAACAATTTTCATGATTGAAAGTCGATCCATTCATTTTTCATTAATGGGCTTTATTTTTTTAGAGTAGTTTTAAATGTACAGAAAAATTGAGCAGAAAGCACAGAGTTTGTTCCCTCTCCCCACACCCCCACAGTTTCCCCTATTATGAAAATCTTGTACTAGTGGGTACTTTTGGTACAACTGCTGAGCCAGTATTGCTACGTCAGTATTAGCTAAAGTCCATAGTTGACATTAGGGCTCACTCGTAGCGCGGTACTGTCTAGTGGGTTTTGATGCATACGTAATGTCATCGAGCCCCCATTACAGTGCCATAGAGAGTAGTTTCGCTGTTCTAAATTTCTCCCGTGCTCCACCTATTCATCCCTCCTCCACTATGACCCCGAGCCCTTCGCAACCCCTGATCTTTTTACTAGGTCTATAGTTTTGTCAATCCATTTATTTTTAAGTAACTACCCAGCTGTTCTTAAGGACGCATCATTCATTCCTTTATTCATAAAATGAGCTGTCAATAAATACTGGGTGCCAGGCAGTGTCATACACATTGGGAATATAGCAGAGGACCAGTCTTCATGAAGCTTACATTCTAGGACATCCAGCCTCAGTGTTGGCTAGGTCCTAAGGAGGAGTGAAGGGTCCCATGAAGACACAGAAGGAGAGGAGGTAGTTGGAGAATTTGGGAATGGGACCTCCTGCCAGATAGCCCCCGACCCCTGTCTCAGGTCAGACCCCATCTTCCCTGCTTCCTTCCTGCAGCTAGTCCCAGGAGTTCCGTCTGCCCGCCGCCTCCAGCTGCCACCTGCGTTTTCTCTCCCTTTGAGATCTGCTAGGGCACAACCTTATTTCCGATCTTTTCCTCTCCTGCTGTTTCTGAAATAAGTGCAAGCACCTCTTTCAGACTTTCATCAAGCTTCTGCTACTAGTTATCTACAGCCCTGCCTGGTGCTAGTGAAACAGAATAGAAAGTTAACAAAATCATAAGAAATAGATGCCCGTGATTATCATCTAAATACTAACTAAACAAGGTCTTCTTTGGAAGTGGAGGACCTAGAGTTCTCTGCGTTACCCTCTAAATCCTCTCTTCTTGGGCAGGTGGACATCAGTTCTCCTGTCTTAGCTAAAGAAGCCCTATTCTCTACCCGGCTGCCTCCTCCCTCACCCTAGTCCTCTGGAAAGAGAAGAGGTTTCGTGAGGGAGGGTGGGCCGGGAGCAGGTGGAAGACTGAAAGACATCTATGTCCTCCTCCCCACCTCCTTGTTTCCTTGTTTCACACAAAAAACATGCTTAAGTGGACTCCTTAGAACCTCCTGAGCACATTCCTAAGTGCAGACCCCGTGCTCAGCTCCTGCAGGCTGGCGAGAGCCCTTTGTGGGCATCTCTTCCCAACCACATAGTGACGTCATGCTGGTCGCTTGAATTGGTCATAGAGGGAGTATTTAACCATGGAGATCAAGGCTACAAATAAGACTTTTACTGCATTTTTTCCAGAGTTACTTTATTCAGCCTGCTACTGGGCAGACCCTTCTTAATCAAACTCTTATATAGATTCTGCCACAGGAATTAAATTCATGAACACCGTATTCATAAGCTCTAACTCTACTCTCCACGGTTTGCGGGGGAAGCTGCCGACCCAAGTCAGCAGGAGATTTGACCCAGGAAGTTTTGAAAACCAGGCTTTGCATCAAGCTGCACAGAACTTGCTCAGCCTTTCATTTCCCTTGAAGGAAGGACGGAGGCAACATACAGGTGGCTCTCCGTCCATGTTGGCTTCAGCGAGAGCTCACGGTCCTAGGACCCCAAAACTTGCAGGTGGAGGCACGGGGCCGTGAGCGCAGTAGGGTTTCTCTGCCCCAGGCTGCAGACAGCGTGCTTGCCCGCGGGTAATTAACAAGGTGCCACCCTTGCTGACTCGCCCTTTGTGCCCCGTGTAGGACTGCACACGCAAGAGCGAAAGCCGACGCCGCCGACCAGGCTGCCCAGGCGGCCCGCCAGGAGTGTGACATCGCAAGAGCTGTGGCCAGAGAGCTGTCGCCTGATTTCTACCAACCAGGTGAGACTGTTGTCCAGAGATGGGAGAGGTACGGGTACTGCCTCTGCTCTCCTTTTTTTTTTTTTTTTTTTTTCCCTTTTCCGTAAAGATCTGTGCTTCATGGATACCAGCAATACTACAAAACAAGTAGGTACAAAAAGTCCTCTAAGTATTTGAAGGCTGAGTGTTAGTGCTGCAGATTTGGCTTAGGTCCCCAGTGTCTCTCCTTTCCTGACTCCTGGCAACAAACTTTGAGCTGATAGCAGTAAAGGAAACAGGAATCCAAAAGAAGTTTCTGATTCTAAGAAATGGTGTTAGCATGTTAGTGCGTGCTGCACATGGTGTAACAAACATTCCAGATTCAGAGGCACATATAACCATACCATTAGCAGTCGTTAAGACATGAACCAATAACTACTATGACTATCTTTCTTAATCGATCAGAACTGAAGTTCAAAGGACTGTGGTTAGGTAAGGAAGTATACCACTTGAAGAAAGATTAATCTGCATATATTAACAGGAAAATCCAAGTCATGGTAGAAGAAATTAAAATAACAACCTCATAAAAAAAATCAATCCAGATCACCTACCTCTCAAATGTTATAGAATATCAATAGGTTTAAATATTTAACTGACTTCCTAGTGGTTTCTTAGTAGATTGTCTCCATCCCTTGCTATAATAGTCTAGCCACATTTTTTGTATATGTTTCTTCATTGTTTTAGAAACAACATCTTCCCAGTGATTGAGGGATCAACAGATTTCTAGATGAAGAAATCAAAATTAATGCTCTGTAAATTTCTAAATGTCAAAATTTATATGTTCTTGGTAAAGAATTTTTCCACATTGATTTCTATTAACTCACTCAAGCTGGAAAACTAGCACCCTGTGCAACATGGGAGTTCAGTTGTGTTCGGTTCCAGTAAAGATAATGTAATCAAGGCAGGTCAAAGTGGACAGAATAGCAAGATCGATACAAGAGCTAGAAACTTGGCTGTAATAAAGGATGGAGGAATTAGAAAGAAAGGAGGACATGGTGATTTTTTTTTTCTACAAAGAATGAAGACAATAAAAGACTGAGTTAAGAAGACTGTTTTTCAGAAGAGAGGCTAGAAAGGGACCCAGTCTGGTTGCTGAGTGATAGAGCTTTCAGAGTGACCTCTGTAATAGTTCAGCTCCAAGGAGACAACTGTGATAATGGGTGTTCTCTTTCACGTGCCGCCTTTCTATACCTCCGGGTGAGATGTCAATCGTTTAACATATACATATGTTATTAAGAAAGGGGAGTTCTTTGCAATGACCTCTGCTAGGAGGAGACTGTTTTCTGGTGTGAAATGAACACCCACTTCCCTGGTGCCTAAGTGCATTGGTCACTACCTGTTGATGTGAAAGCCATAGAGTTCAGCCACCGAGGAGGGATTGTCCCGTTCCCTCCCCAGTGGCACTACCGTGGGGAAGCAGCTCAGCAGTCAGGGGATAGTACTGCTTCATGAAGTAGCGCTAGGCTTGTGCTGCCTGGAAAGCAAACAAACTTAGTATTGTTGTCTGCAGATGGTAATTTCTAGGTTCTCTTGTTAATTCTCCGGGGGAACAGGGTCCTATAGATTTCTATTAGGTGTTACCAAGAGGTAAATGATACTGAAGGTCATCTCAGTTTCCCAGACTAGATGGTTTTAAAAGCCTTTTATGGCATAAAAGCATTTAAGGGAAGAAAATATTGTGGGAAAACGTAATTCCACCCTCTTAGCTAACATACCAGCTTCATACAAGCAAGTTGTCCATCAGTAATGAATACATCACAGTAGCACGAGACGACAACGGGTCTATTTAAGACAAGGGCTAAGGGGAAGGCTGCAATCCCCTTTGACCCATAGCCAACTCTTCCTTCAGCAACTGGATAGAAAGCCTTTTCTGTACTAAGTATTATTGATCTTCTCAAGGGAGCATAACTCAAGCTTTCCACTCTGCATTTATAGGGTGATCAAATCAGATAGACATTTCTAAAAGGGCTTTCAAGCACTTTTTTTGAGGTCAGGCTGCTCATTTAATTTACATATCTTAGATATAAATATTTCCATTGTTTGAAAGGCATGTGTCGTGCTTAGCAGTTGTTGGCCCTGGGGTAAAGAGGTCTGTTGTACCTTACATGTTGAACGCTTTTCACAGAGCAGGTGGTATTTTCAGATATTTGCCATCTTAATTAAACCTAACGCTTTTAGTTCAAATTTCATTATTCTACAGTTCAGTTAAAAACTAAGGAAAAAATATAAGCATATGGGAAGGCTTTGTCCCCCAAAGGGTTAAGTTCTAACAAATAATATAAAGCATACAAATGGAGGGATGTGACTGTATATGTAGATAATTACACGTTTACACACACACAAACCATCATTGTCGTGTGTATGAATGACCCAGCAGGTCACCCCCCCCCCCAAGGACTTAGAAATGACATTTCCCTCCAAGAGTTAAATTTTCAAATGAGCCTGTGATACTGCACAAAGATATATAAAGTGATCATAAGTGATAGCACAGCTGTATTTGCAGCAAGATTTTCCTCGTAACCTGATTAAGTATATTAAAACTACCTAAACAATTGGTCACCCAAAGTAGTATAGAAAAAAAAAAAAAGGCCACAGAGGCAAAAATTGGCAGCGCGGATCCAAACACCATCCAGGCGAGAGAGAAGCCGTGCCCAAAGCCTTGGAGTATTGCAGCTGAATTGGCAAGGACATTTCTGTTATGGGGAAGGATGCAGGGAACCGTAGCCAACCGTGTATGGCTTTATTGGCAAGATCATCCCACTGAGGAAATGGATGCATCAGGCTAGCTGAGGCTGGTGCCTTTAGATATTTAATTCATCTCATGCTTCTTGTCCCGATTCCATGTTCACCGTAACCTTCTAATTTTGGTTGAGCTTCTCACGGAGGTCTCCCACCAGGAGCAGCATGCGCCGGCGCCCTCCGTGCGAGGCCCCTGGCCTGTGTGATATTTCCATTGCTCATGGGGGAACTCATGAATTGACCTTCTGGTGTTTGACATCAGTCTTGTGAGCTCTGGTGATGTGAGTCTGCCCCCAAGGGATGGCTCTACTTCAAAGTGCTGATGAAATCAGGTTTCTAAGCCAGGAAAGCTGAGAGGAGATTTTGGATGATCGCTAAGGAAGCAGAGGGGAGGATGATTGGGAAATGGTATGGTTCTTTGTCCCACTCTTTCGGTTTCCTTCCCATCAAGATACTTACCTTTTTTTAATTTATTTATTTTTTTTGTTTTTATTATGTTAGTCACCATACCGTACATCATTAGCTTTTGATGTAGTATTCCATGATTCATTGTTGGCGTATAACCCCCAGCACTCCATGCAATCCGTGCCCTCCTCAATACCCACCACCGGGCTCACCCGTACCCCCCCACTGCTTTCCCCTCGGAAACCCTCAAGATACTTATTTTGTTTTTAACTTCAAGTAATATTAAGTAGGCTGCAAAACTTTTATATTTATCAGTAGTGGGAATGACTGGGCCAACAACAAAAAAAAGACTGAAAAGCACTGCCCCAGAATGTGGTAAACAGGTTTACTTTGAGCCCTCTTAGGAGATAGCCAGCTCACTTCCCTGGGCAACATCCTCAGCAGGTTTTGTCCTCTTGTGTCTAAGCATGTGTATTAGTCAGCGCGGCTGCTATAACAAAGCAAAACGCTACAGATTGGGCGGCTTAAGCAACAGAAGTTTATTTCTCACAGTTCTGGAGGCTGGAAGGCTGAGATCAGAGTGCCAGCATGGTTGGGTTCCGGTAGAGAGCCAGCTTCCTGGCTTAGAGGTGGCCTCCTTCTCCCTGTGTCCTCACGTGGCCTTTCCTCGGTGCATGTGTGTGGATAGAGAATAAGAACTCTCCTGTCTCTTCCTCTTTCTACAAGGGCACGAATGCTGTCATGAGGGTCTCACTTTCATAACCCAGTCTAAACCTACAGTGATGAGCACTGATAAATGATTGAACACTGCATCTGAAACTAAGTATGTACTATATGTTGGCTAATTGAATTTAAATATAGACAGATAAACAAACAAACGTACTCACCTCCCAAAGGCCCCAACTCTAAATACGAACACATTGGGGATTAGAGCTTCAGCATATGAGTTTGGGGGAGACACAAACATTCAGTCCATAAGAGCATATATGTGGACTCACATAACACTCTGTACATCATTTGAAGTAAAAATGAAGTATTTAGGGTATTATGGGCCAGTGTTAACTAAGCTCACATTCCTGGTATGAATTAGAAATCTTTAGAAATCCAAGTGTATTTTCATTATATAATGGTCTCTGCTTATCATTAATATGTAGTATTTTTGGTTAAGGGAAGTAACCTGAAACAGAAGACTTCTAAACTCACTTTCCAAAACCCAAAATTCAGGATGCATTTTTTTCATGGAAAAGGGGAAATGGAATAATCCACTAGTTGACATGAAATGAATAATTCATGACTTTGCTGGTTATTCCCACCACTTATTTCAGTATATTCAGTTCCACTAATGGGTGTTGAGTGCCAGCCCTGTGCAAGACACCAGAAGGGAGGGCCCCCAGCTTGCCAACAAGAGCCCTACGGCTATGTTCATAGAAGTGGCAGTATTTTTATAGATGGGACTCTAAAGTCCTATAAGAAAGGGGCATTCTTTCCATATAGAATATAAAAGTAATCATGCTACTGGTTACATCGCCTTTTTAGAATCTTTCAATCTGGTCCTCTTCTACTGACCGGCAGTCTCCGTAGAAAATACCTAGTTTCTATTTCATGACTTCCGATGTTACTACAAAGCACTTGCCATCAGCCCTGCCCTCGTAGACATTTGTTTTGGGGAATCTTCATGGTGCTCCTCCTGCCCGCCGAGGCTCACCTGGGAGGGACTAGTTGCATACCCTGCTGTTCCCATCTGCCGTATCCGTTCAGAGCCTTCATGCCAACTGTAGCAAGGAACATTTCAGTGTTGGTGGAGGACACGAGCTGAACGTTGTTTCCTGTTGTGTGGCATGCCGGTGAGCAAGGGGTTTGTATCTGACTTCTTCCTAATAGGAATCCCCAGGGGGAGAAGTCCCTTAGGATTCACAGAGACGGTCTGTAAAGATCGATGAAAACACCTCCTACAGGAACTATCAACACACATGGTAATTTTGCTCGCTGGCAGTATTCTGACTCGTCTTTGGTAATGAACTGCCGCGTCTCATTTGTTCTCTGTTGCTGGCATGGCCCTGCGGACACACATTACTACACAGAACAAGTAGCAAGCACAACGTGTGCCTTCCAAGAAAAGAGTCCGGGGAAAACTTCTGTCCTCTGTATTATATGTCTTGTTCAAAAAGCATTCAGTCGTACTCTAGAAAATTGAACTATATATTCTCCCTTAGCTGGCCAGTCCCCACATGACTACCCCATGTTGGAACCATTGCCAGCTGGAGTTAGGCCCACCAATTTTTTTTTTTTTTTTGCATGCTATTTTAAATGGCTATATCTGAGTACCTTAGAATCCCCTGGAGCACTTGTTAAACATCAAGACTTCAGGCTTCGATTCATAATTAAAGTCTCTGCGAGGGGCGCCTGGGTAGCTCAGGGGGTTAAAGCCTCTGCCTTCAGCTCAGGTCATGATCTCAGGGTCCTGGGATCGAGCCCCACATTGGGCTCTCTGCTCAGCGGGGAGCCTGCTTCCCCCTCTCTTTCTGCCTGCCTCTCTGCCTGCTTGTGATCTCTCTCCTGTCAAGTAAATAAATAAAATCTTAAAAAAATAAAGTCTCTGGGAATTGCACCCCTGGTGCCTCTGAGAGACAGCAAATATGGAGCCACTGCTTTAGAGTACATTTATTGTCTTATCTAGCCATTTATTAATACACAGTAAAGCTGAGAAATTTTTTTCGTATGAAAGTTAGTACTAGAATGTATGTCCACCATTCTAGCAAATTCCTTTTTTTTATTGAAGTGTGCTTGATACCCAATGTTTGTATACAGTATTGTGATTTGACAATCCTGGGCATTATGCGGTGCTCACCTTGAGTGTAGTTACCATCCATTACCATACACAGTTATTACAAAGTTACCGCAATATTATTGACTCTATTGCCTATGCAGTACTTTTCATCCCCTTCGTTTATTCAGCTTTTACCTCCTAAACTTCTTCACCTATTTTGCCAACCCCCTTTCCCTCTGGCAAACCCCCTTTTCTCTCTCTGTATTTATGAATCTGTTTCTGGTTGTTTTTTTTGTTTGGTTGTTCACTTGTTTTGTTTTTTAGATTCCACATATAAGTGAAATCATATGGTATTTGTCTTTCTAAATCTGACTTATTTCCCTTAGCATAATACTCACTAGGTCAATCCATTATTGTCACAAATGGCAAGAACTCATTCTTTTTAATGGCTGAGTAATATTCCCGTGTGTGTGCGTGTGTGTGTGTGTGTGTGTACACCACATATTCTTTATTCATTCATATATAAATGGACACTTGGGTTGCTTCCATATTTGCCTGTTATAAGTGCTGCAATAAACATAGGGGGTGCATATCTTCTTGAATTAGTGTTTCTGTTTTCTTACAGTAAATACCCAGCAGTGGAATTGCAGTAATTTTTGGTAGTTCTATTTTTAATTTTTTGAGGCACCTCCGTACTCTTTTCCAGTGGCTGTGAACCAATTTACATTTCCAGCAAAATAGTGCACAAGGGTTCCCTTTTCTCCACACCTTCAACATTCAGTAGTTCTTGTCTTTTTCATACCAGCGAGCTATTCTGACTGGTGGGAGGTGATATCTCATGGTGGGTTTAATTTGTATTTCCTTGATGGTTAGTGATGCTGAGTATCTTTTCAGGTGTCTGTTGGCCATCTCTATATATTCTTTGGAAAAATGTTTGTTCAGGTCCTCTGCCAGTTTTTCAATCAGATTATTTGGGTTTTTTGGTGTTGAGATGTATGAGTTCTTTATATATTTTGATACTAACCCCTTATCAGACATATCAATGGCAAATACCTTCTCCCATTTAGTAGGCTGCCTTTTCATTTTGTTGGTGGTTTCTTCTCTGTGCAAAAGCTTTTTATTTTGGTGTAGTCCCAATAGTTTATTTTTGCTTTTGTTTTTCTTGCCTGAGGAGACATATCTAGAAAAATTTTGCTAAGGCCAATGTCCAAGAGGTTATTGCCTCTGATGTTTTCAAATCTGATGTTTTAGGTGTTTAATCCATTTTGAGTTTATTTTCATGTATGGTGTAAGATAGTGGTCCAGTTTCCCAGCGCTGTTGACTGATGGGACTGTCTTTTCCTTATTGGGTATTCTTGCCTCCTTCACCATAGATTGACCACATAAGCATGAGTTTATTTCTGGGCTCTTATATCCTGTTCCACTGATCTATGTGTCTCTCTTTGTGCCAGTCCCATACTGTTTTGCTTACTCTAGCTTTGTAGTATAACTTGAAATCTGGACTGTGATACCTCCAGGTTTTTTGTTCTTTTTCAAGATTGCTTTAGCCATTTGAAGTTTTTTGTGATTCCATACAAATTTTAGGACTATTCTGGTTCTGTGAAAAATACTATTGGTGTTTGATAGGAATCTGGAGATTCATTTGGGTAGTATGGACATTTTAATGCTTCTGATTCTTCCAATCCGTGAGCATGGAATATCTTTACATTTGTGTCATCCTCAGTGTCCTTCCTCATTGTTTTATAGTCTTCAGCGTACAGGTCTTTCACCTCCTTGATGTATTCCTAGGTTTATTCGTAATTTTGTCATTTTTAATTCAGTTGTAAATGGGATTGTTTTCTTAATTTCTCTTTCTGCCCCTTCACTATTAGTGTATAGAAACACAACAGATTTCTGTATATTAATTTTGTATTCTGCAACTTTACTGAATTCATTTACTCATTCTAATAGTTTTTTGGTGGAGTCTTTAGGGTTTTCTGTATATATTATATCGCATCATGTTATCTGCAAATATTGGCAGTTTACTTCTTCCTTACACATTTGGATAAATCCTGAATTTGTAAGCTGCACTATTATGGTCTCATATTTTCTGAAGCACATGGGCTCTGCGACAGCTTTATTTCTCATGGTTCAGTGACTGTATGTTTTCCTCACAACTTTAAGAATGTATAACTAACCATGTTCACAGTCCATTCCCTTCCCCTGCTCTTTGCTGTATAGGCACGTAAGTTAAATAGAAGCTTTTAATGTGCCTTTATCTTTAGATTTGCAAAAATAACTTCTGTTCCTACCCCTTAATGCTGTAAAATTGATTAACAATGAGGTACAATTAAAAGCAACGAACTCCGATGAAATTTGGGGTAGAAGAGTTCAGAGAAAATATGTAAGCAACACGCTGCATCAGACTGTATCGGATAGTACCTCTTATCACAGGAGGGGAGGAGGGATTTTTGTGCTATAGAATCATGAGGTTCTTCTCCATGGAAGACCAGTATAAATGACCTTAATAGGTTTTTTAGAGTAGGGGCAAGTCTGTTGATGAGAGAACAGGACTTTCTGGTGCTGCTGTTACTTCTTTCTCTTGCTGGGATGTGCCAGTCCCAGCACCAGAAAAGAAGTCAGAAACAGGAAGATTTTGAATGATTTGCAGATGCCCCTTTTCTTTTAGGGTACTGAGATACCTTTCTTTGGGCCAAGAATTCATACTTAAAAGAAATTCACCAAATTTCAAAGGGGTGGTGGTAGCATTTGGGGGAGCTTACGAGTTCAGGAAGGAAGTCATAATTGTTGACATATGATCTTATCCTGTTTGGGTGGAAAGTGGGATAATACTGTTTGTTATGTTTTGGGCCCTGAATATAACCTATAATTGCGGGTCTTTGGGAATTCTTTTTTTTTGGCTTAAAATATTACATATATATTGTTGTATTATATTTTAAGGATGCGCAGAAGCTGTGCGATTTTGGTTTGCAGCTACTATAGCTATTTTCAGGTCAGTAAAGTGGGATAATAATGCCTGCTTCCTAAGATTTTGGTGAAGCTTTAAGTTTTGGAAAATACCTTGTATAAATAGCAGGTTCAGAACAATAAGTTACTATTCAGACCACCAGAGAGAGGAAGAGCAATTAAAAGTATAAGTAGGCAGTATGTATTTTCACTATTAAGGATAATTGTCCTTCAGCTCCTCTGTAAATCTTCTTAAGTTTGGGGTGAAGGGTGGGAGTAGGGGGCAGGAAGGAAAGTGAACAGATGCCAGTTTCTGTAAACAAATTGGTGGAGTGGTTTCTCCCTGTATACTCGAGATGATGTCAGCTCCTGCCCATTTGCAGAGAATAGGGCCACCTGCATTGTGACCTCAACTTGACCTCATGAGATGAAGGTGACTGGTAGGTGGAGTAGTGGCCAAAGGATATACGCGGTCTGCTTATAGGGGAGGAACTGCGAGGTGAAGTGCCTACAGGGAGGGCACTGCGTTGGAGTGCTGTCTTGGACGGCCCCAGGGTTTCCCACTACCTGGACCACTAGCATTCATAAACTCAAGCCCTGTACCCTCTTGTGCTGTATAGTCTGGGTGGTTACTCTTCGCTCCTTTAAAAATTACCACATAACACTACAGTGTACCATTTTCTTTTTAAATGAAGTATAGTTGACACACCAGATGTTACTTTATTAAGCTTATTTATTTATTTATTTGAGAAAGAGTGGGAGTAGGGGCGGGAGGACCCCAGGGAGAGAGACTCCTAAGCAGACTTCTTGCCGAGCGTGGAGCCCAGTGCGGGGCTCAGTCTCACGACCCTGAGATTATGACCTGAGCTGAAACCAAGAGCTGGACGCTTAACTGGCTGAGCCACCCAGTTGCCCCACCAGACGTTACTTTAGTTTCAGGTGTACAGCTTCGTGATTCCACAAGGTTATGCAGTTATGCTCTACTCACCACAGTGTAGCGACCATCAGTCACCCTACAGCGCTACTACAATACCATTCACTGTATTCCCTATAATGTACCTTTCCTTCCTGTGACTTACTCATTCCGTAACTGGAAGCTTGTGCCTTCCACTCACCTTCACCCATTTTGCCCATCCCTCCACCTTCCTCCCCTCTGGCAACCATCAACTCTCCGTATTTATGAATCTGTTTCTGCATTTTGTTCGTTTTTCTTTTTAGATCCTACATATAAATGAAATTATATAGTGTTTGATTTCTCTTATTTCATTTGGATAATACCCTCTAGGTCCATCCATGTTGTCACAAATGGCAAAAATCTCCTTTTTCATTGCCGAGTAACAGTCCATTTGAATATACATCTTTTTTGTCCATTCATCTACCAAGGGACACTTGGGTTGTTTTCCATAACTTGGTTATTATAAGTAATGCTGCAATAAGCATAGAGGTGCATAGATCTGTTCAGATTAGTGTTGTCCTTTTATTTGGGTAAATACCCAATAGTGGAATACTAGATAATATGCTATTTCTATTAATTTTTTGAGGAACCTCCATGCTGTTGTCCACTGTGGCTGCATCAATTTACCTTTCTACCACAGTGCACAAAGGTTCCTTTTTCTCCACATCCTCACCAATGCTTATTTCTTATCTTTCTGACATTCTGACAGATGTAAAGTGATATCTCATTGTGGATTTGCTTTGCATTTCCCCATGATTAGTGATACTTAGCATTTTTTCATGTGTCTGTGAGCCATCTATATGCCTTTGGAAAAATGTCTGTTCAGGTCCTCTGTCCATTTTTCAGTTAGATTGTGGGTTTTATTGGCGTTGAGTTGCATTAGTTCTGGCATCATGTTTTAGACATTAGCCCCTCATTGGATATATCATTTGCAAGTGTCTTCTCCCATTTAGTAGGTTGCCTTTTTGATTTGTTGGTTTCTTCTTTGCAAAAGCTCTTTATTTTGGTGTAGTCTCAGTAGTTTATTTTTGCTTTTGTTTCTGTTGCCTGAGGAGACCTATCTAGAAAAATGTTGGCTGGAGCTGATGTCAAACAGAATATTGCCCATGTTTTCTTCTAAGAGCTTTATGGTTTCAGGTCTCACATTTAGGTCTTTAATCCATTTTTTGTGTATGGTGTAAGAAAATGGTCTACTTTCATTCTTTTGCATGTAGGTGTCCAGTTTTCCCAACCACCATTTATTGAAGGGACTGTCTTTCCCTTATCGTATATTCCTGCCTCCTTTGTCGTAGAGTAATTGACCATATAAGCATGGATTTATTTCTGGGCTCTCTATTCTGTTCCATTGATCTATTTTGTGCCGGTACTATTTTGATTGCTATAGCTTCAAAGTACATCTTGAAATCCGGGATTGTGATACCTCCAGCTTTTTCTTTCTCAAGGTCTCAGGGTGTTCTGTGGTTCCATACAAATTTTAGGATTATTTTTGTTCTAGTTCTTTGAAAAATGCTATTGGTATTTTGATAGGGATTGCACTGAATCTGTAGATTGCTTTGGATAGAATGGGCATTTTAACACTTTAACAACATTAATTCTTCCAATCCACGAGCATGGAATATCTTTCCATTTGTGTTATCTTCAGTTCCTTCCATCAGTGTTTTTGGTGCAATTGTAAATGGGATTGTTTTCTTAATTTCTTTCTGCCACTTTGTTATTAGTGTATAGCATAGTTTTCCGTATATTAATTTTGTATCCTGCAACTTCCAAATTCATTTATTCTAATAGTTTTTTGGTGGAGTGTTTAGGATTTTCTTTTTTTTTTTTTAAAAGCTTTTATTTTAGGGAGCTCGTGGGGGGAAGGGGTAAAGGGAGAAAATCTTCAAGCAGACTCCCTGCTGAGTGCAGAGCCCAGCACAGGGCTTGATCTCATGACCCATGAGATCATGACCTGAGCCAAAACCGAGAGCCAGACGCTTAACCGGCTGAGTCACCCAGGTTCCCTTAGGGTTTTCTGTATATAGTATCTTGTCTTTTACAAGTAGTAAGATTACTTCTTCCTTACCAATTTGTATGCCTTTATTTCTTTTTCTTGTCTGATTGCTGCAGCTAGAACTTCCAGAACTATGTAAAATAGAAGTGGCAAGAGTGGACATTCTTATCTTATTTCTGATGTTAGAGGAAAAGCTTAGTTTTTCACCACTGAATATGATGTTAGCTCTGGGCTTGTCATATGTGGCCTTTATTATGTTGAGGTATGTTCCCTCTAAACTCACTTTGTATTTTTATTTGTTTTTGTTGTTTTTTAAGATTTTATTTATTTACTTGACAGATCACAAGTAGGCAGAGAGAGAGGGGGAGGCAGGCTCCGTGCTGAGCAGAGAGCCCAATGCGGGGCTCGATTCCAGGACCCTGAAATCATGACCTGAGCTGAAGGCAGAGGCTCAACCCATTGAGCCACCCAGGCACCCCTAAACTCACTTCGTTGAGAATTTTTATCATGAGTAAATGATGAATTTTAATGCTTTTTATGCATCTCTTGAGATGATCGTATGATTTTTATCCTTCATTTTGTTAATGTGGTGTATTACATGAATTGATTTGCCAACATTGAACCATCCTTTGCATCCCCAGAATAAATCCCAGTTGATCATGGTAAATGATTTATTTCATGTATTGTTAAATGAGGTTCTCCAATATTTTGTTGGGAATTTGCATCTGTGTGCATCAAAACTATTGACCTGTAGTTTTTTTTGTAATGTCTCTGGTTATTGTATGAGGGTAATGCTGACCTTGTAGAACAAATTTGAAAGCTTTACTACTTCTTCTATTTTTTGGAATAATTTGAGGAGACTAGGTATTAATTCGTCTTTAAATGTTTGATAGAATTCACCTGTGAATCCATCTGGTCCTGGACTTTTATTTGTTGGGAGTTTTTGATTACCAATTCAATTTCATTACTAGTAATTGATATGTTCAGAGTTCTATTTCTTCCTGATTCAGTTTTAGAAGACTGTGTTTTTAGGAATTTATCCAATTTGTTGGCATATAATTTTTGTAGTATCTTTTGTATTTCTGTGGTGCTGGCTGTTTTCCTTTATTTCTAATTTTATTTTGTCCTCATTTTTCTTAATGAGTCTGTCTAAATGTCAATTTTGTTTCATTTTTTTCTGTTGTGTTTTTATAGTTCCTTAATTTTTGCTGTAATCTTCTTTATTATTTCCTTCCTTCTACCAACTTTGAGCTTTTTTCCCTTTTTCTCTAGTTCCTTTAGGTATAAGGTTAGATTGAGATTTTCCTTAAGGTACACCTGTATTGCTATAGATGTCCCTTGGGGCATCCCAAAGAAAGATTTGGATCACTGTGTTATTTTTGTTTGTCAGTCAAGTAGCATGTTGTTTAGTCTCCACATGTTTGTGTTTTTTTCGTTTTTTTTCTTATAATTGATTTCTAGTTTCACACTGTTGTGGTCAGAAATGATGCATGATAGGATTTCAGTCTTCTTAAATTTATTGAGACTTGTTTTGTGGCCTAACATATGATCTAGCCTAGAGAATGTACCATGCGCACTTGCAAAGAATGTATATTCTGCTGGTTTTGGATGGGATTTTCTGTATATAATCTGTTAAGTCCATCTGGTCTAATGTTGCATTCATAGACACTGCTCTCTTTTAAAGGGAGAAAATGACAGTAATAGTAAGAGACTGTAACACCCATTATATCAATGGATAGATCATCCAGGCAGAAAATAAATATCTGTTAATACTTGCTTTATGTATTTAGGTATTCCAGTGTTGGATGCATAGGTCTTTACAGTTAGATCTTTAGATCCTCTTGTTGGATTGATCCCTTTATCGTTATGTAATGCCCTTCTTTGTGTCTTGTTACAGTCTTTGTCTTAAAGTCTATTTATTTTGTCTGATATAAAAAAGCTGGCATAGCAATACTTCTAAGTACATATCTGTCAATAATTACTTTAAATGTAAATGGTCTAAATGCTCCAGTTGAAAGACATAGAGTGAAGGAATAAGAAAACAAGACCTACCTATGCCTACAAGAGACTCACTTCAGACCTAAAAAGAGAGACTGAAAACGAAGGGGTAGGAAAAGATACTCCATGCCAATGAAAACAAAAGAAAGTCCAGGTAGCAACACTTATATCAGGGTCCCTTTCTTTAAATGCAAATTTTTCCATTTAGAAAAATAACATGATTGTTATAAACAATCCTAAAGTATTTAGAAAAAGAAAAAAAAAATCCTGGGACAGAAGTGTCAAAAGACAACTGCCTTGGTCATGACTTTGATGCTTGCAGAAGCCCTTGAAGGACTCCAGGAAGTTTAAATGATCCTTTGATGGGGCACCTGGGTGACTCAATCGGTTAAGCATCCTTTGGTAAAGTAGCATTACAAATGTCATCTGGAGGTTTTATTCTTACTTACACAGTAGCTGCTGTTAAATGTTAATTTATTAAATATTTTAATATACTAAACATACAAGAGTCAGTTATTTGAATGTGTACTTTGTATTTTAGTTCTGCAAAATTTGAATATGCAGATTAATTATGGTGTTATCACCAGTGCTCCATCAACATGAATTTCACCTCAGTGTTCTGCAAGCAGGCAGAAATGTTGTGATTATTAGGAAATCAGAACCATTTAACCTTTATGGCTAGCAAAATAGTATAAATAATGATAAATATTTACTTTTTCTGCAACAGATAACCTTTTCCCCTCTGAAATGAAGTGTGTTCATGCTTAATCCAAGTCTTGGCAATATTTTTAAAAGAAAAGAAAAAAAGAATGGCTAATCTGATGTAGCAAAAACGCATGTAGATAACCAGAAGGAACAAGACTTTATGCCTTATCTTTATTACCTTCCCTTCTATTGTCAATTTTTCCTCAGGCCCAGATTATATCAAACAGAGATTTCAGGAAGGTGTAGATACTAAAGAGAATCCAGAAGAAAAAGTACCGGAAAAGCCACCTACCCCAAAGGAGTCTCCGCATTTTTATCGCAAAGGCACGACACCCCCCAGGTCTCCTGAAGCAAGTCCCAAACAAAGCCACTCGCCCCCACCCTCCCCCCCAAAACCCACGAAGAAACAGAACCCCAGCTCAGGGGCAAGACTCAACCAAGACAAACGGAGTGTGGCTGATGAGCATGTGACAGCCATCATCAATAAGCCTTTGATGTCAAAGGCTCCCACGAAGGAGGTGGGAGCCGTGGTGCCCACGTCCAAGTACTCTGGCCGCCACCACACCCCCAATCCCAGTAACGGGGAACTGCATTCTCAGTACCACGGCTACTATGTGAAACTGAACGCCCCCCAGCACCCCCCAGAAGACATGGAGGAAGAGGAAGGATCAAGCCTATCTTCCTCAGCGCTGGTGCACAAGCCATCACCCAACAAATGGAGTCCCCCTAAATCTGTGACAAAACCAGTTGCCAAAGAAAGCAAAGCTGAGCCAAAAGCTAAGAAGTCTGAACTTGTTATACCAAAGAATCCAACAAGCAACGATTCATGCCCTTCTTTGGAAAAAGAAGCCAATTCAGTAAGTTGTGCACGATGTGTTTTTGCTTCCTTTTGGTTCCTTCGGGTAGCAGCGTGAGGGTGACTTGCATCTTGATGATAGCCTGTCTAGCAAAAGTCCCGACCAGCATAGGGCTACGTAAGATAGAGCTTAGCACATTTGTAGCCTGAGACAGCAAAGAGCGCTCAGGGCAGAAACACGTCCCTGTTTGCTCGGCCGCCCACCTTAAACGTCACTCACATAGCCCGCTTGTTACTGCATCACGTTAGCAACCCTTTCCCCGCACTTCTGGGTAAGTTTTGGGGTAGCTTAGTTTGAGCTGCTGTGACAACAATGCTATAAACTGGGTGGCTTAAGCAACAAACCTTCTTTCTTTCTTTCCTGTAATTCTGGAGGCTGGGAGTCCCAAGGTCAAGGTGCCACAGACTTGATGTCTGGTAAGAACCCAATTCCTGGTTCATAGACCTTGCTGTACCCTCATGTGGCTGAGAGAAACAGCAAGTTCTCTCATGTCTCCTCTAAGGGCACTAATCCCATCAGGAGAGCTCCACCCTCATGACCCAGGGCCCACCTTCCAAAGGGCCCCCCTCCAGATACCATCACACTGGGTATTAGGGTTTCAACATATGAATTTTGGAGGAACGCATAGTCCATCACAGTGGCTAACTCTCTGGCTAGAAGGGAATCATGGGCCCTGATAAGGGCCAGGTCCTCTCAGAGCCCTAGCTGGGAAGAGGATTCCACCACCATTTGCTAGGTTCTTAGGCCTGCTTTTGAGCCTCACAAAAGACACAGTATAAAGAAATGGATGGAAAACAAGACCTGTCTATATCTGTGTGCCTAATAAGACTCACTTCAAACCTAAAGATACTCCAGTCAGCATCTTTAGACAAAAGAACATCTTTTCTAGCTATTGTGAATTATTCTTCTAAATATTTAGTTTGAATTTTACTCAGTTCCTCAGGCTTTGCCACTAGAACATTTTCTTTCTTTTCAACTGTTTAAAGTTACTTTGGTCTTCTAACTTCCCAAGTATAAGTGCTTCTAAAATTTTAGTTTTCTGGTAAATGCTAGTTTTATTATCAATTAGTCTTGAGCATTTAAGGTTTTTAATTAGTCAACCAGAAAGCTATATGTTATTGGTGTTGTTTGATGAGCAGGTAGAGATTTGTTAAATGATATATGGAATTCATACTTTATCAGATTCTATAGAATTTACAAAATTTTAAAGCTAATTATTAATAAGAAATTGACCAAATGATCTGTTGACCTAGTCACGATTTTGGAACAGAGGTGTTGCATGTTAAGTGTAGCTTAGGAAAGAAGCCACAGCTGACCCAATATTTACTAGTAATTTCTGAGACATTTGCATAAAGGTGCGGATTAATATAGTTGTATTATATTTAAGTTTTTTTCTTTCATCTGTTCAACAGGGTTAACCTGTTTACGGTTAAACAGTAACAGTGTTAAACAATTGAAATTCATCATTTTTTGTTAACTTACATTTGATATTTCTTAGATTTATGTTGCTAACAAACACTGGTTCTCATCTTTTTTATCATCCAAATATAAATTGATCAGATTAACTGCATTGACTTCCTGAGAGTCATCCTCTGTGGGGATAAATGGTTTTTAAGACAGACAAAGTTGATTAGTATTAGTTTGCCTGATTTACAAGGGTGAAATTCAAACAATGGAAGGCCGTATAGTCTCTACCTTGGGGTACCCAGTAATGGGGTTCAGTTGACTTCTAGAACTCCGTAAGAGGAAGCAGATGGCCCAGTGTCCTACACACTCTTTCTGTGAAATGTTACAACTGTTTGGTAAATTCACAGCCTCCTTATTTTAAAAAAGTACCTTTTTTACTTAGACGCAGAACCATCTGGTTCTTGGAGGTGGCCTGGTATGGTAGGTTGGTCCCTAGGCTCCCTTCCATGTCCCACGAGAAAGGAGGCCTGGCACTCTGCAGCCTCTGTGCATGACATGAACCAGAAGTCAAGATCACCTTGGCACCTTCCTGTGAAGATTTTAACAGTTAACCTTCTTTTCCTGATGATAACACAAAGCTGCCTTTCACACTCCCGATGACTGTTTTCTTGACAGTTTAAAAGTAATAAAATCATCATAAAGGTAGTTAATGAACCACCTTTAAAACCAAGGAGTACTGCATACAATTTTGAGATAGACACTGTAAGTTAGAGGTTTATAAATATCTTGAAAATTCATAGGAATGTTCACAACAAAGCACACACTGGAGGGAGAACCAGACTGAAGCAGTGTTCGTTGTGGGCAACCGAGAGATCTAGTATGAGTCAGAATCGTCATTTTTAGGGTGTTTGAATACACTGGGATCTGGAATTTTAGTCACCAGCTTACTGACTGACACAGGATACGCTGGTGGCTAAGGGTGTGGATTCTGGTGCCAGACTTCCTAGGTTCAAATCCCAGCTGTGTTGCTTCTCAGTCGTGTGACCTTGGGCAAGTTTCCTAACTGCTCTGTGAGTTGTTTTCTTCATCTCTACCTATATCATAGGGTTGTTTGGAAAATTAAATGAGTAGTACTTACATAGCTCATAGCACAGTGCATAGCACACAGTAAGTGCTCAAAAAGCAGTGGCTGTTATTGTTCCAACACAGTAGTAGTTGAAGCAGAAAATGGCTCGTAAATATTCCAATAGATTTTGACCCATCCTCAGGATCACCCTGGATATCCATCTCCTAGAAATACACAAAATCTTCTGAGACACAGGCTAACATTTAGCAAATTAAGTACTTGGTATGAGTGGTGAGAGACGGGGGAGGATGCACAGATTACTCTGTGACCCTTCTCAAGAAACGTGTGACTCCTATGGGCCGTGGTTGCACACAGACTGATGGTCCATGGAAACACATTCCATGTGGTGCCCATGTTTTTGTAGGATTTTGCAACGTGGCAACTTGGGTAGGAGCCAGTAGAGACATCATTGCAGCCTTATCACCAAGCAGACGAGCAAGGGGTCTTCTAACTAGCAATCTTGATCCCTTCCAAGAACTGCCTGCACTTTTTCTTAGCCATTACTCTCTTCCAAGTCTATTTTGAAATTTACCTAAACTTTCTTTTGAATTGTTGTAGAACTTAAGGCATCTATGTCATGTCAGTTTTGAACCACGTACACACACACACAAAAACCCTACAAACAGTAAATACATATAAACTTGGCTATTTATACTAAATTTTTTTCTCTTCATGTTTTTAGAGAAGTTTTAGATTTAACATAGACTATAGTAACTCCTCAGAAGATTCCTCACAGTTTTAAATGAGTAAAGTCTTTTGAAGGAAAAAAAGATACATTTCTTGAGTTAGAACTTCTTTCCATATTTCCCACACTTTATTTTCTAATTGCCTGAAAGTTCTCCCAATCCAGACTTGCACTTTGTCCTGCTACGGCTTCTTTTATTACACCTGTCTCAGTCAGTCTTAAAGCAAGACTGGATTTTTTTTTTTCATTTTGCTATTTTAAGCTACAACTGGCTATCACGGTCATGTTTATAAGACTTCACCTTAAAGCTGCCCACTCTGTGCCCAGCCTAGGTATCTGAAGAACACTGAGGTCACGTCTTGTTATCTGCCTATTAAACATAGCATCTCAGAACTTATTTTCCACCTGGTTGCTATTTGAACTTTTTATTGCTGCCCTACCCTCATCTTCACTGAGTCATCTTTAAAAATAGCCTTATAAATGGAGTTGTACTAGTTGGATAAATATATATATGTGTGTGTGTGTGTGTGTGTGTGTGTGTTTTATATAAATATGTAAAATATACATATGAATATTTCTAAAATATGTATATAAATATATATGTTTTATAAATTTTATAAATATATATCTCCCCATCCAAAAATGCTAACAAATTCAAAAAGATAAATTCATGGAACCTTGTAAGGATTCATGAGATAGGAGTTAAAGGTCCAGACACACCTTAGACTTTTGAAGTTAGATGCACTGAAGGCACTTTCTCGGTTTTTCTACTTTTCTTTGGTCCACTATAAGACACTGAACTCTACATCGTGTTGTTCTGACCCCATATACTCCTCCTCATCTTTCATATCACTGTCTTCGGGAATTATGAATTAAATCCATTGACCCAAAAGAGTTACGTGAATCCAAACTTAACATATTCATGAGCAAAATCTAATCAAAGTTTGTAATAGTAAAAGCATTTCTTTAATCTCTGGGCTGCATTATGATGTTGAAAGCTTTCAATTACTTTCTGAGTTATAAGTATTTCCTACATTAGACATTTTAAGTTACTCATTATTGAAGAGTTACATAGATTAGGACCCTCCCAGTAACTTAGAATACTATTTAAAAAGAATAGTTGGTCATATCACGATTTGATGTTTTCTGCTTACCACGAAATCAGAGCATATAGATGAAAATGCTGTTTTCAAGAACATGATTAGAAATTATTATTTTTAAACTAAGGCCTGTGGCTATAACAGAGATGTAGGAAAAAACCCAGCAGCTCTGAAGTAGACAAGGTTTAATTTTAGTTCTGTGATTTGTTTAAACTGGATGAGTAACCTTGGACAAGATACTTACGCTCTCAGAGCTCTGTACTTCGTAATCACCTGTGAAGAGAAATCATGTACCCAAAAATGCTTATTATTAGCCCACTGCCTGGCATATAAAGACAAGCAATAAATGTGCTTTTTCTTCCCATTTACTTGGGATTTGGAAACTATGCTTTTTCTACTTCCTAATAGTCCCCATTTCAAGGATACACATTTTTCCTTCCTTTTCTCCCCCACTCTGATTTTACTAATCACCTTGTTCTTCATTTAAGGCAGTGAATTAATAAAGTCAACAACCACGTCCACAGCACCTGGAACCTTAAGGACCAGATGATAGCAGGTGTTCATAATGAAAATGAAATATGTGAAACCCGTTATGAAAACCCATAATGAAAACCCGTTCTAGATGAACGGGGCGGCCCATATGTGGGGGTGCACGGCAGTAAGCAGAGCATGGCTCCCGCCACCGTGGAACTCAGTCTAGGGCAAAGATGGAGATTCACAGGAAGTGACAAAGTGCGAAGTGTTCGCATAGATGAAGACCAAGGCACTCTGACCCTTCAGGGAGGTTGTGCCCCCATCTGGGGAGGAGACCTCCTATAAGGATGTGACCCAAGCTCCATACCTTGCATCATGAGCACTGGACCAATCGCAATTTCAGTCTTCCTTCCCTTCCCCGCCAAAATCATACCAGTACCATATTTAAGGACTCTGTTTTCCTGTTGCAATGTAGCCTCATTACATATTCAAATCTAGTACAACTGCTTCCTCATCTGTAAAATTACAATTGAAATACCTACCCCACCGACCTCATAAGGCCAGTTTAGAACACAGTTAATGCTACTGAAGAATTAGACACTATTTTAATAGTAAATACCAAGATCAGGTCTCTGTAATAAAGATGGTCAAGCATGAGCAGCTCTGAAACGTTGGGTCGATAAGGTTGGGTTTTGTTTGAACAGGTAAAGTTTGGGTACCTTGGCTAGCTGGTGTTTATGATGGCCATATTTATCAAAAGAGGATTCTGCAGTTTGTTAAATAGAACTCGATTTTTGAAACGTGGTGGCTATGAGCAAAGAAGTGAAGAATTAGACCTGTAAGATAATTTCCGCAAGTGTTCAACTTCCTGCTTGCGATTTTTACTTTCAGGATGGGGTGGTGTCCAAAACTCTTGACCAGGAAAAGCAAGAGTCCTAAATTTTTCCTGAGAGGCCTCAGTACCCTATAAAGATTTTAGTCTTCCTAACTGCCTTCCTGAGGAAATAATCCTTCCTCATCTAAATTACAGCTTAAAAAGTTCATATCCACTTTCCATTAGTTCCTCACCCCATTATGGCGAACTCTCACCCAGACTATTGTCACATGTTCTGAGGTGAATGAACTAGATTATTTGATAGTCATTTTTTTTAGATTTAATCAAGACTGGATTCATTTCGTAGTGAAAGTGAGGAGACGGCTCCATCTAAATACGGCATTGCTATTTTTAGTTTATACCTTTTGGAGCTGCTGTCATTTGTTCCCACTTTATTTACTGCAACGGGGTTGAGTTATTTTTTTGGTAATTGATTTTATGATCTAGCTTATGTGTGGCTATTAACATGGAAACATTATGCTTGGTTTGTTCTGTTTCATTTCCAGGGCCCTAATTCAGTCATGATTGTCCTTGTCATGCTGTTGAATATCGGGTTGGCCATTCTTTTTGTTCACTTTCTAACTTGATTGGAATTAGGAAAGGTAAGAATAGCCTTAATTTCTATATAAAATCACCGTATCTAACATTCTTTTCCCATATTTGAATTTACATTTTTTTTAACAACTGCATATTGTCCTTCACTTTAATTTTGGCTGTGCCTGAATGTGATTCAACATAGTTACTTAATGATATAACTGTTTTGACCCTTCAGTGAAGTCATGACAACTAGCGGTGTTAGCCCGCAGTTCTCTGCCGTGGCATCGTCAGCCCTTTAAATGGCACACGCCAGTCAGACTCAGACTCAGGGAAGGAGGCTTGGAATTAGGATGGGATCGCGAAAGAGATGAAACTTGGAAAATTCAGCCAGAGGACCTGTTCGGTCCCCCCCCTGGGAATGCTTTGTGGCTTTGGGGGTCCTCTGGGAGCTGAAGCAAGCAGCCATGTCGGAGAGCAAAACTTAATAATCATTCTTTTTTAAAATCTGCTGAAGCAGCCCCATCCGGCGAAGTTCTTGGCGTTGGCTACTCCATCTGTCCTAGCAGAGTGTGACTAAACTGGAAATGTATGGAGCTGCATTTTTTTTTTTTTTTTTTTTTTCTGATGGAAGTCAACAGCTGCCTTACTATTTTACCATCTGACGTTTTTAGTAGGGAGCTGGGGAAACAAACGACTGCCCGAGGAATGCGGTCGGAGGATTGTGTTGCTGTGGCCATGGTTCCAACATTCACTCCTATCTCATTCGAAGAAATAGGTAGCAGCATCACTCACCAGTCTTATGCCACGACCTGCTGCTTTAACATCTCCTGGAATGTTCTGGGAGAGAACGTTTCGTTGGCTTGTGCACGACTATGTTCATTTTTGCCGTTTATTGAAGTAGGATGTATAGTCCTCTACAGCGTGTGGTCCTAGCCGGAGGAAACACACTTGTTGCATCTCAAGGAAAAGAAACAACGATTAATTCTAGAGAAGACGTGTTCGTTGCGAAAGCAATACATCGTTTGTTTTTTTTTTCTCATGCCGTTTAGTCGTCCTAACCTTGTAACAGGCTGTTTAAAATTTAGCAGTGTTGAAGGCATTATACCTTCCTAAGAAATAATTTTAAATATTTTTAAACATTACTGAGATGAATCATTTATGCACTTAGGAGGTGCTAAATTTTAAAAGCTGAAGGACAACAGAATTTTAAGAAGTGTAGTCAAAATGTTGCATGGATTGCAGTAATCGGCGTTTAAAGGATTCAGTTTCATTGCTGACGTACTTTACAACCAAATAAAATCTTGTCAGTGACTATGTTAATTCCCATGAAAGTTAAGCAAGATGCTATTAATAACTGCTCTGATCTTTTTTTTCCCCTCCAACTTAAATTTTTGTTGAATACATTCAGGTAGAGCATAAAGCTTTGTTAAACCTGTGCTTCTCAATTTTACGCCTTTCGTGTTTTTCAAAGTCCTTTCGTAATTTTATTTCACATTTTAAAGGCTTAGACATTTTTATTTAAATATTTGTCTTTTGCAGTCCTTTGTTATTCTGACATAATCTGATTTTTCTTTTGCTGTTTTATAATTCATCCTTTATTACTCAGAAGCATGCTTATTACTTAGAGACATTACGTGGTCTTTATAATTATTTAAAAAGAAATCAGGGGAGGAAAGGTATCTTAAATCTCTCTAAGACATTACATTGTGGAGAAGGAGCTAGCTATTCCTAAATATTTTCACAATCTGCATGGTTTAATCAGATTCTTTTTACCTTATTTGCTACCTTTTCAATGCAGACGAGACCACTCACGTGTTAGCACAGGTGTGGACTGAATGCTTTGTCACCTGCAGGGTAGTAACCCAGTGATGTTTTTTGCAGAAGTGCAATATGTTGAGAATCCTGGGTGTGACCAATATGGAATAAAGAAGAAAGCAGAAAGAGAGCAAATGAAAATTACAACTTGTATATTTATTTATTTTTTACATTTTGCTTTAACTTTTAAATTTAGGAAGTACGTTTTTAGCCAAGAAACGTTTAAGCTCCTGTGTCAGTCTCCGTACTCTCACTGCGCCTTCCTAACCCCGTAGCTCTTGATGCTGGGAAAGCGGATTTTTTAAAAAAAATAAAATATTTAATCTTATTAAGTGTTTATTTAAAATGTGTAATGCTTTGGAAATAATGGGTAACAGATAACTAAAGGATATGTTTATAAAGTAAGCATGTTGGTTCCATTTATAAATATATGTATGATTTATAAGCTTTTTTAAAAACAAAGCTCAAATTGTTGGTATTTTTCTAAAATGTGCACAGCTGTATTTTACATGAAAGGCTCTTTCTAATGGGTTGTTATACTGTGCTCTACATTTTGGACAGCACATGAAGTCTGCCAATGTACTTAATAAAACATGACCTTGTTTATTTAAAGTTTCTTGCTGTGAAAAAGAACTCCCTACCTGTGAGTTCCCTTATTTATAATCCTCGAAACCAAAATGTATAATGTACAGTTTTCACAACTGTATCTGCTCTAATAAAAAAAAAAGTTGGTTAGTAATAAAGTTGCAGGTGTGTTTCCTTTGTGAGTAAATTATTGTCTTGAGTTATGTGGAATTTGGAGGTTGGTGGGTTGTATTAAAAGAAAGATCTGCTGAAAAACTGACAATAGAAATGGGGTGCAAAATGCTCAAAGCAGCCACATGGGAGGAGGTAGTTGTATCATTATTTCTTTCTACATTTCTTTCATCCTGGGCTGTTCAACTAATTTTGTAAAATAAGATTCCTCTTTCTGCTTTGTGCCTTCATTTATGGGATTAGTTCCTTAGCCAGGGTTAGAAGTCTGCTCCGGTTTTACAGGAAAACTCAAAGTTGGAGTAAATCCGCCTCCTGCAAGGGTACTTTTCAAGTAATCAAAGTTTTTGGGTCATTGTGCCCCAAATAAGTTAATATGTTGCTATGACCCCTGCTGAGACCCACTTCAAGAAGTTTAGGCACACTGTGGATAATAAACTTGCCGCCACTAGAATTTCCAGCCACTGGGCTCCCTCTGAAGCCACCGGGTACTGGCCCAGGGCACCCCGAGCCCTAAAGCTGCCTATGAAAGAGAGTGAAAGGCCCACCTCCAAAACCGCTTCCCAGGGACCTCCATGGTGCTTTCACCTTCCCAAACGAGCCACTCCTGTTGAAGGCTAAGGTCTTGGAGACCCCTGTATAAAGAATGCATAAAGTTATCACCTCTGTAGTCAAAGACTGAACTTAAGTGATTCATCTCCCAGTAAATCCTAAAAGAATGGAACACAGACTTTTCCAGAGCAGGCGGGAAAAGCACAGGGTGCTAGGAAGATCATCAATTCCCCTTTCAGGTCCAAACCACACGTTTTGATGGCGGAAGCCAAAGCTGGGGTGAAGACTTTGTGGTTGGGAAATCTGGAAAATATTCTCCATGCCCTTTGAATGCAGGAACTATTTCAGGAACGATGGTAAGCCGGCTCCCCCGGCATACACTCGACCGGACTAGCGGCCCTCCTCCCACGCTCTGGAAACTTGAGCAGCCTCGTCTTTCCAGCTCAGTATGTGGCTGCACACGTGTCCTATTCGGTCAGCACAGCGTAACCAACGGCTCATCGGGCTGAGTTCGATTAGCCCGGGTTTGTAAACTGTCTACATCCAGCATTTCCTTCTTACCCAGAAAGTACTGACAAGTACTTCCGTGTTCTGTACCGGCCCCTATAGGAGTCTCATGTATGGGAGTAGGAGGAAATAACAAAATATATAGAATAAAATGAATATCCTGAATGCAGTGAATATGGATCAAATTCTCAGCTACGGTCATGGCTGATTATGGATTTTTCTCTAGTCTGTGCCCTGGTTTCCTCATCTATAAAATGGGTGTAACTAGAGCCAAGACCTTCACAGCGTGGTTGGGAAGGTGAAATGAGCTCATGTATGGTAAGGGCTTAGTAACTGTTGTGTTAGCTTTTGCCAGTTGGGCGAACTAAGAAAAAAATTTTAATTTCTATTAAGTGTCTCAAACACATTAAAAAATAGAGTGAGATCCCACTATAAAAGCCTGTTTTTAAAGGTTAATTATGCCACAGATCATATTCCGTTCTTTTTTCAGTGGTAATCACCGTGAAAATCAAAGGCCACACTTCACCAGAGTTCCTTCTCTACGCTAAAATGCAATCTTCTGTATAGTATGATGTGAGACATTTGCTTTACAAGGAATGTTCACGTCAGTGACTTATTAGATTCTTACAAGATCCCTAGGGAAGAATTCCTGCAGTTAAATGACTTGCCCAAGGTCACATAGCCAAAAAGTTATAAAAATTTGTATCCGAGGCCCAGATCGGATTCTAAATGTGCTTTTTCATTTCATATGTTGGTTATTATTATTCCACACTGTCATACTTATCAACCATAAAAAGGCAGAAAACATGAAATGCCGGTAACAGTATGGGTTGAATGAACCCATTTCCATAAGTTCCTTGATGCCACTTGGTTGATGTAACTACAGTAAGTTTATTAAAAGTTCTGAATGATGTATTTACAGTCCTGTTTCATGACTTTTAGTAAGGTATTTATGATATTTTTGAACCTTATAAAATACAAAAATTTAGCATTTAAAGGATATTTTGGAGGGAGAAGCATTAGTTATACACAGACTGTGTGTGTATTTGAACGTGATCTCAAGGATTAACCCAGAAATTGCACATTGTGCCCAGAAGACTTGGAAGATTTAGACAAACATGACATTCTTCTGTGACATCACCTCAGTGTTTCATACAGCGTATTTGGTATGCTCTTGAATCCCAAATCTGATTTAGGTAAACTATTAGAATTAACACAAAAGTGAAGGCCTGAGATTTGTTCGGCTGGTGATTGGTAAAGTGGCTCACTTACCAGCATAAAGAATATATCAATCTTTGAAGAGAATTCTGGAGAGAAGATCTGGAGGGAGAGACAGACTCAGCAGAAGATTACGGTACTCATGTACAAGCCTTTCCTTCCCATCCTTGCCCCAAGCAAGCTCATTCATGAAATATCAAGAACATCAAGCATTCAATAGAATTATGATGATACTTGCTAAAGGGAAAGCAATGGAGGTCTTTGGTTTGGGGAATGTATGTCACATGTCACATTCCCGCCATTTATGGCACATATTTGGAAGAAAAGAATCTGGTCAGTATTATGTCCCCCATGCAAGAAAAGCAGAAGCAAAGGTGAGAAGAAGCCAAAGGTCCTCTAATCTTCTCATGTTCTAACAATAGCTTCTGACCACCAGAGCATGTGCCTCGAGTCAAGTAGCTCCTTCCGATAAAGGCCAAGAAGATTCTCAAATATAGCATTGTTGTAAAGCTAATGGGGTGGAATCCGCCACCTAAGGACTAGACCTCACATTTTAAAAGCAGTTTTACATCAGATAATTGGGCCAAATAAAAGTTAGCAGAGGTTAGAAACATTCAGATCCACATAATATTTAAAAAGACAGACAGCTATCGTTTCAGTCTGTGGTAACTCAGACCACCAAAACCAAGCAAGAATTTGGGTAGTAATCTCAATACAAGAAAGCAAGCGCCAAAGAATGCATTACATCTGTGCCCAAAATAAGGTTTGGTGCTATCTACTCTCATTTGTTTGGCATGATACATGTAATGTGGGGGATCAGAATAATTTTTCTTTTCTCAGTGTCTACTTTATTTCTCAGTATTTACGTACTGTACAATTCAGATTTCTTCCATTAGACATTTGTGCATAGGAATCTCTTTCCATTTTTTTCCATTTTTTCCTTCACAAAAGAGTATTACGAATCTCAAATACCCTGGACTGTATTTTGGGGTTTCTGTTGGTTCACTCCAACGATCAACGATTTACCTCTGTTTGTGTCGACATTCTAAAGACTATCTGAGTAAATTATAAAGGAAGCACTGTGAACCTATCTGTGACCCTGTTCTGAGCTCTTGGGGTTGGAGGGGGGGGCGGTATTTATTTTAAATTTTTTTTAAAGTAATTTCTACACCTAATGTGGGGTTCCACCTTATGACCCCAAGATCAAGAGTCATGCACTCTACTGACTAAACCAGCCAGGCACTAACCCCCCTTTTTTTTAAAGATGAGCTTTCAGGAATTTTCATGTGGCCTATGTGTTCAGTACCCTGCCCGACGCCTTAGTGCTCCGCGAAACCTGAGCTCTCCGTTGCGCAGAATCATGGCTCCCTGTCAGTCCCCACAGCAGCAGCATGCTTACAGACAAACGATTTACCGGTGCAGTTTGACAAACATGTCAGCTTACTTGAGGACATTAATTCAAATAGAGAGGCATAAAAAGGCTTCAATTCAGGCATGCCACTTTCTCAGATGACAGTTTCTAGAACCAGCCACACACTTCCTTTCGAGCTATCCTCCTGTTCATTAGGCTGTGCCAACAGCAAACACTGTATGTCCATTTTGGTACACTCTAAGGACAGTTTTGGGGTCTGTAAAATGGGAACAATAATATCTGCCTCATAGTGTTTGGGGCTTTTGTTTTTTTAAGATTTATTTTGAGAGCACGCGAGAGCATGCTTGCCCACGGTGGGGGGAGGGGCAGAGGGAGAGAAAGAATCTCAAGCAGGCTCCATGCCCAGCGCAGAGCCCGACTCAGGGCTCAATCTCACAACCCTGAGATCATGACCTGAGCCAAAACCAAGAATCAGACACTTAACCAACTGAGCCACCTGGGTACCGCCATAGTATTTTTATAAGAATCAAAGAGAGAACATCAATCGGCTCCACAACACGTGGTAGACTCAACATATATTAGGTACTATTGCACTTAATTGTCTCAACTTTATCAGCAATTTTTACTTATCCCCTCATCAAACATTTATGTACTGTCGAAATAACTTTCTAGGCCCAAGATGGAGTGGCCCTCTCCTGGGGTGCCTTCTCAGCAAACTAGAACTTAGATAACTTTTGGGTCCCTGTAAATGCTCCATTTGACCAGAAACACAATATATCCCGTCAGACAATCCCCAAACCCCAAGCCAACTCTGGGTCGCTCACCCCAAACAAGTGTTGTGGCCCCAACCAATATTTCTATTTTTTTTCTTTCGTTTTCTTTCTTCTTGAACCTATAAAAGCTTCCTGCCTTCTACTCCATTTTTCAGTTCTCCAAAAGGAGACTGTACACTTTATGACGTGTTAAGTAGTTTGTTTATAATACCTAAATTGTTTTCTTGACTATTTTTAATAGTACTTAATTGATTTTTCTTTAAATTCACTGAAATGAAATTCTTCGGTGATGAAGCATCAGGGCCTCCTGAACTAAGGGACGCTTTCTGCGTAGCGAACCAGCTATACTTTGAATAGTTAAAGGAGTTCCTTCTCAAAAGCAAAGGACAGACAATAAGAATCAAAGCTCTTACTGATCATCAGAAGATACACTAGTGAGCATGGATGCATTTCTCATTAGAAGTTTAGGAATACTTAATTCGGAAGACTCCAAATTAAGTATACTAGTACAACTATTCATTAATGTCTATTACCAAAACTGCATGATAAAAAGATACAATTAAGGTGTATGAGAAACGAGCCCGACAAAGACTTGCCACAATGATTAGACTCTTCCTTATAGGAACAAACTTCCTGAGGCAGGTAGAGCAGGAGGATGTTCACTGATATGCAAAAATGTGTTAATGGCCCAGCTATTATGTTTAATCACTATGGTTATGAACATAGGCAAATGGCTCTGGCTTCAAAGAAAATTGAAATACATTTAATCAGAAATAACAGCACAGCAAAATATCACGTCAGAGCTCCCAGAGCTGAGTAGTTAGTGTAACATCCATTAGTTTATAAGTTCATCATTAATATTTATAAAGAACCAGAAAAGAGGCTAAGAAGTTATCTGTTCCGTTCAATGTAGACATCCTGACAGCTTATCTCAAATCCTGCATTAAGCTAAACTTGAGTGCTTTTCTTCAATAGGAAACAGGAAACAATTCTCCTGCTCGAAACATATTTCATTCGCTATTTTAAGGAAAACCTGACTTTAGAAAAAATTCACCTCCTGGGACTTTAAATAGCTTTTCTATCATTAAAACACACACTTTTCCCCCCTCTCTCACCAAATCTCATTCTGTATCAACCACAACAGGAAGGAGATGATTTCAATGGTTTTCAAACTTCAATGAGCATTAGAATCACCTCAACGTAAAACATTGCTGAGCCCCACCCAGTCAGTTTCTGATTTAATAGTTCCGGGAATTTGCATCTCTAACGTGCTCCTTAGTGATGCTGATGCTGCTGGCCAGGGGACCAAGCATAGAGACCCCCTGAGTTATACAATCAAGCAGTGTGCAAGTATGAGGCACCAGCTACGGTTAAGCCCATTGTCTGGCTCTGGGTGTGCAAAAAGCAGAGTAGAAAAGAATACAGACAGACAGACTAACATCCGTTATCACAACATCATTTGATCCTTAGATCAGAGGACTTAGATAACTTTTGAACTTAGAACTTAGATAACTTCCCCATTTTGCCATGAGAAACCCAAGGCGGAGAGGGGTGGAGAGAACTCTTTAACAAAACGGAAACAAGACTCCTACCCAGGTGCGTGGGGCTCCAAGCCCTAAGTGCTCTTTCTCCTACATCTCAGCAGCTGGCAGTCTGTCCTCTGGCCACCAAAACACACAGCCCATTGTGAACACGGCCCATTGCCAAGTTGTTCTGACTACTGTCAGGCAAAGCATGAAGGCTCAGTCCTCGGCTTCACTGGAACAAAACACTGATACCTAAGGTTGAAGGTAGTGCATTGCCCATCGCTTGAAGGAGACTCATTCTCAAATCCATGCAGTGGTTTATCTGTAGCCATTTCTCTTAAGCCACACAGGACACTGGACCTCATCCTTTTAAGATTCGCACAAATACTTCCATTTTTATCAGGTGTGTTCACATTGGCAAGCCTACACATAACTCTTCCATCTGTGTAGACTTTCTCCTCTAGTTCTGACAGGAAAAAGCAAAAACAAAAACAAAACCTAATGTCATTCAAGATGACAACAGTATCTGCACGTACAGCTTCCATCACGTCCTGCTGACCTTCCTCAGCAATCACCAGCCTCCAAGAGGAAGCCTGATTATCAAAGAAGAGAGAAGACAGAGATTGCCAGGAAGCAAGGGGGCTCTTAGGAAAACATCCTGGTCCTTATTTTTGTCAAGAGACGAGTGTGGGATTTAGGAAATTACTCCTTCGAAGAGCATCAGACAAGTTCCTACCTGCCTCAGAGAGTCCATCTTCAACGTTGAGATTTTCCACAAATGGCAAGAATAGACAAGACACAGAAGAGAAATACACAACGGTCGATAAACATGAAAAGTTGCTCAGTCTGTCCGGTAGCCAGGGAAATGCAGATTAAAATAATGAGATTTTAAAATCCAGTGCTTTCCACATTAACCACATCCTTAGTTGAGATGGAAGAGGAGCTTGATTTGAAATCAGCACTAGATCTCAACTCCAGAGCGTCTTTACTTTCTCATCCTGGGAAATGTTCCCGGGCTCCAAGGAATGTCCCTCCTCAGTTACTCCAAACCACCTTGCTTGATTTTTAGCACTTTACTGCATGAACCATTTGTTTTTCAAATCTGTCTCCACTACTAGGCTGTGCACTCTTCGCAGGTGGGGATTTTGGCCCTGGTCTCTACCCAACAGTGCCTGGCGCATACATATGTCCAATAAGACTGATGAGTGAATTCATAAAACTGAAATAACCTTGGGGCGCTTGGGTGGCTCAGTCAGTTGAGTGTCTGCCTTTGGCTCAGGTCATGATCCTGGAGTCCTACGATCGAGCCCCATGTGGGGCTCCCTGCTCAGTGGAGAGCCTGCTTCTCCCTCTGTCCCTCCCCCTGCTCGTGTGCTCTCTCTCAAATAAATAAATATTTTAAAAACACACACACACAAAAACCCGAAATAACCTTGCCTACTTGGAGAGCTCACTCACTATTGAAAGAAAGCCATCTTCTGCAACGTGCTCTGAGGACATGACCCCCAATTCTTATGTCTTTTGTCATAGTAATATTAATATTACTATGCTAAATGTGTGTGGGGGAAGGTTGAATATTTACAGAAGAGCAAGAAGTTTTAAGCATATGTAGAAATCCTGTTCAGCTATCGCTCATTTCTATTTGGCAAAAATTATGACTGAGAGCCTTTGTAAAAGCAGTTTGCTAAGCAACTTGATAATATATCCAAAGAGGCCAACAGATCGTCTATCTTATTAAGAAGATGATTTCTAATAAGAAAAGTTTCAGTTAAGCAAGATGAGTAAGTTCCAGAGATCTGCCGTACAACATCGTGCCTGTAGATAACAGTACTGTATTGTGCACTTAAAAATCTTCTAAGAGGGGGCTCTGGGCAGCTCACTCAGTTGTCTGAGATCGAGTCCCACGTCCAGCTCCACGCTCAGCGAGGAGTCGGCTTGAAGACTCTCTTCCTCTGCCCCTCCCCCCACTCACGTCCTCTTGCTCTCTCAAATCTTTAAAAAACATTTTTTAGGAGGGCAAATCTCATGTGTTCTTACCACAATAAAAATTTTAATTACTTCTCAACACCTTGAAATGTTTTCAGGCATTTAGGATTACATGGATGGTGAATGGATGCCAGGAGCTCATTCGGAGTTGAAAGTTCCTGATTCTTTATTTGCCTCAGAGTGGCAACTGTGGAGGGGAAGAAAAATGGACAGATCAGAGCAACACTGAGGAGACAGAATTAGCCCAAAGTGGTGATTTAGTATGGAGAATAAGGGGAAAATCGGATTCCAGAATGATGCAGAGTTCAGGCTTAAGCCACTGAGTGCTTGTTAGAGTCCTTACTCAACAGGGGAGATAGGAGGAGGTGTGTGCAGGAGCCCAAAGGCACAGAAACGAAAAACTAAAGTTAGAGACTCGGTGGACCTGAGGGGTTTGTGAGATGGGATCATAGAAGAGAACGCCATTGGGTATAGGGGCCCAAAGTCCCAGAGAACTCTGTGATCTGGTGGTGTACCCAGCAAGTGGTAAAGGAAAAACACCCACTGAGGTGCAGGGATTTGTTTTTCTCTTTACAAATTTTCTATCCATTCATTAGAGCAGGTGTCTCCACAAGACTACAAGATTCTTGTAATACTTTTCAATTGCCTCTCTTCACAAAAGTAACTATTTTGTCATTAATTTCACTAATTCAGGCTTAATTATTGCAGAGGTATTTGAAGTTCTTCTAATAACTTCTTTTATCCCTGAGTCTGAGGTCCCTGAGTATCACACGAAATGTACAATGTTTCTAATTCATGGTTTAACAAAGAATTTGACAGTTAAACTACTGTATATATCTGTGAATGCTTAAGCAATCTTCAGATGAATCATGAAGGGTCTAGAAAGTTTTCCTTCATGAGGAGGAGGAGCTCGGGCCTGGCCATCAGGCCTGACGGCAGAAGAGGGCAGCCGCTAATCACTACTGCACAAGCCCTTTCCTGCACAAGGTGGGACAGGCTTCTTTGTCCTCCTTCCTGTTGTTTCGGCTTCCTGTGCAATTGAGCCGACCGCTGAACTCATAGATAAATTTAAGAACAAACAACAAAGTTTGATCTTGAAGTTCACCAGGATTTTTTAGTTATTATCTGGATGGAAAGATCCACTATTTGTTTACTGAAATAAAAAGGGCGGGAGGAAGTTAAAAAAGAGAGAATTAAAACTTCAGTAGGTCCTGGGAACCAAAAAGGCAAATAAATCTCTTCTACTAAAATGGTCTTTCAGTTCTCCTACCTCCTAGAAAACAGAGAGATTACCTACTTATCCATGAAAATGTCCACTGATCTACAGTTAAATGATAAGTCACTAGATAAACCACAACTCTTAAGTTTGCCCAAATCTTATGCTGAGATCTCAACTACCTAAAAATCTACCTCTAGGGCAGGGAATCGTTATCAGGCAATCTCATTCCTCTGCCAGATTTTTGCTTTCTCGGACTCTTTTAATACTTGACGGTGACCATGTGACCTAATTCTGGCCAATGAAACTTTGCTGAATCTTCCAGAAAGGTTTTTACTTTCCTGATAAAAGGGATAGGTAGCAGAGAACTCAGTGTTGCCCACCTTCCTCTTTTTTCTGATTTGAATGTAGGTGTGATGTCTTGTGCTATGGCAACCATCTTGAAACCAGGAGGCAACAAGCATAAGAACAAAAACCTAACAAGAATGGGGAAGCAGAAAGTTGGAAAAAGTTTGAATCCTTAATAACATTCTTGAAATTTTCTTGCTAAATAATAAATGTCATTATGGTTTAATCCTCCTTTAAAAAATATTCTCAGCTGCTGCTAAAAAAGTAATAAAAGGAAGGAAATGATTCCAACATTGTGTAAATATAAAAGAGATTATCAACAGTATTTATTGCTTATTGTTAGCATCTACCCTAAAAAGAAGAGACCATTTTATAAATCAATTTATTTCTGTGCTTGAGAGAATTGGACTTCTAAAACATAGAAGACCCATTCCTCAAAAAGTTAAAGACAAAACTACCCAGGGGTGCCTGGGTGGCTCAGTTGCTTAAGCGGCTGCCTCCAGCTCAGGTCATGATCCCAGGGTCCTGGGATCAAGCCCCACATCAGGCTCCCTGCTCAGCAGGGAGTCTGCTTCTCCCTCTCCCTCTGCCTGCTGCTCTGCCTACTTGTGCTCTCTATCTCTCTGTCAAATAAATAAAAATGAAAAAAAAAAAAAAAAAACTACCCTATGATCCAGCAATTGCACTAGTAGGTATTTACCCAAAGGACACAAAAATACAGATTCAAAGGGGTACATGCACCCCGATGTTAATAACAGCTTTATCAACAATAGCCAAACTATGGAGAGAGCCCAAATGTCCATCAACTGATGAATGGATGTGGTGTATATATTTATATATACACACATACACACACACACACAGTGTGTACACACACATATATATTACATAATACATATATATTATATATAATACATATATTATGTGTTATATAATATATATTATATATAACACATATTATATATAATGGAATATTACTCAGCCATCAAAAGAATGGAATCTTGCCATTTGCAACAACGTGGATGGAGCTAGAGTATATTACACTATGTGTAATAAGTCAGAGAGAGACAAAAACCATATGATCTCATTCATATGTGGAATTTAAGAAACAATACAGATGAACATAGGAGAAGGGGGAAAAGAAAAAAAGGAGAGAGGGGGAAAAAGTCACAAGCGGCTTAATGACAGAGAACAAATTGAGGGTTGATGGAGGGAGGTGGCGGGGGATGGGCTAGATGGGTGATGGGTCTTAAGGAGGGCAGTTGTTGGGATGAGCACTGAGTGTTGTACGGTAGCGATGAGTCACTGAATTCTACTCCTGCAACCAATATTGCACTGGATGTTCACTACCAATCAATCAGTCAATAAAATATTGAAGACCTGAAGAGACATCAGCACCAACTCTTGACTTCTTTGTGGGCCTTCCCTGACAACTCAACCAGAAGGATTTGCTCTCCTCTTCAGGTCCATCCAGCGCCCCCGCACCCCCAAGCTCATAAATTGTACTAATCGGTCTCTACCCAGTCACTGCCATTTGAGTGCTGATTGTGTGCTGGCCTGTTGCAAATGCTTCATGCCATTTTCTTATTAAATTCATTCTTTAGAATAAATAACTGTAGGGAGCAGTGATCGCTACCCCAGATTTACAAGTGAAAAACAACAAGTCGGGCCCCATGAGGTAATGTATATCCAAAGGCGCTCTCGCAGCTAGTAGTAACAGAGCTAGAATTTGAAACCACGTCTATTTTTGAAAGTCTGTCTCATAGGGTTTATGAGAACGGACTTCCCAGTTTGTTTTAATGGCATTATCTGCCACTGTTCCATCAGGGCTGACTTCCCTTTGTGGAAGCCATTGTTACGTCCCACACATCCTGCCTCCAGTGTCTCTTAAATGATCCCCTCTTTTCCAGTCCCCACACCGCCATTCTAAGTTGGCTCCTGGTAAATACCAGGCAGGGGATCACAGGCAGGGGATCACAGAAGCGTCCAAACTGGTCTCCCTGCCCCCAGTCTGCCCTTTCTATTGCTCCTGCTAGGACTTGCCAGAGAGACAAAGCCAAATATTTCTAGAACATAGCTCCAAACCTGCGATCTCCTTATTATAGAATGTACACACACTTCACTGCCCTAAAAATGCGAAGAAACAGGGGAATGGCCCCCACGCATTCACAGGACCAGACCAGACCCTTTCCAGTATAACGTCCTCATGTCTGATGGTCATGTCATGACCATCCTTCAGATGGTCTTAGTAAGTAAGAGCCTTACTAGAGGCTCTCCCCTAGTAAGATCCAAGCCAAGTCTTGACTTTCCAACTGGCCAGCACTTGGCCAGAGAACTTAGCCCGGAGAGCGGCAGAGAGCCACACAGAAAACTCACTGGAAATTTGAGTGCTAAATTTGTACAACCACAGGCCAGCCAGGTGTGCACCCTCCTGTCACTGGGGTGCAAGGACAGTTCCTGGGGTCCCAGAGTTCCAGGAGCTGCTCAGCAGTAAAGGGACCCCCGCAGCCCTGGCCAGCCAGATTTTCCAGGTTCACACTGACACAGCCTCAGGCTGCTGTGCTTAATACTAAGACAGTGCTTCCAGTGGTGGGGAGGGGGGGGAGGGGGGAGGGTGTCTCAGTTTTTAAAATTACAATTTTATATACATAAACTGGAAAAAGGAATAACTTGCTTCTGGGGCACCTGGGTGGCTCAGTGGGTTAAAGCCTCTGCCTTTGGCTCAGGTCATGATCTCAGGGTCCTGGGATCGAGCCCCGCATCGGGCTCTCTGCTCAGCAGGGAGCCTGCTTCCCCCTCCCTCTCTGCCTGCCTCTTGTGATCTCTCTCTCTCTCTCTCTCTCTCTGTCAAATAAATAAACAAAATCTTAAAAAAAAAAAAAAAAAAAGAATAACTTGCTTCTTTCATCACTGAAACTACAGAAAGTACATCCCCGTGGAACTCTCCCCGTAGAGGTTTGTAGATGTTGGGTTCTCCATTCTGCACATCAGCAATCCTTTTCAGTATGAAAGGATCTCAAAAGACTGAGGCCATGAAAGTGCCCTTCCTGGAATCTGATTCTCCTTCCAGCTCCATATGGTACCCCATTCCCAGCCAGGCCCTCCCACCTTTCCGTTCCCATGCTCTGTAGCTCTCCCCATTCCACAGACTAGCTGCAGTGGCATTTGGAAGATGAGTGCCTCCACTCAAAACACTCCCTGCTCCTGACCCCTGCTGCCACTCACTGCCCCCCCACCCCACCCCCCACACACTCTCTCTGCCCATCCCAGCAGGCATCAAAGAGAATGTTCATCCCAGACAAGAATTTTAAGGGGGTAGACCCAGACAGGCTGCACGTCCTGTAAGAGAGAACCCTAGGGGGCTGGTGGGCATTCATCTACCTTCCACATGGATCTCCGTCCTCTCACCACCAGCGACCAGGGAGGGGCCAGAATCTCGCAGATGCAACTGCAGTCCAAGTGACAGGTTATTATCTGAATCTGGATATCACAAGAGGGGAGCCCCAGGAAGCAGAATGAGACAAGGATTAGCTTGTCGATGTCCTTCAGGGAGCGTTCTCAGGTCAGTACCTGGGGCAGGTTGAGGAAGAAGCAGGAGAGGGAGGAGAGAGAGGCTGAACTGTGATGCAGCCCCAAGGAGGGCCTCAGCTGAGTGAGGCCGAGGCACCCTTTCCAGTCATTCCAAGTTGGGTGAGAGGACCGGGCCTGTCGCCTTGCTCTGCATCTTGGACAGCACTCACAGCAGCCACCACCTTGGAATTCCCTCTCTTCGGTGAAATCCAGGGGAGCCCCCACCAGCATGGCCTCTCACAGGGACTGCACCTCCTCTGAGCCCCACCACCACCTCAACCCTGTCTCACAGTCCAACTTCCCATGTTAGCAGGGCCAGATGGTCAACTCCTTCAGGGCAGTTACACAGGCCGTGACATGCCACCCATCCCCACGTTGGCCTTCCTCTCACAAAGCAGTATATTTCGAAGGGAAGAATTGCTCAGGCAGCTTAGATAGCCATTTAAACCATAAAAAGCCATAAAACGGAGATAATATACCCATGCCTCGGCCTTCCTGGGTGGCTCAGTCGGTTAAGCCTCTGCCTTCAGCTCAGGTCATGATCCCAGGGTCTTGGGATCAAGCCCTGCATCAGGCTCCCTGCTTTTCCCTCTGCCTCTGTCCCTCCCCCTGTTTGTGAGCCCTCTCTCTCTGACAAATAAATAAATTAGTTTTAAAAAAATATCCATGTTTCTGTCCGAGTTGTTTATTCAGGCAGCAGACCTACACCAAGAGACCACGACCCACCAAACATCCTTTACATACGTTACGCCTAGCTCTTCCAGCATTTCTCTTTTTATGTCAGCAACGCCATTCCAGAAGGGCAAACTGCAAGATGCCTCCAAGGTCACACAGCTGGGAGGGATGTAACAGGCCCTTAAACCTTAGTACAGCTGATGCCAGCATCCAGGTCCCTCATGCCGCTTCCACACCTGGGAAGCCCCTCAGGTGGCTGACATTTTGCACTGTTCATGTTACCACAGCCCCCAAATTTCTTACCACAGCAATCGGGACCCTCTTCTATTTGACTCCAAACCACTTTCCAACCTCGTCTCCCACGACGTCCCTCCGGCCTCACTGGTCTGTCCCCCACGGCCAGCATTCGCCGCCCCACCTGCCCTCCCCTCACGATCCCCAGCTGAAACAGCACGCCCTCCCGGAAGCTGCTCTCCTCTGCTGCTTAGAACTAACGGCTTCTTCTACGTGCAGGACCGCTTTCTCCTGCTTCACATGAGCTCTTCTGTCATCCTCCTTCCTCCATGTCTAGTTGTTTTAGTCCCTCTTCTTCAGCAGACTATAAACTCCTTGAGAAAAGGGCAATCTCAGTCATCATTATACTCCTCAAAACACTCAGCAAAAGGTTTTTTACAGTAGTAAGTGCTCAAAATGGATCTATTGAATTTCTTCAAAAAAAAAACTGTAATTCTTCAGTTTCATAAAACCTTCTGAAAGCTCTAGTTGCATCCCCTTAAGAATTTTCCTGATTTGGGTTTTGTTTTGTTTTGTTTTGTTTTGTTTGGTAAAATTTCTTTCTTACCTAATCTGTGGAAGGAGTTTGCTTTGGAGAGAGTCACCCAGACCAGATACCCCACTTGGCTTTTGTAATCCAGTGTCTGTGGTTCTTTCCTTGCTCACGAATTTGTGTCTCACGCCCCGACCCCAGCCACGCAAGCAGAAGAGTCAGGCTGATGGGGGCTCTGGCATATGAGCAAACTAATACAGTGTTGAAGGTGAGCCTTTGGTGAGCCAGCCAGAAACCAGTACCATTCGCCTGAAGCCTGGGGAGGGGCGCTCCCTCCAGAGTCACCGGGGTCATTAAGTAAAAATCACGTTCTCCATCTTCAGCCTCACGGGCAGCCATGAAATGTCAGTGTGTGCCCCAGGCCCCATGGGGAGGCAAACTCTCTCCTCTTTAGCTGGGCCCTCGGCCATCTCCAGACACCAGAGAGAAGGAAATCCTGTGTGTGCTCTCTTAAGAGAGATCCTGGGAACGTGGCGGCCCGGACGCCTGCTCCAAGCCCCCTCAGTTCACCTGAGGATGGGTGGGAAAAGGGAGAGGCAATGATGCCGCCAAGCCGCCGCCTTCCCAGAACAAGGCCACTCAGGTAAGTCGACTTGAGCTAACTTTTCTCTGGAAGAACATGAGGCTGCTTTGGGAAACAGAAGTAAATTCCACTCCCCTGTCCTGAAAAAGCTCGTCCTCTAGAAGAGGAGACAGACACGCACCGACTCTTGGACTCCCCCGAGTTTCTGAGGCCTGAAGATGAGGTACGTGGGCCCAGCACTGTGCTGCGGAAATGCTGGGTCACAGCAAAGGCAAAGCAGCAGCAAAACGCTGGCTCAGTCACCACGCAGAGAGCCTCGCTGACCGAACAACACATTAGTTAGAGCTTCTCAGATGACGTATGCAATCGGACGGTCTTCAGCCATCAGCCTTTACAGCTCAGATCAATGTGTTTCTAACTCCTAACGAACAGATCCTGTGTGCTGGGACCCACAGCTGCACTGAGGAAAAGCTGCTGTCTGTGGCAGCTTGTTTTCAGAGCAGCGTTGGCAGACGAAAGAAAGCATGCCAATTATCCGCATTGCCTCGCCTAACAACAGCCTTTCCTCCTTGGGAGGCATCTGCTAGTTCCATGCAGTGCTCTCACCACGGGAACCACCGGAAAGTGAATTCCTTTGTATCCACTGGGTTCTGGTGAGTTTTCCAACACAGAGAGGAACCACAGCACAGGGAAGCAGTGGGGGGAACGCAGTGCTGGATAGAAAAGTCCTGGGGTCTGGGACGCCTGGGTGGCTCAGTGGGTTAAAGCCTCTGCCTTCGGCTCAGGTCCTGATCTCAGGGATCTGATCCTGGGATCTGATCCTGGGATCGAGCCCCGCATCGGGCTTTCTGCTCAGCAGGGAGCCTGCTTCCCCCTCTCTCTCTGCCTGCCTCTCTGCCTACTTGTGATCTCTCTCTGTGCGTGGCAAATAAATAAATAAAATTAAAAAAAAAAAAAAAGTAAGTAAGTCCTGGGTTCTTTCTTGTCCTGGCCTGCAATAGGCTGGTTCGACAAAAATAAAAAATAAAAATAAAAAAAGAATATTGGAGTGAAATAAGAGGGGAGAGAGGGAGGAGACAGAAGAGGAAGGGAAGAGGAATACAAGCCCGATAGAGGGACGTGTCAGCAACAGTAAAAGAAACTCCATAGTTAAGAGGCCAAATGGAAAAACCAAATTGGACTTTGAAGGGAGAATAGAACACTTAAACTACCTTCCTGGAGCCTCTGGAAAGCTCTGGACCTAGCCCAAGTTTACTTAAAATGTGGTTGGTGTTGACAGACTGAACTCCTCCTTCCTATACCCCCCAGGTTCCCGAGCTATAATCCCAGGTACTTCCTCCTTCTTGTTGGCCAAACAATTTATCACCAACTCGCATCTATTCAATGTTACTGAATATTCTTTCAACCTACCTCCCACTTCATTTCCACTGTCTCTGTGTTGGGTGGGCCCCTCAAAATTTCTCATCCATATTACAGCAAAGGGAGGGACAGGGTCTGCTCACCTTTGGTTTTTGCTACCAGAACTGTACAGATCCCCAAAATGATACTTCACATGATAACAACCTCAAGGCACATCTATAAAGGCACGATGCTTCCTCGTGTGTCTTTTTTTTTTTAGGATTTTATTTATTTATTTGACACAAAGAGAAATACACTGAGAGAGGGAACAGAAGCAGAGGGAGTGGGAGAGGGAGAAGCAGACTTTCTGCCGAGCAGGGAGCCCAATGAGGGGCTCGATCCCGGGACTCTGGGATCATGACCTGAGCCAAAGGCAGATGCTTAAGGACTGAGCCACCCAGGCACCCCAGTGTCTTTGATTTTCTTTACCTGTGCTTTCGCCCCACCTGGAATGTCATCCCCCTCCCACCACACTCGTCCAATGCTCAAGTCAATCATTATTTCTCCAGAGAAACATTCCCCTGACTTCCTCAGAATGAAGTGCCCTTCCAATTGCCGTAGCAGCCGGTAATTGTTAGTTGCCTTGCCTTTCTTCTTTCTCCACTGTTGGCTCATTGGAAATAGAGACTATTCCTTATCCCTTGTCCCCCTTGGCATTCTACACTTGAGTTGGACACAAGGAAGTCATTCGATAAATACTTGCTGAATGAGTGAATGAATGAGCAAATCTCTCCTGAAGGAAAATGAGTTAAAACTACAGGAAGATGTATAAGGCTTGAATATAATGAAAAACTTCTTGTTTTATAAAAAACAGTTTTAAAGATGTTTCACCTCAACCTCACGTATGAAATTGATTCAGAATGTGACCCATACATGCAATAGAATACTATTCAGCCATAGAAAAGAAATGAAATGTTCATATATGCTAGAAAACGAAAACATTGTGAAATCAGCTAGACATAGAGAAACAAATGTTGCATGATTCCATTTATATGGAGTGTCTAGAATAAGCAGTAAGACAGAAAGTAGAATAGAGGTTACCAGGGGCTGGGGAAGATAGAGAGTTACTGTTTAATGGGCATAGAATCCGCACTGGAGAGGATGAAAAAGTTTTGGGTACAGATAGTGGTAATGGGTTGACAACAGTATGAATAGATTTAATGTACTGAATTGTATGCTCACAAATTATTAAAATGATAAATATTGTTGTGTATATCTTACTAAAAATAAAATAAAGAATGAAGTATTGATACCTACATCATGGATGAACTTTGAAAACATTGTGCCAAGTGAAAGTCGCCAGTCACAAAAGGCCACATATTGGATGATTCCATTTATATGAAATGTCCAAAATAGACAAATGGGCAAATCCGCAGAAACAGAAAGTAGACTAGGTGATTGCCAAGGACTGTGGGAAGGGAGGGAACAAAGAGTGCTGTTAATGGCTAACAGGGTTTCTTTGGAGGCTGAAGAAAATGTTCTAAAATTAGAGAGTAGTGATAGTTGCACAACTCTGTGAATATACTAAAAACCACTGAACACTTTAAAAGGATGATTTTTATGGTTCATGAATCATATATCAATAAAGCTGTTATTTAAAAAAAAACTTTTTAATTCTTCATCTACTAGAATGGATTGCAATTTGAGAATTTAAATCTTTCTTTCCCAATCTTGAAGAGTATTATAAATACTCATTGATCTAAACTGGTTTAGGGCCAGGAAACAAGTAGAATTGATGGCTTTTATGATCACTTAAAAAGTTCACGAGGCAATGAATGAAATTCAACTGACAGGACACCATTTTTACCTACCAAGTTGGAGGAAGTCATAAAGTTTAATGATACACAGTGTTATCTGTGTTCTCTTCACAGCACTTACTGGAAGACAATAAGCACTTTTATATACTGTTAAGTAAAGTCAATTAATGCCAACACTTAGGAAAGCCATTTGACAATATATAGTAAAAGGTAAAATACAGTTATCCTTTTGGCCCAGCCATTCCTCATTTGTAAATTTATCTGGAGATACATATTTGAATAATGAGTAAATATATATATACAAGGATGTTAACTGCACTGCTGTTTATAAGAGCCAGAATATTGGAAATAATTTAAATATCTACCCACAAAGGACATGTTAAGGAGATTTTAGTGTTTCCACACACTAGAATGCAATGCAGGTATTCAAACTGTTGAAGTCTATATCTATCACAATAAACATTAAATTTTAAAAAGCAAGGCACTGAATTTGTGTAAAATGAAGCTGCTGGTTGTCTACCCAGTATTCATGCTTTCCTTAATTCTTACTAAATGAACCCTGACTTTAGTCTGGGCTGCAAAGCACCTGTCAAAACCCCTTATTTCCCAGCCTCCCTTGCTTCTGAAGATAGTCATGAGCCGTAAGTGGAAACTGTTGGGGAAGGCCACTGACAAAACCGCTTAAATGAAGCTGACTCAGCCGGGAGAGCACACACTTTTCTTCTTTCTTTGTAATTTTGGCCTGGTACATGGACGTGACAGCCGGAGCTCCAGTAACTATTCAAGAACAAAAAGCAACTTCAAGGAAGAAGCCGTACTAGACTGATAGAGCAGAATGGCAATCAGGAAGCTGCCACTTGTCTGCCTTCCTCCTGCCTTCCTCTGACTCTTTATGATGGAGAACAATAAATCTTTTTGAAGCCACATATTTGAGGTTTCTACTACAAGCAGCAAAATCTTATCCTGATATGATCTTACCAACATAGATGAATATTTGGTATACGTGGGATGTGACAAACTATAGACAGTGACTTGAAGGTCCGTGATAGAAGGGAAATGTATTTATTAGATACTCTTTCGAACTGCTTCAATGTCTCCTATGTCTGTATTGACATATCTTAGGGGACTCCCCGATTCTGTAGCTTTGGCTCTCTCCTAGACCTGCTGCTTGCTCTGCTCACCTGCTGTCACTGGGACACGCTGGTTCCAACACATAGGCCAAGTGGCCAGTGTCTCTGGCTCCTCCCACCGCATCAGATGAAACACCACACGGTAGGGTCTGACCTCTGCCAAGCTAAGGGATCAGGTGATGCAACCAGGGAGAGGGGAGGGGCCGTCACACCCCTGGGGTGAACTTCAACTTATGGAAGGACAGGGGAGGTAGAGGAGAGCCAACAAGTAAATTTCTTCCTCATTCTTCCCCTGCTGGACTGCTGCGGGGTATGGTGCTTCTTCGCATCTCATCCCATTGCCTCCCCCCACCCCCCCATGAGACTCATTTGTGAAGCAGCAGCCACCACCTGTGTGTATGTGACGTAACACAGCGCCTTCTATGTGCTTCCCGTCTTTCCCCACCTCCACGCCTCTTTCCTCACTCTGGCCACGGTGTCATTGTGCCTCCCAAGTAACCAATAGCACTAAAGTATTTCTTCAAGCTCTGTTTCCTAGGCTAAGGCAATATGCATATATTTCCTTTTCGATTAAAAAGAGAGAGAGAGAGAACTAGTTCATTTTTTAGAAACCCAGCAAGCAAAACAAATGAGGGCACTGGACCCCAGCCAGTGGATTCGGAGCTATTCTATTCCATAAACTCTTTTACTGCTGCTATTGAACCAAAAAATTAAATGTAAGGCCTTTTTTTTTCCCCCTAACACAACCCAACCTCCTTATTTTTCTTAGTGCATCTTATTAGGCCTTTTACACAGTCTGGCAAGCAGTAAAAACAGAAAGTTTAAAACCACAGTACCTAAGAGGATCTGAATTTTTACTGGATGATTGAAACCCAAAGGGACAGATCCCAAAAAGCCAAGGACATAGGAGAACACCTGCCGGTGCTGTCCTCGTCTGACTTCATCTGAAACTTAGAGACAGTCAAAATCCCATCCTCCTGGAATCTGATATCGCAGACTGCAGGATCAACGTGACAGACTCCAAGGCCATGCAGCGGTTTCTATGTTGACAGGGACTCTAACATTCGCTGGCAGCCAGCTATGAAAAGTGCAGGCCTTGGGAGCCATGTCTTTGGAGCTAGATGACCTAAGTGAGAATCCTTATGATTGCATTTCTCAGAACTTGGAGTAATGGCTGCATTCCTCCGGCATTCTTCTTCTCTAAAACAGCTTCAAAGTCAGGAGCTTCTGTTTCTACAACAGGGAGCCAACACTGAGACCACAGGATTATCAGCCAGACACACACAGCACTTACAGCACCGGGGTACGGAAGCCTGACCTCTAGCTCCAAGACGCCAGCCTCCGCCTCTCTTCAGCAAATCGAGTTGCCCCTCCATGCAGTCGGCCATATTGGGTTGGACATATTACAATCCAGGAACAGACAAAAATTCATTTGCACAATTATATAGTGTGCCCACACACACCAAAGTCACCCTCCCCGTGTTCTCTCTGTCCCTTAGAGTCCTTCCGTGCAAAGTGAGGAGATGGCAACATACTGCAAGCATTCTCGCGGCTGTGCCAGGGACCAGTTGTTGTGTCTAGGCACCAAAAAGGCATTTTCAATATTCCAAGCACGCCTCCAGCAGAAACATGCAGGCAGGTCCCAGGACTGCGCCGCCCCAGAGAAATACAGTCGCCCCCTCCAGAGGTGAAGTCAAAACTGCTGCCTGAAGAAAAAATCAAGAACTTGTATGCCTATGTTGACAGCAGCTTTGCTCACAATAGCCAAAAGGTAGGAGCAACCCAGGCGTCCATCAACATATGAACGGATAAACAAAAGGTACTCTATCCATAGAGCGGAATATTATTCAGCTTTAAAAAGGAAGGAGATTCTGACATGTGCTACAACATGGACGAACCTTGGAAACATTATGCCATGTGAAACAAGCCAGGCACAGAAGGATAATTGCTATATGATTCCACTTATATGTACCCAGAAAAAACAAATTCATAGAGATGGAATGCAGAACAGAGTTCACCAGGGGCTGGGAGGAAGGGGAAGATGGGGAGTTATTGTTTAACAGGTATGGGATTTCTGTTTGGGATTTCTGAAAACTTTCTGGAAATAGATAATGGTGATAGCCACGCGACAATGACGGACTGGACGGAATGAATGAATGGACGGAATGCCACTGAATTGTACACTAACATTGGTTAAAATGGTCAGTTTTCTGTTATATAATAACACAACTAAATTTTTTAAAATCAAGATAAAAAATGTCATTCTGTGAATAGAAGTATTAAAAATAAGCTATGCCTTTAACACACATTCATTAAATATCTATTATATGTTCAATTTTGAACTAGGTCTTTTGGGTGATGCTAAGCCTTATAAGTGGTCAATGCCCAGAAGCAGTTGCATTAACAGGAAATCAGCATGAGGAAAAAAAAAACCAATAATAACACTTATATATGTATAATAAAGTTTAAAATAATTAAGATTAATATTATGTTTACTTACTCTCTTATTTCACTTAACCCAAACTACATGGTACCTGAACCAACCTAGGTGCTCAAAAAAATGTTAGACGTTGATACTGTTAGGTCTGTTATTATTATTTACAGATGAGGAAATTGAGACACAGAGGTTAATAACTTGCCCAACAGTTATTATGTGGCAATGCTAATATGGTCTAGCGATATCAATGTCCGAGCTTATTTCGCAAAATTACAATTACCTCATCATAGTGTATGGAGGTGTCCATTACTACCAGGACAGAAAAATACCCTTCTGACTGGATTAGTTAGAATAAACAAATGCCTGAACAACAGAGGCCCAAGCAAAAAAGAATATATTTCTCCCTTATGTAGCAGGTAATGTGGAAGCAGTCCATTACTAATAATGACATTCCTTGGGGGATTACTTTAAAATAAAATCTTTAAAAATAATAATAATAGGGATGCCTGCGTGGCTCAGTCAGTTAAGCATTTGCCTTCGGCTCAGGTCATGATCCCGGGGGCCTGGGATCAAGTCCCACATTGGGCTCCTTGCTTAGCGGGGAGCCTGCTTCTCCCTCTGCCTGCTGTTCCCTCTGGTTGTGCTCTCGCTCTCTCTCTGACAAATAAATAAATAAAATCTTTAAAAATAATAATAATAAAAAATAATAATAATGACAACTCTGTGGTATTGGGAACACAGACACTTTTGATCTTGTGCTGCCATTCTTAGTACTCAGCTACCATCGTGTAGTCTAAGATGGCTGCCATGGCTCCAGCCATCATGCCAACATTCTAGCATAGAGAAAGGTGAGAAGACTGAGTAAAGACTTCATCCCTTTATGCCCACAACTCAGAAGCTTTACACATCATTTCTGTGTCCATCATAAAACTCAGTTGTGTAGGTACACCTAGTTACAATGGAGCTGAGCAGTCAAAATGGGGCTCTCTGGCTAACGGAAGAAGGGAGGTTGTTATGAATGGACAATGCATGGTCTTAGTCTATTCACCCCTTCTATCTGGACAAAGTCAAGGGCCCTCTGCTAGGCCAGGCCACTCTAGGGGGCTTCTCCTCCCCACCAGTAATTCATGCCAGCAATCCACTCTGCACTGTGCTTTTGTACTGTGCCATCAGCCACGGACAAACAAACACTGCTGTTAGGAAAATCTACACTAGGAGACTGAAGGTTTGCAAGGGAGGAAAGGAGATAGTCCCTTTAAATCAACTCAGTCTACTCTACGCGTAACATTAACTGTGGGAGGTGAGGGAAATAGGAAACTATGTGGCCTGCAGCAACTAAAACACTCAACTCAAAGATAGCCTGGCCACAAGGGCTTCTAGAAAGCAGCATTCTTATGTCTTCCAGAAGAGGGCTGTGCCCTCTTCATTTTCATATTCCCAGCAACCAGGATAGTATAAAGCCTACCAGAAAATAACTAACATTTGCTTGGAACTTTGCTGTTTGCAAGTCTTTATCAAAATTTACCAAAACCGCAGCAAATAGTTACCCTTATTGTTCCCATTTCATAGATAGTGAAACAGCAGGTCAGGGAGCCGGATGAACCACTGCCCAAGAATACACGATCAGGAAAGTCAGGGCTGAGACTCGAATAGTTTCAGGGGAACACTGAATGTCAAGATTTTTCTATCATGGCCAAGTCTTCTTTCCTTCGAAAACTATCAGCGCTTAGCCTAATTTCTAAAATCTAAGACTAATCATACTTATGGAACTATTTACTATTTATTCCTCACTACTATAGAACATAATAACTGTGGTGCTTGTCACTAGGTGTATGTCAGATTTGCTGACATCACTAAATAGTGTTCCTGCATGCTCAGTGTTCCTATTAAGGGCTCTCCTTTTCTCCTTGATGCTGCTGACCCACAGGTACCAGCATGGAATAAGGTGTAGTGTCAAAGATTTTTTAAGCAGGATGGCAGTAGCAAACCACACGGTATTTTCCCTCCATTTCTGTCTCCTGGTTCCCCACCAAAGCCAGCTTACACTCCCTGCTGATGGCAAGCACAAGAGTGAGGAGAGAAGGAGATGTAATGATGGGACAAGGACTGAAGAATGGCCTGGGGGGCTGTGGGGACTGCAAATCCACTGGACTCACATCTAACAGGTCGGACCCTCCTCTGATGCTAGCTGCTAAGCAGCCTTGGGCAAGTAACTCAATGACTCTGGTCAGTTTCTTCATCTATCAATCAAGGACAACACCAGTTCACCAAGAATTAAGTGAAAAAGTGAAATTGAATGAGCTATCACAAAGGTGACCAGCACATAGTAGACCCCCAATAAATATATCCCGAGAAGTCTACAACTGCACACCATTTGCTCCAACACTTTTGTTTCATAAATGAAGGAGCTGAGGCTCAGAAAGGTGAAGTGGAGTTCCCAAGGTGTCCCAGCTGGGCAGCACAGAGCTAAGAATGGATACCAGCTCCTTCCACTCCTGGACTAGGGCTCTGTGCCCTACACCATGCTGCTCTGACTTATACTAGGAGAGTCGTGGAAAACGTGATGAGTATGCATGCTTCAGGAGCAGATTTAGAGAGCTGCCTATCTTAGAGCTGGATGCATGCACGCAGGCACACGTGCACATACACGTGCATACACACATGCACACACACGCAAGAACTCTCCTTGAGCCAGGGACTTCGTGTCTTATGGACTGCTGTATCTTCAGTGCCTAGAACACTGCCTGGCCAAGAGTAGATCCCAGCCAATATTTTTGGCTGACTGACACACATGCACACACACTTCTGCAAAGCAGAGCATTCATGGGAACTCTAGTGCCTAGTCTGTAGACAGAATCAGTCCTACAATTTAAGCCAGAAGAGTTGAGCCTTGGAACCTTCTATCATCAGCTAGCACTTCATCTACCCGGGGTCCAGTATCTTAAACTCCCTAAAGAATTTTAGGCTCTAAACAGCTTCTCTACCATCGAAAATTTCTCATTCCATTACCTCTGGGCCCTGACCCCCAAACAATCTATATGGCAATCGGTGGGATTTGATTCATTAAATTAATCAATGAACAGACTGGCAAGAATTAATAAAAATCCTCCGAAATCTAAATAGTATAAGGCAGGGTAGTAAGATATAGCAAAAGATCAATGAGAAGTTACCATGGGAGTTTCCTAGAGAACAAAAAAGTTGTAATTCACTCCTGTTTCCCTAGATACCCAGAAAGGAACAGTGAGGGAACGTATAGGAACCTTGATCTAAATTATATTTGCTGTTTTTCTCTTTCCTTGAGGCTCTTGGTAATAACGAATTATAACGCAGGCTGACCCCGTTCTTGAGAACAAGCACCTAAGGAAAGTCTCTGTACACGCCAGCTTATTAACAACCAAGATGTAGGATTCTTAGCCAGGATGGAGAACATAATTCAAGAAAGTCAGGCGAAATTCTGTAGAACAAATGGAAATAAAAGTGTCCAAAAGCTGATAAATAGAAAAACAGATGTGGAAGTAAAAGAGGCATCTAAAAGAAGACGTAGGCTTCATTCATTTGTTTGTTGATCCACATATTTACTCTGATACCTGCTAACATCTACTGAATACCAACTATCTACAAGCCCTGTGCTTGGCACTTCAGAAACTGTAAGAGCAAAAAAGATGCAGGTACTGCCTACAAAGAGATTATGCTCCAAGGGAAGAGACACTTTCAATCAAAGAATCACACGCAAAATGCAAAAGTTTTACTTGGGTAAATTCTACGAATAGGAGGTCCTGATTGTAGCATCCCCTGCGGGTGCCCCACCCAGATCTCTGGGATACCTTTTACGTGTTTGGTCAGTGAGCCCATCCTTCCAGCCACTGTGGCCACTTTTTACCCAAAGCCTCAACCTGCAACCTTCTCCGGAGAATTGTCCATTGTCATCTCCTACAGGAAGTGCTTGGAAATTAACCCACCCCAGGAGCCCATGGCCAATCACTGACTTGGGTGGGACTACGGATGCCTCCATGTTTGCCTCAACGCAGGACAGACTGCAGTTCAGTTTACCCTACAGATCTCCTCTCCAGATGGGGCTGAATCAAGATTTTGCCCAAAACCACATTCTTGTGCACCATCCTTCCCTATCTCACTTCCTTCTCTCCCTTTCAGTTTTCCTAAGGACACTCCCTCAATAAATTATAAGCACACACATTCCCACCTCAGGCTCTGCTTTTAGAGACCCTAATCTAAGACAATGATATTTGAAAGTATATAACTGGGAGATTTCACCAAGTCGGAAGTGATAGGGAAAGCTTTCCCCAGGAAATGACTGAGTTGAAGTGAAAGAAAGAGTCAAAATCCATAAAGTCGATTGGAAGAGAGAAGAGAGAGGTAGAGGAAACAGCATGAGCAAAGGTCCTGTGGCAGCAGAAAGCATAGGTTTTTTGATTTCCTATTAGGAGCCTTAGAGTGGGGGGAGCCTGGTGTGAGATGAGGCAAGGTGATGGATGCAAAACAGAAGGACCCAGTTTGTCTAGTTCCAAGTGAGGAGTTACAGGGAGGCAGATTTCAGCTTAATGATTTGGCAGCGATAGAGAGCTCTCACAAAGCAATGGTTGTCTTGAGAAGCCATGAGTTCCTCTGAATGAGAATGTACAAGCAGAGAGATAGTTGGTATCTATGAGGGAATTATATGGCCTTGGATGGGATGTTGGGAGAGAAGATCCTAAACATTCAGGATTTTAAAGTTCGGTGATGGAATGCTTGGCCTATTAAGTAAGGCTTCAGTAAATAAAGGTATTCCCCCAAATTCTGAGCTGGATATAGAGCAGAGTTAGCCCCAAGTAAAAGTGAGAGGTAAAAGAGGTTGTTTCCTCCCTGCCCCACATCTCCTTCCCCGCTAGAGCACCACAAGGCCTTGAACTGGCCTTTCCCATAGGAACCACTCTCTCCTTGAGAAAACTTTCCTAAGGGGCATTCCAGTTCACAGGTGCCTGTTCTCACCCAATTATACATCAAAGTCCAATGCATTGCTGGACACATGGATTTGGAAATTAAACTGCCTGATTTCAAGTCCTGTCTCTATATTTCCCGCTAATGTGACCTCAACTTGTCTTTATTTTCTTCATCTGTAAAATGCTAATGTTAATGATATCTACCCTATTGGGTTTTATCCACAATAAATGGAATAATAAACAAAAATCACTTAGTGTGGTGCCTGAACACCACAAATATTCATTAAAGATTAACGACTAGAATTTACATTAAGGAACTAATTAATAAAACTCAATGCTGCTCTTTCTGGAATAGAATAGTGATGAATAGTATGAATTTGGAGCCAGTCTGTCTGGACCCAAATCTTGTCTCCACCACATTCTAGTTGTGTGACCTGCTTTGGATAAGTTGCTTAATTGCTCTGTGCTTCTATTTCCTCATGTGGAAAATGGGGATAATAAAAATACTGACCTCATTAGGTTGCTATGAGAATTAAATGAGTTAATAGTTATAAAACCCTTACACCAGAGTTTCAAGGAGGAAATATCAGTAGGCATTAGCTATTATTAGTATTTGCAGAATTATTCACAATTCAAATGATCACTCAATGAGAGTCTAAAGGAATGAATTTGTAATAGTGGAGGTTTAGGTGGTACAAGTCTCTCTTCCGAGTGGGAGGGGCTTTGGTGACTATCAAATAGCACCGTATGTGTGAACAAGAAATCTCTCAGACTGCTCAAAGCTCAAACCATACCAGTATTTCTGCCTCTGGGAGAATACCTGGGAGACAGGCAGGCCACCACGGTGTAGAGATGGAAGAACAGATATCCTGCCACTCACACAGTTATTGGGAAGGGGCTGCAGAGAGAGGGTCCTCAAACTTCCTATCCCCGAGCAGCCTTGGTCCCTTTCTGCAGTGCTTAATGGTGTTCAGTCATTGAGGGAAGAGCGATGTCTCCTTGAGGATGTCCTTTCCTATAGACCCTAGTGATGGCCAAACCCCTTCTCCAACCTCTTCCACTGTAAGCACAAGCCATTTCTCATTCATCTTTGTATTTCCAGAGCTTGACAATGGGCCTGACACATGCTAGTTACTTGGTAAGTCTCTTCAAACAGACTAGTCTGTCCACAGATGGCCCCATTCCTGCTCTGGCCTCCTGCCTCCCAGTTCATTTCTGTCACCGGTAAGCCGGACAACCTCTGGGGGTTTATGTAGGGAACATTCTTTGGGGCTTCCTGGACTTCTAAACTGCAGCTGTAACATCGTCATTGTTGACTGCCAATGGTTTCAGAAGAGGGCATCAACAGAATGTACCAGGACAGGGCCCTGGACTCGTCTAGCCCAGAGCTCAGAGAGACCCAGCAAGACAGACACATCCCAGTCTTCACAGCTCCACCCCCAGGAAATTCCACCTCAGCTTGTCCAGGCTTCAAAAAAAGAGATCCTTAGACCGCTTCTCTGAGAGTCTTCTGGAATGTTCTGAATGCTCTGGGTTATTTAAGGACTGCATTATTTCTTCACGACTTCACCCGTGATTTTTGATACAGTCTCTCCTCATTCAAAATAGCTATACCAGACAGCCATGTGGCATGAGTCCCTCTTTATTTCAAGAGGGCATAAAATGTAGAAATACGTGGCATACCACCCTAATGATCTCGCCTTGCACTTGGTGCTTTTTAAGTTAATGCTCACGAATCTTTGGAATAGCCTTCCACTTCACAGAGGAGAGAAGTGATGCTCACAGAGGCTAGGTGACTTGTGCCAGCCACGAAGTGGCAGATGTGGAACGTGACTCTGGGTGTCCTAGTTTCTATTCCCACTACAAGTAATTGCGACAGATCAGAGTTTGAGAGGGATTTGCAGATGAACTAGTCCAACTCCTTCAAATTTGATTCAAGAAAAAAACTGAGCTAATTCTAAAAAACAAAAAAGCTAAAGCGTAAAGCAAGTCTGGAACCAGGGCATATGCAGTAGGTGACAGGGAAACAGTGGTTGAGGAGTAGGGCAAAGCTGAATTTACCCACGGGTTCCACGTTCTAAAGGATGAGCTAGACCACGGCCAGTCTGCTCTGCTGAAATAAGCACTAACCCCACCATTCATTCAGCGGGCCATTCTTTACCAAGAGCCGGGCACTGTGCCACATGTGGGGGGAGCAGAGGTAAATGCCTCAGCAACATTCCAGCCTGCAGGACCACAGGAGGAACAGGAGAATCAATGGGTTACAGTGGAGCGTGGTAAGCCTCACAGCAAAAGTATGTGGGAGTGGAGGGACTCCACAGGCAGGTACATCCAGTGTGGTGAGGTCCACAAAGCTTCAAAGAGAAAGTGATGTTCAAAGCGAGCACTGTGAGGCTGAGCAGAATTTGCCAACTGCACGAGGGGAAGATGAGCGTGTTCCAGGCAAAGGGAACGGCTAAAGGCAGAGGCAGGGGGAGCGTGTGATGGCAGCGCATGTCGGGGCAACTGCAAACATGTCTGAGAAGGGGTCAGTTCATGGGAAGTCATCTGTCACGCTAAAGAGTTTGAACTTGACCTTAAAGTGACAGATAATATTCAGTGACTTTGTTTTTAAATGGAAGTGATGCATCTCGCTTCCATTTTAGAACGCTTACAGGGAGGATTATTTAGAAAAGAGGGTACACTGAATGGGAAGACTGGTTAAAAACAGCCAAGTAGGTGAGAAATGGTTAGAGCTGGAATTGAGAGAGGAGCAGGTAGGGTGAGAATCCTTAAAGGATATTTAGAAACTAGAAATTATTGGGCTTAACGATATAGGGAAAGTAAAAATTGACACAAATTTCCAATGGGCAACTGGGAAGAAGGTGCCTTTCTCTACAACGAGGAGCAGAGGCTGGGGAGGGAGGGAGTTAATGAGTTGGGATAAAATGTGTTGAGTTGGAGATGCCAGTGGGACATCTGGTGGAAAGGTGATAGGAGGTGGGAGATAGGAGTTTGGAGCCTGGGAAAGAGGATGGGAAGGGGCCTACAGATTATGCAGTCATTGATATACAGATAGTAGCTGGGGTCACAGGTGTGGATAAGACGACCTAGCGAGCACACAGCAGCCGATAAGGAGAACAAGGCTAAGGACCGCTTTTGGGAACAATAGTTCCAGGGGTTGGAGAAACATAAAGAAAAGTGCAAGGGAAACAAAGAAATAACTAGAGCTAAGAAGGAAGAGAGAGGACTACAGAAGCATAAAAGGGAAGAAAGCAATGGAGTGAACCTTGATTGAGCTCGGATTCTGTACCCAACCCTGAACCAGGAGTTTTACATATGTTCTCTCACTTAATGCGCCTGGAAAAATCCCATGAGTGAGTATTAGTTTCCCAATTTAACTAAAATGGAAATTGTGTCCCAGAGAAGAGAAATAACTTGCCCGGGATTACATAGCTACCAGTGCTGAAATGGGATTAAAGCCAAACCCATCTGGCTCCAAAGTTCGTAATACTCTTTTCATAGCATAAATTGCTTCAGAAAGGTCAAGTCAAATAAGGCTGAAAATGGCTGGATGAATGTAAGAAGTCATTGTTCAGGCAAAGGGGCAGCTTCATTGCTGTGGGTTGGAGAGTGACCAGAGATGAGCACACAGAGACAGTGAAGATACAGCTGTTTGTTTGTGTTTTTAGGAAACCACGCTTACCCATTCAACAAGTATTACAAAATATTTTTGACTGTTCCTATTATGCACCACACACTGTTCTAGGCACTGGGGATACCAAGTACGTGCTCTTGAGAAGCTTGTATTTCGGTGAGAAGGAGGCACTTGTCATATTTTATCAAACACAACGCATGTCAGATGCGAGGACGTGCCAGGAAAGGAAGTAAATGCAGGTAGAGAGTGAGAGGAGAGGTGGAGAGGAGGAATGGTAGTACTTTAGGTAGGGTGGTCTCTGATGAGACATTTGAACAGCCACTCGAATGAAGCACTTGAAAGAGTGAGGCTTGGGACGCCTGGGTGGCTCAGTGGGTTAAAGCCTCTGCCTTCGGCTGAGGTCATGATCTCAGGGTCCTGGGATTGAGCCCTGCATCGGGCTCTCTGCTCAGCCTGCTTCCCCCTCTCTCACTGCCTGCCTCTCTGCCTACTTGTGATCTCTCTCCTGTCTCTCAAATAAATAAATAAAATCTTTATTTAAAAAAAAAAAAAAAGAAAAGAAAGACAGAGTAAGGGAAAAAAAACCCAGGCAGAAGGAACCGCAAGCACAAATGCTCAGAGGCAGGACTGCACTAGTCCCTTTCCAGGATCAGCAAAGAAGCCAGCCCAGCTGACATGACTTCAGTAATGAACACAGTGGCAAAAGGGAGTTCTGCAGGGGCCAAAGCACCCGGGGTCCTAGAAACCATGGCAAGAAATCGGGGTTTTAGAGTGAAATGGGAAGCCTCAGGAGGCCAGAGGTGCTGTTCTTCATCATCCCTCTCAAGGAGAGGTTATTGGATTAGGGATCCCTGGAAAATGGTGCTCCTGTCCTCACCTCCTTTCTGGCTGAAGCAGCCTGGAGGGGGCCTGGAACAGTAGCATGGCGCTAAGGAGCAGGAAAGCTGGTAGACCAGGGCAAGCCCAGAGCGGGACACTAAGTCACCTCCCTAGCCACTGCTTCAGTCATCAAGGCATCTGGGTAGGGCATTCATCAAAGCCGCCATGTGTAGAGCAAGCCTTGGCATCCCGAGTATTCCTACTGGAAGTCTATATCTCAGCCGGCCCCTGCCACTTAGAAGCTGCTCCCCAAACAGGCATACTAGACAAAAGCAACCAAAACAGGAATGGAACTCTTCGATAGCTAGCACCCTGGACAACCTGAGAGACACTATGTCTCGATGTGGCTTCAGAAAACTAAAAGCCGGTCCATCCCCTAATCAGACACCAAGGTTCCCCGGGTATGTGAGTACCAGCTCTGCCCTGCCCCGCCTGCTCTTAACACAGGGAGTTAATAGCCGTGCAAAAGGCACGCACCTCCCAACGCAGGGATCACCAAGGGCATCCTCCAGCAGGCCCTGCAGCTGTCCTCACTCAGCCTTCTTCACATCCCAGATTCCGGGTGAGAGAAGCCATCAACTCAGGGGGGCTTGGCTCAGGGGGCACATCAGCTCTAAAGAAGAGTTGTGGGCTAGTCTTCCAGCAGAGGACCATTTTCTGTGACTTTATTGGCGCTCTTTGTATCCTTTCTTCTAAGCCTATTGGTTGCATGGAAATATCGGTCGAGGTCAATAATATTGGGTGTAGCCTCCCTTCTATCTCTTTGGGAGTAACAGAAGCCCGATTGCAAAGGAGGTCCCTCACTCTGGGGGATTTTGGTGGAGCAGCTCACAGGGAAGGGCTTTGGCACACACTGAAGAGCCACCAGGCATGAGGGGTGGTAAGGGTCCTGATAAGTGGTGTGCCCCTCTGTCCTAGGCTGTCTCAGTTGCTATAACAAAATGCCACTCTGGGTAGTGTATAGACACAGAAATGTCTCCTAATTCTGGAGGCTGGAAATCCAAGATCGAAGCGCCAGTATGGTCACATTCTGGTGAGAGCTTTCTTCCCTGTTGATAGCCAGTGCCTTTCTGCTATTTCCTCACGTGGGGAGGGGCAAGGGATCTTTTATAATTCCACTCATGAAGAATTCCACTCATGAAGGCTCCACCTTCATGACCTAAGAACCTTCTAAAGGCCCCACCTCCTAATACTATCATCTTCAGGGATTTGGATGCCCACATATGAACTTGGAGGGGACACATTCAGACCACAGCACCCCAGTTATTGGCATACATTGACATGTCCCTCTTTCTCTTCTTAATTATGTCTTCAGTTGGACATCTGAATGGGTTTCCTTTTCCAACCAAACTCAAGGGCTTCGCCCAGATCAGAGGGAACTATTATAGAGACATTGTTTCTCTACTCATTTTTCTGCCACCTTGGATACACTTTCACCTTACTCCTATGCAATTTTGTAAAATGTCTCCAAAGCACAGGACCACATAGGCAGAGATTATCTGTAGTACATCTATTTAATAATTTAGGTAATCAGCTAATTACTTTTTCCTATCAAAAAAATCTTCAAGTGATTTTAGTCAAAAGTAGAAATTTAAAAATATAGCCGTTGTGTATGAAAGTATCTTAAAATTCCATTTTCTTCATTCTCCTCAGTTTGACTTAACTCCACCTTGGCCAAATGGCTTTAATGCTCTGTTCCCATAACATGATATAGTCCTCTAACATAGCACTTACAGTACACCGGCCTGTTTACTTGTATCTCTTATTAATCTGTTCAGACATAGGAAAGCATGTTTCCTGTTTTAAGGAAGTTCATAGTCTAATGAAGTAGAGAAAGAGATAAGAAAATGATGTCTGTCTTAGTCAGTCTGAGGTGCCATATTGAAGTACCACAGACTGGGCGACTTAAACAACAGACATTTATCTCTCACACTGCAGGAGCCAGATCAAGGAGCTGGCAGATTCTGTTCCTGGTGAGGCCTCTCTCCCTTGCTGTGTCTTTGTGTGGCAGAGAAAGAGAGGGAGAGAGGGGGGAAGAGAGAGAGAGAGAGAGCTCTAGTGTCTTAAGGACACTAATCCCATCATGAGGGTCTTACCCTCGTGACCTCATCTGAACCTAATCATCTCCCAAAGGCCCCACCTCCAAATACCATCACACTGGGAGTTAGAGCTTCCGTATATGAACTTTTGGGAGACACAAACATTCAGTTCATAACAATGCATTTTAGTGTGACAAGTGCTTTGTGGATGATGAAGGTATGGATGAGTGGACAGATGGACACTTCACGTTGAAGACATCAAAATATTAGCAAATGTGGTTTTCTCGATCCTCTTACAACCTAGAAAAGTCCTGTGTTTGGTGGGGGAAATTTTAAAAGACAATGCAGTTATTTCAAAAATAGTTGTCTACCAATCATTCTAGGAACAAAGTAAAAAGGAACAAAAATATCCTAAAACACTCCTGGCCTTAAAACATGGGGAAATGGATTCTGACCCAAACATCAGAAAAGTCAGAGAGCAGATAGATACTTCCGCAGGGGATAGAAACAATATTCCTTACCCTATCTTTGTAGAAATCACTGTAGAGTCATTCACCACACAAACACACACACACTCACTCTTTTCTTTGTGTATCTTTTTCTAATTACGAAGGTAACACAGTGTGTACAGAATTAAAATACACAAGCATAATTAAAATACAAGTCTCCAAACCATAAGAGACTCCTAAACTCATGAAACAAACTGGAGGGTTGCTGGGGGGTGGGGGGGTTATGGTGGATAGGGATAGGGTGGCTGGGTTATGGACACTGGTGGGGGGGTACGTGCTATGGTAAGTGCTGTGAAATGTGTAAGCCTGATGATTCGCAGACATGTACCCTGGGGCAAATAATACATTATATGTTAATAAAAAATAATAAAATTTTTAAAAAATAATAAAAGTCTCCAGGTTTTCAAAAGTATCCATGGTTTTTAGTTATGTCCAATTCATATTTGATAGGAGGCTTTGGTAAAGGAACTTAAAAAAAATGAAACTCATTCTTCTATGTCCATTTCCATTCACTCATTAAACAAGAGTGCTAGCTCCATGAGGACAGGAGTCTTTACATGTCTTGTTCATTGCAGTATCCCGAGCTCTAAGAGCAGCACCTGGCACATAGTAGATTATCTGTGAATAATTATATGTGAGTAACACCCACGATGAACACCAACAATATGCCACACTCTGTCCTGGGTAGATTCAGCACTGGAAATGGTGGGTAAGGTCTGGCTTTCATGGACTTGGAGGATTGGCATGATTACCCCATCTAACCCTGTTTGTGAGAAGCCCAGAGACCCACACCCTGGACCTTATTCTTCTCTTCCTACCTCTACCTACCCCTCCCTTCGCTACCCCCCACCCCCAAGGAAGATTACCCAGATCTACTCCAACCACACTGCTACCTGGGTTAGTTTCCCATTCCTGTACTTATTTGTACTTATCTCCAGCAAAGCACTTGTCACACTAAAATGTCATTGTTATGAACTGAATGTTTGTGTCTCCCAAAATTCATATACTGAATCTCTAACTCCCAGTGTGATGGTATTGGAGGTGGGGCCTTTGGGGAGATGATTAGGTTCAGATGAGGTCACGAGGGTAAGACCCTCATGATGGGATTAGTGTCCTTATAGAAAGATAAAGACACCAGAGGTCTCTCTCTCTCTCTCAATCCCTTCCTATCCTCTCCCTCTATCCTTCTCTTTGCCACACAAAGACACAGCAAGGAAGAGAGGCCTCACCAGGAACAGAATCTGCCAGCACCTTGATCTGGCTCCCGCAGTGTGAGAGATAAATGTCTGTTGTTTAAGCCTGTGGTATTTTGATATGGCAGCCCAAACTAAGACAGACATCATTTGTTTTCTTATCTCTTTCTCTACTTCACTAGACTATGAACTTCTTAAGATAGGAAACAACTTTTTTCTTTTTCCGACATCTTTACATTTCCAGAATAATTCATGAGTCATAGGAAATGTTGAATCAGAGTTGAATGAATCGATATGTTGTCACACACAGAAATGGGATCATTCAACAAAGAAAGATTTAATTTGAATGTGTGGCTCTCCTGGTAGGAATTTCAGGAATGAGGCAAGTGAGAATCTCTAGTCCCTTCTTATATCCTGGAAAGGCAGCTGCTTCTTTGGCTATCCCCGGGTGAGCCCTAAAAATACTGGTTCTCTTTTCTATTCCTCTCCTCACTCCCTCTTAATTAGGTATTAAATTGAGCACCTGGTTTATGTTTCACACAAATCCGTGACCTCGAGAAGCTTTCTCCACATAGAGATTCTGTTCCATCATTCACTTTTCTACTCTGGGCTTTATTCCTACTACACCTGTTGTGCAGTTTAGAAGAAAATCACTAAATGCACTGATCTCTGAGGCTAAGATAAACTGCAATAAAATGATCTGGAGCATCGTATGATTTCCTTGTATAAACATTTCAAATCATCTAAGCTGCAAGTAGAAACTAAAAATTCCTTTACGTAGGAAATGCTGTTTTCTCCATTCACTTAAGGCTAGACAGAATCGCCTTCTTTAAGTTGGTTACAAATTTTGTTTTCTTTCACCTTCCACATTTTTTTTTCCCAAGAGAAACGCTCACTCACTTTTCTAGCTACCTTGTAGAGCTGTGCTGCAAGGTGAGATGAATCGTCAAGTTTCCACAGCAGCTATAGGGAACCTGAGCTGGGCGATTGGACACTTGTGTAGAGAGGACGTGTAACACCCGTTTTCCCCAGATGGAGCTCACTTATTTTCCGTAGCATTTGAAAACTGGGCCTGGCACCACGATTCATCCTATTTATAGTTTAACATGTAACATAATATCTACTCCAGGCTCCAATAGGAATGCTTCTTGTAAATGTCAGTGGATTATTTACTATGGTAAACTAATTAGTTACATAAATGCTTCCCTTTTCAGGGTGGGTGAAGAGGAGCCTGCTAATGCTTCTTGGATTAACCTAGTATTATTACCGTTTGAAGTTCTTTTACATTTAAGATGGTAATTACAAGACTGCACAACTCTACATGCGTGGTGCATGTGTTGCTTAAGTGAGGTGAAGCGTTTTCATTTTAACCCCCATGGTGAAATCAAACCACGGAATGCAAATGCCAAAGAGCCTGAATTAGGAGAGAAATCACTGCAATCTGAACATGGCGGGGGGGGGGGGGGGGTCAATATTCTATTTAGTGTTCTTGATTGACACTTGTAATTCACATTACTTTCACCACCATTATATCGAATATGCAAAATGGTTATAAGAGAAAGAGACACTGAAAGTCCGTGATCCCTAAGGAATTATTACAGTGGCTGAAGGCAGTTTTGTTCTTGGACTTCTCAGGGATTCAGATCACTGGTGAGAAAAAATAGCAAATGAGATCTATGTTTGGAGAATTGTCATGTACAGGCATGCTTCTCTTGGGGGAGAGGAAGGACATGTTTTTCCCAGCCCTGATCACAAGGAGATTTCCAATATGAAAAAAATTTTAAGGGAGCTTTAAATATAGTGAAAGGAAAAAAAAAATGTTGTTCAAGAAAGGAAAAGAGCAGTGTGTGAGTTTTTTAATACTTTTTGCCCCAGGCCTAATTGTTCCATAACAAGATTTTAAGTAGGGGGTGAATTTCTGACCAAGGAAGTGGCACAAAATTACATCCTATATGTGAGGAGCATCGTAGATCAAAAATAGTCATACTCAACTTCTGTATTTGAAAATAATGCTAATGACTTTGGAGTGTTATCTGTACCAGGCATGGCTTTAAGTGCATCACATCAACTCCTCAAGGTAAGCATTTATTTTTATTTTTATTTTTTTAAAGATTTTATTTATTTATTTGACAGAAAGAGATCACAAGTAGGCAGAGAGGCAGGCAGAGAGCCCGATGTGGGGCTCGATCCCAGGACCCTGAGATCATGACCTGAGCCGAAGGCAGAGGCTTTAACCCACTGAGCCACCCAGGCGCCCCAGGGACATAAGATTTTTGCAGGGCGTCCTTGAAGGCGTCCTTGAGGTCCAAACTGTTTTCATAATAATGCTAACCTGTTATTTACCCTTTTTACTCATATTCTATCACAGATATAAAATGAGGTTTTCCAGATGTTATGTGACCTACAACACTGCAACACTTCGGATGCAGAAGCAGAAGAATTCAGTTGGCATCCAAGAGATAAGCAAAAATGCAACAAATTTTGCAAAAAGGCACTCAATTTTCTTTTTGTTTTGAAAAACATTTTCATAAAAAATATATTTATGTTACTATATAATGGGTTATTTTTAAATGATATAATAAATATTTCTTAGATTTAATTCTTAATGTAACAAGTATCTACACGTGTAACCCATATAAGCAAAAACTCTTCAGGATGCTCGGGCTCCTGGGTGGCTCATTTGGTTAAGCATCTGCCTTCGGCTCAGGTCACGATCTCAGTGTTCTGGGAGAGAGCCTTGTGTCATGTCAGGGAGCCTGCTTAGACCTCTCCCTCTGCCCCTCCTCCCCACTCCTGCTCGCTCTCTCTTTCTCTTTTTCTCACTTTCTCTCTCAAATAAATAAAATCTTAAAAAAAAAAAAAAAAACTCTTTGGAATCTTCACTAATCTCTTAAGAGTATAAACAGGTCCTAAAATGAAAAAGCTTGAGAATGACCGTAATAGGGTCTTTCACAGCCTGTAAAAGGAGCATCAACATATCACAGGCACTGATGACAAGAGGCCATGACAACGTGGCAGGATCTACATGTCAAAAATCTCGATGGAAACAAACAAAAACAAGTCCAAGATCCAAAAGTTTTCAACCGCTGAATATTTTGACACCTGACTTTAGAACGGAGATGGAAAATTTTAATCTAAATGACTCTTAAGAAGACCCCACCTAGTGTTCCTTTGGCCTGGAATGTCCCCAAATAGCCCCAGGCCCCACTCGTTCACTTCGTTCAGATCTCTACTCAGATGACACGGCCATCCTATTCAATCAGCAATCTTCCCCCATTCTCTCCATTACTCTCTACCCCTTGACTTGCTTTATTTTTCTTTATCAACAGTTATCACATCTACCACATTTTTTTTCCTGTACCCTCTATCACATGAATTGCAAGCTGTTTAAAGGCAGGAATGTTTATCTTTTTGTTCACTGTGCAACCCCAGTACTTGGAACAGTGACAGAAACAGAGCACATACTTGATGACTAAGTATTTGAATACAGGGGCGCCTGGGTGGCTCAGTGGGTTAAGCCTCTGCCTTCGGCTCAGGTCATGATCTCAGGGTATTGGGATCGAGCCCCACATCGGGCTCTCTGCTCAGCAGGGAGGCTGCTTCCCCCTCTCTCTGCCTGCCACTCTGCCTACTTGTGATCTCTCTCAGTCAAATAAATAAATAAAATCTTTAAAAAAAAAAAAAGTATTTGAATGCATGAACGAATGTTTTATGTTAAAAGAATTAATGGAAGAGCAAGAACAAAAATAAAATAGATATTTTAAGCATAAATTATCTAAACAGAACACCAATGCCTAGCAAATACTTGAGTGCATAATTGTAGAGATAACACAACATGTTTGCCACTTTTTTTTTTCCCCCCACTTCTGGGCACACAATTCCAGCTTCCCTTGCAGTTGGGGCTGTGGGACTGAGTTCTGGCCAGTGCTTCTCAAACTTGAATGTTCCTACAAATCACACTGCAATCTCATAAACCTGTAGATATTAATTCAATGGGTCTGGAGCCTATGACCGTATATTTCTAATAAGCCCTCAAGTGAAAATGATGCTTCTAGTCGGTGGACCACCCTTTGAAGCTACTTCCACACCTAGCCCTTAAAAAACATGCCACGTAGAAGCAATAACCCCCAGCAGCAAGGAGCACCTAACCTCCAAATCATGGTTTCTCCTATAAAAGGAACCACGGCTCCTTGGAGAAATGGCTGATTCTAGAACTGGGCAGAAGATGAGCTTGGAGGATCTTCTTCTGCCAAAAAGTAAGGAAGTGCTTACTTACGCCAGAGGGACACAGAGCCAACTGAAACAGTCCCAATGGCCAAAGCTAGAATAATTTGAGTCACAAAATAAATTTAAAAGTTCTGGATTATAATCCCAAGTATAAAATAAATATACAAGAGTCTATACTTACATACATAAATAATTGAATAAATAAATGGGAGAGAAGAGACAAGCCTCTTTTGCAGAAGATTTCAAAATAATTTATATTGATAATCTGCCCTCAAGGAGGAGGAGCACGACTTTCCACTCCTTAGGTGTAGGCTATGCATAGTGACTTTTCCAAAGACTATAATATTGAAGGAAGGCATACACTACGTCAGCTAAGTGATCAAGGTCAACATCATGACCAAGTCATGTTGATAGTATGTTGATATAATGACAATGGCATCTTACCTCTGTAGTCTTTCTCCCAAAATACATAAGCCTGTCTAGCCATAAGAAAATTCCAACAGAGGGGCACCTGCGTGGCTCAGTAGGTTAAGCTGCTGCCTTCAGCCCAGGTCATGATCCCAGGGTCCTGGGATCCAGCCCCGCATCGGGCTCCTTGCTCAGCATGGAGCCTGCTTCACCCTCTCCTCCCCACTCGTGCTCTCTCTCTCTCTCATAAATGAATAAAGAAAATCTTAAAAAGAAAAGAAAATTACAACAGAGGGGCCTTCTACAAAATACCTGACCAATACTTCTCAAAACTATCCGTTCATCGGAGGCGCCTGGGTAGCTCAGTCGTTAAGCGTCTGCCTTCGGCTCAGGTCATGATCCCAGCATCCTGGGATCGAGCCCCACATCGGGCTCCCTGCTCAGAGGGGAGCCTGCTTTCCCTCTCTCTCTCCCACTCCCTCTGCTTGTGTTCCCTCTCTCGCTGTCTGTCAGATAAATAAATAAAATCTTTAAAAAACAACAACAACAACAAAAAAAAAACTATCAGTTCATCAAAAACAAGAAAAGTCTGAGAAATTGTTACAGCCAGAAGCAGACTAAAGAGACATGACAACTAAATGTATTGTGGTGCTCTGGATGGGATCCAGCAGAGTGGCTATAAACCACAGAAATACACCCCACTAAATAAAATGAATCCCCAATTTCCCCTTCACCAGGTCCTAAAAATGCTCACGGTGCCTTCAAAGCCACCTGACATAAGGGAAAGTGAGATCAAGGAGTCAGAGTGAAAAAGACAGAGGTCATAATGAATTGCAATTAAAATATTTCACTTTGCAAATTTTTGCAAACAAAAAACACATAAGGACACTCCAAGGGCCTTTCCAGAGCCTCAGAAGAAGTCCATGCAGAAGAGCATCCCAGAGACTTAAGCTCGAATAGTTTCGTGGCAAATCCATCCTTGGGCATAGGTTGCCTTTAAAATCAAACACTAGACAGTATATAACATGGACTCTGGAGTTAAGCAGCCCACGAACAGAATCCCAGCTCCACAATTTAGTAGCCACAAGATGTTGGGCAAGGTTTTTAACCTCTGTGGTTTGCTTTGCTCGCCTGTAAAATGGAGATCATCGGAGTGCCTACTTCATGGTGTTATGACGGTTCAGTGATTGACACATTGTGCAAGTACTCAATAAATATCAGTTGTTGCCTCTTTTTCTTAATAGTAGGGGCGCAAGGGGCAGCATTTGTCTTTTAATTTTGAAAGGAATATACTGCCATGCCCCATCTGCTGTTTACTGTGGTAAATTCTGCTGTTTGCACTCGGACGGAGCCTCTTCAGCTCCCTCATCTTGCCAATGAAATCGAAGGTCACATTTCAATGACAACATCTCTTCAAGCAATTCTGGCCTTCGAGTAACAGTAACTAGTGAACTTTTCAAAGATCCAGGAGTCCCCTCATCAATGTATTTCTCAAGGAATTGCAAAGGGAGGGTCCTCTGTGTCTTCCTGAGGGGGTATAATTAGCTGGTGGTTGGAAGACTGCACATGATAAAGTCACTCCAGGATTCCTAGCTCTTTGAATTCCTTTCTCTCCCTGCTTACACACATCAGTTTCATTTGATGGGAGCTGCCAATTGAAGCCACTTTTTTTTTTGTGTGTCAACTAATCAAACTAAAAATTGGAATGATTTTCACCTGCTAAGCCTAGTACACTGATCCCAGAATCTCTGGTAAGGCCAGCCTTATCAATAAACTCAGTCTGATTTAAAATTAGATTTCTTCTTCCTTGGTTGAGAAGCATCCTATCAGAATTTATTTCCACATACATTCTCCAGTATTCTGGTGACAGAAATTAATAGTCCTATAATTCTTTGTTATGGAGACCTCCCCTTCCCAACTTCACTGTTTTATCAGGCTCCTGGGACAAGCTGAGGTCCAACACAAGTTACAGGTTTAGAAATATGGACAGGTGGGGTTGAGGGGGGTAGATGGAGGTGAGTGGGTAAGGTCTGAGAAGAACTGGTTTCATACTGGGAGGGAGTTGCAGTCTTCAGGTGAGGGTATGTTCCCTGCCCCACAACATGGGAAACTAGGCTGCTTTGACTGACAAGGCTCACTGGAGCCTGGGGGTCCAGCTACCTCTCTGAGTCCTTCACATTCACCCACACTTCCTCATTCTAATTCTCCCCATAACACAGTGTTTTCAATTTGGTTGGTTGTAAGCAGAATCTTTAAAATAGCATAAAACAGCAGAGCACTTTGCTTATAATAAAAGTAAATATTATTTCGTGACACCTTTGTTTCAGTTTTATCAGCAGTGTGTGTGTAATAAGCATGCTGGGTCATGATGTAAGAGAAATGTCTTACAATGGCTGTGGTCAAAAACATTTAAAGCTACTTGCGTAAAAGACTTGACAGATTTGTAGCTCTGACTAATGTAATTCAGCGACTTACATAAACTTTGAATTTGGTTTTGGACTATGTCAACCATGCAGCTTTAGGTGGTAAGAGATTTTTTTTTTTTTTTAATAGGGTCATAAAAAGTCAAGGAGTGCAATCTCTGCCTTCAGCTGAGGATTTATATATTTGGCCTTATCATTCTCCTTATTTGGGTTTTCCAGAAGAATTCATTCCACCTGCTACACTTGAGTCCTCATACCTTCATATTCTATGTCCACAGTAACGTAGTCCCCCAAATCTTACCTTCAGTGAGTGCTTCATTATAGGTAACGATGGACAATAATTAGTATTTGCCACTTCATATTGTTAGGGAGGAAAAAAATTTCCTCTTTCAAGAATCTTCTAGTTAAGTGGAAGGAAAACTTCCAAACTGATTTTATGAGGCCAGCATTACTTTGATTCCCAAACCAGACAAAGACCCCATCAAAAAGAATTATAGACCAATATCCTTGATGACCACTGATGCAAAAATTCTCACCAAAATACTAGCCAATAGGATCCAACAGTACATTAAAGGGATTATTCACCACGACCAAGTGGGATTTATTCCTGGGATGCAAGGTTGGTTCAACATCTGCAAATCAATCAATGTGATACAATGACTAATAAAAGAAAGAACAAGAACCATATGATACTCTCAATTGATGCTGAAAAAGCATTTGACAAAGTACAGCATGCTTTCTTGATCAGAACTCTTCACAGTGTAGGCATACGGTACATACCTCAATATCATCAAAACCATCTATGACAAACCCACAGCGAATATCATCCTCAATGGGAAAAAACTGACAGCTCTTCTCCTAAGGTCAGGAACACGGCAGGGCTGTCCACTATCAGCACGGCTATTTAACATAGTACTGGAAGTCCTAGCCTCAGCAATCAGACAACAAAAAGAAATAAAAGGCATCTGAATCGGCAAAGTCAAACTCTCACTCTTTGCAGATGATACGATAGTTTATGTGGAAAACCCAAAAGACTCCACTCCAAAACTGCTAGAACTCATCCAGGAATTCACTAAAGTGTCAGGATATAAAATGAATGCACAGAAATCAGTTGCATTTCTATACACCAACATCAAGACAGAAGAAAGAGAAATTAAGGAGTCGATCCCATTTACGACTGCACCCAAATCCTAAGATACCTAGCAATAAACCTAACCAAAGAGGCAAAGGATCTGTACTCAGAAAACTATAAAGTACTCATGAAAGAAATTGAGAAAGACACAAAGAAATGGAAAAAGATTCCATGCTCATAGATTGGAAGAACAAATATTGTGAAAATGTCTATGCTACCTAAAGCAATCTACACATTTAATGCAATCCCTAACAAAATACCCTATCAAAATACCATCAATTTTTTTCAAAGAAATGGAACAAATAATCCTAAAATTTATATGGAACCAGAAAAGACCCCGAATAGCCAGACGAATGTTGAAAAAGAAAACCAAAGTTGGTGACATCACAATTCCAGACTTCAAAGTTACAGATTACAAAGTTATGATTACAGATTACAAAGCTGTAATCGTCAAGACAGTGTGGTGCTGGCACAAAAACAGACACACAGATCAATGGAACAGAACTGAGAGCCCAGAAATGGACCCTCAACTCTATGGTCAAGTAATCTTCGACAAAGCAGGAAAGAATGTCCAATGGAAAAAAGTCTCTTCAACAAACAGTATTGGGAAAACTGGAAAGCCACATGCAGAAGAATGAAACCGGACCATTTCCTTACACCACACACAAAAATAGACTCAAAATGGATGAAAGACCTCAATGTGAGACAGGAATCCATCAAAATCCTTGAGGAGAACACTGGCAGCAACCTCTTCGACCTCAGCCACAGCAACTTCTTCTTAGAAACATCACAAAAGGCAAGGGAAGCAAGGGCAAAAATGAACTATTGGGACTTCATCAAAATCAAAAGCTTTTGCACAGCAAAGGAAACAGTCAACAAAACCAAAAGACAACTGACAGAATGGGAGAAGATATTCGCAAATGACATATCAGATAAAGGGCTAGTATCCAAAATCTGTAAAGAACTTCTCAAACTCAACACCCAAAGAACAAATAATCCAATTAAGAAATGGGCAGAAGACATGACCAGACATTTCTGTAAAGAAGACATCCAAATGGCCAACAGACACATGAAAAAGTGCTCAACATCACTCGGCATCAGAGAAATACAAATCAAAGCCACAGTGAGATACCACCTCACACCAGTCAGAATGGCTAAAATTAACAAGTCAGGAAATGACAGATGTTGGCGAGGATACAGAGAAAGAGGAACCCTTCTACACTATTGGTGGGGATGCAAACTGGTGCAGCCACTCTGGAAAACAGTATGGAGGTTCCTCAAAGTTGAAAATAGAGCTACCCCATGACCCAGTGCAATTGCACTACTGGGTATTTACCCTAAAGATACAAATGTAGTGATCTGAAGGGGCATGTGCACCTGAATATTTATAGCAGCAATGTCCACAATAGCCAAACTATGGAAAGAACCTAGATGTCCATCAACAGACGAATGGATAAAGAAGATGTGGTGTGTATATATACACACACACACACACACACACACACACACACACACACAATGGAATACTATGCAGCCATCAAAAAATGAAATCTTGTCATCTGCAACAACGTGGATGGAACTAGAGGGTCTTAAATTAAGCAAAATAAGTCAATCAGAGAAAGACAATTATCATATGATCTCTCCGATATCAGGAATTTGAGAGGCGGGGGGGGGGAGGTCGTGGGGGGCAGGGAGGGAAAAAATGAAACAAGATGGGACCGGGGAGGGAGACAAACCATAAGAGACTCTTAATCTCAGGAAACAAACTGAGGGTTGCTGGGTTGGGGAGTAGGGATAGGGTGGCTGGGTTATGGACATTGGGGAGGGTATGTGCTATGGTGAGTGCTGTGAATTGTGTAAGAGTGATGATTCACAGACCTGTACCCCTGAAGCAAATAATACATTATATGTTAATAAAAGTACTTCATAATAAAAAATAAAATAAAATCCAGAATCCATAAAAAAAAAAAAAATTCTTCTAGTTAGGCTAAGAATTAAGTTGGCGTGAGACAGGTTAACAGGAGAAAAATTTAACTTCAAACATATAGGGAATTCACACAGACACAAAATTCTAAAGACAGACAAAATGAAGTGTATGTCATCCTGAACTAAGAATGTGATAGGGGCCTGGGACAAAGGGGTAAGGGCCTGGGACTTCAAAGGGAAGGAATGCAATTTCGGTAAACAAATGTTTGCGGGACCATTCAGAGACAATGGGATATAAAGAGAATCAAACAGGCCTTCCTGGGTTCCTCCCTGTCTACCATACCTAGTTCATACCATAATGGAGTTATCTGTGGTGACCGCTCTCCTCCTGGAGCAGATCCTCTTCTAAATTCTTTCAGGTAGTTGGGGGTGGGGAGAGGTCAAACTCCTTTCTGATTCTTTAGGGCTTTGTTTTCAGCTCAGCATGCCAAGTGGCCCATTTTGAGGCCATCTGCCCTCAGACCCCTATAATATTAAGAGTTTCCAGAATCCCATGATTAACTAATACTAATGGAGTTTTTACTGTCCTCCCAATTTTAATTTTTCTTCTCTCTCTCTCTCTCAGGATCTGTTGTCTGCATCACACTCCTCATTATTAACGCCTGTATCAAAGTTATTTTAAGCATTAAAAAAAGACTCTGAATAACTTAAGGAGAAAATATACATTAGAATATATTGAGTACCTATGATGAGACAAAAAATGCTTTAAAAGCTTGAGATACAGGAGAAGCAATTTAGATTCCTTTCTAAGTCAGCATGACTGCACATAAACTTTGTTTAAAAAGCCTGATTTATGGGCCACCAAACATACATTATGCACCTGTTTTGTAAATGAGTAGTCTAAAAGGAAACCATCTTGTCCTCAAAATACCGATCAGTGCTCCTACTCTTGCATTCTTTGATGTTAAAATTTGTGATTCATGCCTATATGTTGATTTACAATCTTGAGCTTTTACAACATGTAAAAAAGTATAAAACCCTTTAAAAACTTCATTCTCCAGAGCACATTCTTCCCTATGAAGACTGTGTTTCCTGGCAACTGTTCCAACTTGGGCTCAAATTTTTTTCATTTTGTGTCAACACCCAGAAGTCAAGAGAACACTAGTAAATAGGCTAGAACCAAATGCGCATTCTGGACTCAGTGCTGAGGCCACCACCTTAAAAACATTTCTCAGTAGTTGCTGTATCTTTATGTCTTTCCACTATTCAAAATCCTAGGCAGGAGCATTAGATTGCCTGAGCATGGCCACATGCCTGCATCTTTCCTGCTGGGGACATGAAAGAATTTCTACAGTTTATATGAGGTGAGGGAAGGCCTTGACTGGCATGAAGATGCTATCTATTACAGATCCTCAAGAACAGAAGGAGGTCTAGATGTTGGGTAATCAAAAAAAAAAAAAAAAAAAAAAATTGTCAGCCAAAAGTTTTTGCCTCATTCTACTATAACTCTATGGGTACTGCCCCTCTTTCTCACGAAACTACGAGCTACTTCAGCAATTATTTTGCTTTTCTTTTTATGCCTCAAACCAGGTACCACAGCCAGGGATTAAAGAAAGTAATCAAGAAAAGGGTTGTTGTTGCTGTTTTGTTTATTTTGTTTAAATAAGAGAACTTCTTGAGTTCTTGTGAACCACAAATCAGAGAATAAAGCTGAGGGACTTTACAAAGAAAAGATCAAGAATAGTTCGATCTTCCTGGATTCAGCAGCAAGGTCACCCAGAGTCCTTAAGAGACCAAAAAAAAAAAAAAAAAAAAAAAAAAAAATTGCAGGCAGATTAAGACTAGCATCCACCCCAGGCCAGCCTGCACAAAGGAAAAGGATCCAGGAAGAAAATCCAGAAATTGTGCCAACTAAGCAAATCTTTGGTTAAGTCAGGACTGAATCCTAGAATCTATAAATTCAGCGGTGCCTGGATGGCTCAGTCAGTTAAGCATCTGAATCTTGATTTTGGCTCAGGTCATGATATCCGGGTGGTGAGACTGAGCCCCATGTCCATCTCCGCACTCTGTGTAGAATCTGCTGGAGATTCTCTCCTTCTCCATTATACCCTTTCCCCTGCTCACACGTACTCTCTCTTGCTCTCGCTCTCTTTCAAATAAATAAAATCTTTAGACTCTATAAATTATCTTTTAAAAACTCATCCTCTTTTTGTTTTTTAAATAAAAGCTCCCTCTGAATTATTGAATATTCTCAAATACAGGCAAAGCAGTCTCAGCTAGTATAACTATCAGGAGAGTTGTCCCATGGAGACCCAGCAGAGCTAAGATGACCCAGAGGTCAATGAGACTTGATGGAGAAGCCCCAAACAAGAAACTAGAGAATTCTTTTTTCCCTTGGGCTCACTCACCTAGGCGTGGAAGGAGGAAGAAGAGCCAGGGAAGGAAGCAAAAAAAGTGAAATCAGTAGCAGGTGGAGAGAGTGATATTTGGAAGCAAATTGGAGGAACAGATGTCAGGACAGCCATCTCCAGGAGAAAGTAGTGTGAACTCGGCTGAAGGCCATGTTCTAAATTGCACTAAGGGAAACAGACCAAAAAATGTTCAGCCTAGTAAAACGGTAGGGCTAGACAATCCAAAACTGGGATGCCTAACTCCTAAAGGACAGATGTCTGCAAATTCCCTTCAAACAGTTAAACATCTGTGGTTCCTTTTAAATATGTCAAAATTAGGCTAATAATTCCAACACTCCCTTTGTCTCAACTCTTCTCAGTTCTCCATGTTCCTGGGGTAGGTAATATTAGTATCATTATTTCAGAGAGAGTGATTTGGGGTACTGAGAAGCCATCCTAGCCAGAGTCATACCACAAACCCTTAGGGCTTCCAAGTTTAGAACTCAGGCAGCGGCTGCTGCTTCCTGGTTTGTTGATTGAGATGCATGAATGATAGCTTTTTATAGATTTTATGACTCTTTCATAAGTACCAGTCATTTTAAATTCAAAAAATCCTTTCTAATTTCGGTAGTCAACTGAACACTTTGGACATTCTTGCTGGAGAATTAGTACCTCTGGGTGGATGGCCTTCATGCCAGACTGTTCCATCTATTAATAGTCATGCATGGATCTTTTTCTGGCCAGAAACGAGTAAATGTTCCAGGTTTAATTTAATTTGCAATATGCAAGAATGGATACCTGTTCATTTGGACACTAAAATATTTTTAGTATTTTGACACTTGGAGACTTTTACCCAAATAAATAAAATTTTTAATATCTTCAGTGACCTACTATTTCTTATCCTTCAGGATGCCTTATAAACAATTTTACTGAGTCCTAGAAAAGAGGCCCTAAAGCTGGATGGCTAGAGTTAACCAGAGTATGAATTATAATCAAAGATTTGCAATTTATTGAGTTCTTCACAGATGCTTAAGAACTTCTGGGAATTGGGTCATGTCTGAAAGAAGAGTGGCTTAAATGAATGCTTATAGTGTTTGTGTGTGTGAATTTAATCCTCAGAACCACCAATATTTTGTAGCTGGATTCCCCTTATGATTATGTCATGTGTTCAATGTCATTTTATATTATTGACTTTTCCCATGCCTATTTCAACCTGGAACATGCCTCCCTTCCCAGTTACATTACAAACTTCTAAAGGGCAGAGCTTATAACAAACTTCTCTTTATTCCCCTACAATATCTGCTCTAGTACCTTGCATCAAGTAGGTGCTGGAAAGATATATGATCACTGACTAAACCAGCAGAAACTGGAAATGTGGAGTTACACAAGTAATGAGAGAAATGAACAGTGCCATGAGCCTAGCACTCAGAAGCTGCCAGCACATTGGCTACAAATCATCAGTCACACCAAAGGACCCATAGCTTCTGCTTTCATTCAAGAGACCTGGTTGGGTGTTGTAATATTGGCCTACTCATCCCCTCCTCCTGCCTCTTCACTTCCATTCCTGGGCTAACAGGGTTGCAAAGTAACTACGAGGAAGTATGCAAACATTGTCATCACATATGCAATAGGCATTACTTTCAGAAAGGGCATGTGGAATCCAAAGGGGCACCTACACTAAAGCCCAGACTGATCCCCAGGACGGTCAAGACATTGATGCTCTTTACTGAATTAGGGCTTGGACAGGAAAAACCCGAGGGAGCTCCGTCCTTTCAAGGATCCCTTAAGAGCTAAGGGCCTATCCCATATTCAGCCTGATTTATAAAAGAGCTGAACAAGAAATTAGGTTCAAAACTAACCCAAGATTTGGGGCGCCTGGGTGGCTCAGTCGTTAAGCGTCTGTCTTTGGCTCAGGTCATGATCCCAGAGCCCTGGGACTGAGCCCCATGTCAGGCTCTCTGCTCTGTGGGAAGCCTGCTTCTCCCTCTCCCACTCCCCCTGCTTGTGCTCCCTCTCTCACTCTTTTCCTCTGTCAAATAAATAAATAAAATCTTAAAAAAAAAAAAACTAACCCAAGATTTCATTCGATCACAGAGTTAGACCAGTGAACTTAGTTTTGGTCTCATATTCCCAGCTGTACCCAGCAGAATTAATTGATCTAAAACATTTATTCAAGAACCTCCCTGTCCAAAACATGAATGAACTGGGTACAAAGATAACAGACATGGGTGTATACACACATTCAGATGTTGTCTGGTGGAGATCAAACACATTCTTTGTAAGTTATAAGACAACATAAAATATGGCTAAGGCTGGGTGCCTGGGTGGCTCAGTCAGTTAGGCGACTGCCTTCGGCTCAGGTCATGATCCCGGGGTCCTGGGATCGAGTCCCACATCGAGCTTCCTGCTTGGTAGAGAACCTGCTTCTCCTTCTGCCTGCTGCTCTGCCTACTTCTGCTCTCTCTCTCCGTCAAATAAATAAAATCTTTAAAAAAAAAAAAAAATGTGGCTATGGCCATAGAAGAGGGGCATGAAGAAAGTTTTGTGAGAATTAAGAAGTAGAATTTTGTTCTACCTGGTGACAATCAGGGAAAGTTTCAAGCCAGCATATCATAGAAATCGGTGGGTTTGGGCCAGAGCTAAACCTGTATGAAGAAAGACAGTAGGATATGAGGCTGAAAAGGAATCTTATGGGCCTTTAAATTCTTAAAGGAGTTATAGGGGACCTCACTTTTTTTTTTTTTTTTTTTTAACTTTTAGAAACTTTATTTTCTATAAACCTCATTTCCGTTTTGTCTGCCTTTGTGGAAGAGCAGCTTAAGACCACTCAGTGGCGGTTCCTACCCATTCAGTGGCCTGAGCAGTGGCAGCTGCAACCCAGTCTTCAGTGGCTGGCTGGGTGTTTCAGTCCTCAGGAGGGAACTGCTAAATAGGCACCAAGGGCATCTGCATGCCTTTAGACAGGTCAGCTACTTCGGGTTGAGTGGTGGTGAACTCAGGAGCTGAAGCAGTCCATTCACCCTAAAATTCCTCCTTGGTCACAGCCTTTTTAGCAGCAGCCTGTTCTTTTTCTTTCAATCTCTTCAGAATCTCTGTAGAAGTAGAGATCAGGCATGACGTCCCATGGGTGCCAGGCGTGTGCGGAACTTCCTGGACCGGCGTATGCCACATCAGACTGAGTGAGCTCCTTTGTTGTGGCAAGGGATGGCCACGTCCACACAGTGCAGAGGAGATTCTGTGTTACGCGGAGCGACGGTAAGATGCCTCTGTGAGAGGCTGGTGGGCGGCCCTGGGATCAGTAACCACCGGAAGTCTGAGCTCCCAGAGGCTGCCTGGATCTGGGTAGTGGCGTCCACAGGAACAAAGCGGCCAGCAAGAGCGGTGGCTCTGGAAGCAGCCCCACACTTCGGCTCAGCTCACCGGCCAGTATCCCTGGATGATAGGACATTGACAGGAGCCAGGTTCTCAGTGGGAACAGTGGTACAAGCTGCCTGCAGAAGCTTCTCCCAGGTTCTCTTCAGATTTATGATAGAGATGCCTTCACATCTCCTTTTGTAGATGCACTGTTCTGTTTGAAAGTCAAGGTTGGTGCCACCTAAGTGAGTCCCTGCTGCAAGGAATTTGAGGACATCCGCCTCCTTCATTTGCAGGACATCAAGGGCTCTGGACATTATGAAAGTTTTCCTTTAAGTTATAAGAGGAATGCAGACCACCACCCCCATGGACATCTCCCTGTGTAGTGTAGGAAGGAGGAAACTTAAATTTTTTTTTTTTTTTTTTTTTAAGATTTTATTTATTTATTTGGTGGAGAGAGTAAGAGAGCATAAGCACAAGCAGCGGGAGCAGGAGAGAGAGAAGCAGGCTCCCAGCTGAGCAGAGAGCCCAACCCAAGGCTCAACCCCAGGACCCCCAGATCACGACCTGAGCCCAAGGCAGACACGTAACCGACTGAGCCACCCAGGTGCCTCTGGAACCTTACCTTCTAGATCAAAGAGTTTGGGTTTCTTTCCGTGGGTACAATGAGCCACTCTAGGTTTCTGAGCAGAGGAGGGCCATGAACTGTTCCCCTTGCAGAGATGAATCTTCCAGCAAGCAACAGAAAGGACCAAGGTGAGGAAAACATGGAGTAGAGACAGAACAAGAGCTAAGATGCTCCTGTGGTGGGAAGAGGAGAGAGTGGGAATGGAGACCCACATCCGGCTGTGGTGGAATCTGGGGAAGAGGGAGCAGATGACCTAATGCTCAGCGCTGAGATGCTATGGGGTAGCGTTTTTGACTTCATGAGCAAACGCAAGTGGAAAAACAAAACAGAGGAGAGAGAAGCAGATTCTGTGTTGAGACACGCAGAAAAATTATTTCAAAGCAGTGAACAGTACCCATGTGGGCTTTTTCTAAAGTGTTTCTAAGACCCTCATTACCAGGAAAGGATATAGAAAACATGTTTAGGGTTTTTTTGGGGTTTTTTTTGGATTTGTTTTATTTGTATATGTGTTTTTAAAGAAAATACTTTTTCTTAATCCAAATCTGGTCTCCCAAGTCAGCATCTAATTTGCTTTTTGCCATGGCTCTTTGATATTACTGTCAAATGGAACTTCAAATGTCAAATTTATTTTCACATCTTTTTTTCTACCATCCTGTTAGCCTTTAACCATGGACGAGTTTTTTCAGGACTGCTCGAAACTAGTATTTTCTTATTTCATTTATTCCTGTTTAAATTTTATTTTTAAAATACCTACAATTTTTTCCCAGTAGTTCTAAAGAAAATGTAATTGTGGAGGAAGTTTTATCACATCTGTCTCTAAGTGTCATCATTCTTCCTCTTAGGTTTCCAAGCTATTTTGAATTTGCATGTTTAGCCCCTCTTCCTGGAATCACGTAATTTCTCCCAAATTCCTCAGATACTATGTGACAGTATTTACAAGACTCTTTAGTACTTTTTTCCCCATGCAAACCAGCCGTGTTTTTTTAGTTGCTTTGGATCTTTGCAAGCCAGCATAAACTCCAGGCTATGACTTCAGCAGCAGGTACCTCTAGAATTGAAGAGAACATCATTCCAAAGCTATGAATTCTGGATTTGTTGCTTTGTTTTGGTTGCTCCAGTTCACAGAGCCAAAGGCACAAAGCCAGGTAAAAAAGAGGTTGTTGATTTCCTGTCTTAAGAAAGTACGCCTCACTGAAAATTCGCCAATAGGAGCAGTGCTATAACCTCAGAAAAACGTTTTAGATGTTGAATTTCTATCAATAGTTGTCATCCATTACACCACTGCCCATTGAGTTAGGTATCTGTGAAAAATCTCCAGTACTTCTTTCAGAAATTCTTTTTTTCCACCCCATCCTGTCTCCTCTTCCCTTGATAAATTATAAGCATAGCCATGTGTGTGTGTGTGTGTGTGTGTGTGTGTGTGTGTGTGTGTGTGTGTGTGTAAATATCTATTCTCCTCATGTGTGGTGCTAACTCCACTGTCAGGCACCTTTATCTCTACCTGTGACCCACTTCACAGCACTCCACATTTTGGAAACTCCAGTCCCCTGAAAATTTCCTCTGCACAATTATTTCTGGATCTTGAAGTTATCAGGAACAACTCACCACAAACATTTCCCCTTCCCCGGGTCAGGCAGCACTGGTGATGTGAGTGTCCCACTCGGGCATGAGATAGCCCTTCTGTGGGTGCCTGCTGGCCTGGCATCAATGCTGGCGCAATGTACCTGAAGGAATAAAGACTAGGCCACCCTAAAGTATGACAATAGTTCAGGACATCCACCCCAAAATATGTGGCTTTGATAAAGTGATTATTTTGAGCTACTAGAGCTTAAAAACCAGCAAATGCAAGAAAGGGCTTTCTCTGAACTTCCCCCTTCTTTGCCCTAAAGACCAACCCCGCCCCCCCACAAAGCAACTAAATTATCATGAATGCCCTCCCCCAGAGTTTTACCAACTAGGAAAGATTGACCCTTGTCACTCATGGGAAAGGATACTAGATGTGGATACCACACATAAACGAACTTTGTCACAAACTATCAAACCTCCCATCTATTCTTCTAAGGGTCCACTCATCTTTCCTAAAAATCATTTACTATCCTCTAAGAGACCTACATCCCCCCCCCTCCCCTCTCCCTATTAAGATGGTGTTTATATTGTGGTGATCATTTTGAAATGTATATATGTCAAGTCATTATGTCATACACCTGAAATTTATACAGCTTATGTCAATGACACCTCAATGAAACTGGAAGAAAAAAGGAAAACAGCAAAAATGAATTTTAAAAATAGATGGTTTTTAATCCTGAATTCAAGCCACCTCACAAGTTACTCGTTTTTCCCTGGTTTTCTCCCATGTATACATGAGGGACTACACGTTAGTAAACTTCAGTTTGTTTTTCTCTTGTTAATCTTTTATTACAGGGGGCTCAGCTAAGAACTCAGAAGGACAGAGGGAAAATTAGCTTTCCTCCCCTACATAGCAATGCCGTTGTGTTGTGTCAACCAATATGGCTGACATTAGATGCTACTTCTGCCCCCACCTGAGGGTAAGGGCACCATTTCCCACGGCTTCCAAAGTGTTGGACGCCCCTCCTTGTCACCAGAGAGGCCTTCTCCTCCTGCTGCGATTCAAGAAATCGGTTGCCCCGGGGACCACCGTCAGAACCAGAGGCACCGCTGATGCGCAGGAGCTGCCAAAGCGCCAAAGCTCCCAACACTCAACTCACTCCACACCCAGTGCGCAAGTGCAGACGCCTCTCCGCCCCTTTGTTCTGCTGTGCCCGGCTCTCAAAACAATGCAACTTTGTACTCTCAGTGATTCAAAGAGAGTTTGTGTAGAAACAGCTCCTCCTTTCTTTGTTATTCCAAAAACTCTCCCCACCCCCACCCAGGGATTAAGACACAAATCCTTCGGGGGGGCTGGGTGAGGGGAGGGAAAGACAGAAACTGGCTATACTTGAAACAGTCCCTTTTCTTCAGTCCCTGAGGCACAGCCCCATGACCAGCGCAGCACCTGCTTGACTCTCTCCTCCCTTCAATAATTTATTTTCTGTGAGGTTTAGTTCCTTCCGATTCGCCCTGATATTTTTGAATGCTGAGGAAAGATCCCCTTCATCTTAAATGGTTCCCCTACCTCCGGAGTCCCTCCATCCCCAAGGCAACGGAAGGGATTCAGTGAAATTACCTATAAAGTTGTGGGTGCCTGTAAGAAGGGCAAGTGGGTGGGCATTAGCTGAGCTGAAAAATCAGCAGGATGACCTAATGTTTCCATCAGAGCAAGGGAGACCATGATAAATTTGAGAAAGAGCTTCACATGAGTCCCTTAGCATTTGGAAACACGCCTAAACTTAGAAAAGAAAGTCTGCTTTTCTTCCAGAGCTTTCTAAAGATGAATGGTTTGGGGTATCACCTGCAACAACATGAGATAAAATCATGGTGACAGTAATGAGCCTGGAAAGAAGATAGGGGCAGCCCTGCACCCTACTCCAGATCCCTGTAGCCTTTGAAGGGTGAGGAAAAGAACCTCAGCTCCTGGGATCCCAAAGGAAGGAGTGCAAAGGACAGAGAGGGAGCACAAGCTACCGATGTGCCCTGAAGGACCTGGATGTAGGGCTTTCCCACCCAGAAAAATGCTTAAGGGTGTGGACCACTGTCAGGGACCAGAAAGACACAGCTGGCCTCTCAGCACCGGGTGGGGATGGAATGTAGAGAGACCACCCTAGTGATGAAAGCCACCAGCAGCTCAGAAAGCCCACTTAGCCAGAGTAAAACCAGGGCAGCCTTGCTCCTCAGACAGGCTCCTGCTGTGGAAGGCAAACCCAGCCATCGCTCCATTTCTCTTCCCCAGTATATGAGAGAAGCTAAAGCCCAGAAAAGCATACAGGGAGGGGAGGTCCTGGAACCAGACCAGTGGCGCATGTGCATGCATGAGCACACACACATGTGCACACACCTCCAACGTGCGTGGAATTCAGAGGAGAAATGAGAAAGTAGACCCACACCTCGCCTTCTCCAAGTCTCCCAATTCAAAGCCTAACTGGGTGGTCAGAAATTCAAACTGGCTAGAAGATTCATCTTTTTTTTTTTTTAAGATTTTATTTATTTGAGAGAGAGACAGAGAGAGCCCTAGTGAAGGGGAGCAGCAGAGGGAGAGAGAGAAGGAGACACCCCACTGAGCAGAGAGCCTGACATAGGGCTCAATCCCAGGACCCTGGGATCATGACCTGAGCCTAAGGTAGACCTTTAATCAACCGAGTCACCCAGGTGCCCTAGAAGATTCATCTTTAAATTAAGCTGTCCTGAGTTTAAATGACTGAAAATTATTGATAAGTTATCGAATCTGCTTAATATGTTTTTATGGGCTATGTACTAGGGAGAAGCGGAGATCCAACAATGAACAGCTGGGGGCAGTTGCTGGGGAAAAAAATCATACTTCCAAGTTCATACAGATCAAGAAACAAGTTACACTTGCAATATTCTCTCTGAAACACACTGAAAATCTAGCACCTTTCTCCAAATCTCCTTTCCAGGCTCAAAGTTGTATGGTAGAGATTAAAAGGAAATACAGTAGGATTTCAAGGAATTTCTTTGAAAGTCCCAAATTCATTTGGGCCCCTTTATATCCACAAATTACCCCAAGATGATATTTGCCTTTGCCCTCATCTCTGTACCTTCTAAATCAAAGCTGTGGCAGTGTTGGGGTGAAGGCCATGAACGCAGAGAAAATATAAGTAGTACAAATTAATCTTATTCCTTCTTCCTCCCACTTTAACCACTGCTCCTATCTCTGCCCAAAAAAGATACTTGGAACATCTAGCCAGCAATGAGCAGACCTTTCTTTGTTCATGGGATGGTCTCTTACAGCAAGCATGGTCTACTTGACCAACTTGAGATACAAATCAAATCATGTCATTTATTATTCTAATCAACCTCTCAAAGCCCCATCTATCTTTTTTTCTTTTTTTTTCAGGAACTCTAAAATCTCCCTCTTCTCTGAGATTCCTAAGAATTTCAGGGATTTACTTAATGCACAGCAAGGGAGTTAAACAGAAAGGGATGGTTTCTACTAGTCCCATGCTTCTGCCTGCCACATGATGTCACTGCTGAACACCAGTCCTGCACAGTCATGGTGCCCACAATGGTTTCTTGCCGAAGTGATGGTCTGAGTTAGCTCCCTACAACTTTGCTTTATAACCAGCTCTCTTGCCTCAGACTCACATGCTCAAGCACTGTTCTCCAAAGCAGAAGCAAGCCAGTAGGCTTCCAGCCTCAGCTACCCTGTGCCCCAGCCTTCTCCCAAACCCCTCTGGGCCTTTGTGATGAGTTTAGGGCACCTGATGCAAACTGGTCTGCCAGACTCTGAGAGCTCTACCAAGCTGCCTTGTGAAAGCCAAACGAAAGATTCTGTTACACCCTTCAAAAAGGCCTTGCATTAAACATACTGGAAATTTTCACTCAAATGACTTTTTTTCTGAATAGAGATCTACTCAAAAACTGTTTGCCATATCCACCTACACAGTGAATTACCGAAATTTCTCTTGCTAAAAACAATTGTATCGGTACCCTATTGTGCATTTCGATGCTTAATTAATAAATGTGGTACTACGGGGGAACTTCGGGAGTGACACTGAGGTTTAACTCTGAAATGACAAACATTCTTCCTTGGCTTAACAAAATAGTAATTTGGTGCCGGATTATTAGCTTGTAATGGATATGCCCTCTCAATCTACAACCCCCAACCCCTGCTGCCTCCCTCCATCTTTGTCTCTAGGAATTCTTTTCCTCACTTTACAGTTGGGTTTGGCCCCTGAGAGGCATCTGTAAGAGATGAGAAGTGAGCTGTGACCATAACAGACCCCTTCTCCCGCTGGGTGGCCCCATCCACAGAGCTGCCCTTCCTAGCTTCCAGTGGGCATGGCTCGCTCCTCTTGCTAACCACCACTCCCAGAGAGCTGCACTATTCCTTGTTGGTTTCTCTAATCCTATCCATGCCTTTAAAAATGTCTCTTTACTAGACTCTCTTCAGATTCCCAAGTGTGTGGGTGCCATTTGTTTCCTGCTCAAACCATGATTGATACATCATGAGTAGGACGAAAAGTAATCCTTGTTATTGAAGCAAACCATGCTTCTGATTATTGCAACTCTGTATACCAAATGTTGTCCCACGGTCAGATTCAAGAAGACTCTCAACCATGGCTATGTCCCTAGTCCACAACTTAAAAGTGGCCCCTCTCCTAAAACCAGGGTTGTTCTTGTGGAATCTTAGGGTGAATTATTTCTGCTAAGAAATGCTCACCAGCTCTGGGCCAATGGCAAACTGATTTTCAGTGAATTGGCCTTTCAGCACATTGGTCGTACAGCAAAATGATTTTGGCAAGTTGATTTTTGGTAAAGTGACCTGCTTCCACACTTGATGTTCCCCCCTCCCCCCATTCCGCCTGTGCATTTCCTTGCTGTTTTGGTTTCAAAAGTAACATATTTCCCACTATACGGTAGGATCTTTTGAGAGGGAGAATCATGTGCTATTCATCTTTGTGTTTTCCCCAGCCCTCTCATAGGGCCTGATATGGTGGTATACACAAGTATCTAGTCAGTAAATGTTTGTAGAGAGAGTGAGTGAAGAGAAGGAATGGTGAAAGACTGAAACAAAGACCGAATTCATCAGAGATCTACAAACTGTCACACATGGAGAGAGAGGGTTCCTATCTCAGTGTAAATGGTCACTGAGAGAAAGGAAGGAGGTGGGAGAAGAAAGGGATGGAAGGAAGGTTTCAGAAGAGGAAGGATGGAAAAGAAGAAGGGAAGGGATAATTAAAAAAAGAAAGACAAATGAAAATATCCTTTTATAAATACACTTTTTAAAGATTTTTTTTAAGAGTTTATTTATTTATTTGACAGAGAAAGCTAGAGAGCACAAGCAGGGAGAACAGTAGAAGGAGAGGGAGAAGCAGGCTCCCTGCCGAGCAGGGAGCCCGATGCGGGGCTCGATCCCAGGACCCTGAGATCATGACCCAAGCCGAAGGCAGGTGCTTAACCAACTGAGCCATCCAGGTGCCCCTAAAGATTTTTTTAAAGTAATCTCTATACCCAACATGGGACTCGAACTCACAACCCCGAGATTGAGAGTCACATGTTTCACTGACTGAGCTAACCAGGCACCCCTATAAATGTAAAGTAAAAAATAAATTTAGATACCTATATAATCAATGACTTACATAAACAAGTACATAACTGAAAGGATTTTGTCACTAATACACCTTGAGTATCTCTAATAAAGCCTTTTAAAAAAGCAGTTAATAAAGGTGGCTCAGTTGGTTAAGTGTCTGCCTTTGGCTCAAGTCATGATCCCAGGGTCCTGGGATCGAGCCCTGCATCAGGCTTCCTGCTCGGTGGGGAGTCTGCTTCTCCCTCTGTCCTTCTCCTCCCCAGCTTGTACTCTCTCTCTCTCAAGTAAATAAAATCTGTAAAAAAAAAAAAAAAAAAAAAAAAGTTGCTAGTAATTACATAAATAATGTCCAACACATATCTTCCTTAACAGTATTTTCAAATTTTGATTCTGAAACGACACAGATTGTTTTAACCCTCCTCCTCTCCTGAAATTTAAAACTCAAACCAGAAGGCTGACCAGGATCCAAATATGAATATGGTGGATCTGTCTCTGATTTCTAAAATAGGAGCAGAGAAATTACTTTCCCGGCAGTATTTTTAGCAGTGTGAGGGAAGGCGCTCCCTGTGCTGCTTCTTGGCAGGCTCACAGTCTGCCACTCCTGAGCCCGTCCCCTGAATCCTCCTGCACCAGGCAGCATCCACACTCCTGCCTTGAAGCCTCCAGAGCGGTCCGTACTGTTTACTGGAGTTCCTTTGCCTGAAGCGAGGCATTTAAGACAGTAAGAGCTCATCTCCTTAACAACTAGAATGAGAAGAAGAGTTCCTTTATCACTCAGGTACAAAGTTCCAGAAACAGTGCAATTAAAAGAGAAGCTAATTCACGTTTATTGGGAGTAAGTACTCTGTATATTCAATCAATCCTTTGGAGAAGTGGATATAATTCTCCTTCTACAGATAAAGAAAAAGGAGACATGGAAAGGTGAAATCGCTTGCCCTGTGTTCCTCAGCTGGTTAACAGTAAAAGCAACACCAAATTAATAACCGGCATTTGTATAGCACTATCGCTTACCACGCACTTCTACTAATCGGTCCTCACAACAAGCCCAGAAGATAGCTTGAATAAGTGTTACCATTATTCCCATTCCACAGAATGGAAAACTGAGGTTCATAGAAGGAAAGGAATTTCTTTACATCTGCACAGCTCTAAAGGAACAGCACCAAGGGTTGAAGCTGTGACTTCTGACTTCCCTGAGCTTGCTGCCCACGGCCCTGGCTCCTTAGGCAGCACACTCAGGGGGGTGGCTACTCCTCCACGGTGTGCGTCAAAGAAGCAAACTGCCCAGGCAGAATGACCTGGCAAGGATGTCAGGGCGGCAGAACAGTGAAGGTTATGTCTGTATCCAGATGATCCCTAGATAACTGTGGGGCTCATCTAAAAAAAAAAAACAAAATCCATGCGGCAGGCGGGGCAGGTAATCCATGACAACAAATGGTATTTGGCTTATAGAACTGGTTCCTTACAAAACATGACTCAGGAAAGCTGGGTGACCATATGTCCCATTTCTCGGGGACAGTCGTGATCTAGGCTGTTTTCCCGGTAGAACTAAGCAGTGCCCTCTCGTTTGCAAAAGCAACCTGGCTTGCGCAATAAATCACACAGTCCACCTACAATGAAAACTTGTATGTCCTAATTTTCTAAAGCAAAATGCTTCTCCTACCTTGACACTCCAAAACCTAACTGCAACACCAGTTTTGATCGAACAGGTGCAACACGGCACGCTAATGTCAGGAACCCCAGGCAGAGTTCAGAGCAGAGGCCAGACTGAACCAATATGTGTAGGACTTGCACTTTCCCAACGTTTTCAAGTTGGTAAAAAAAAAAAAAAAAAAAATTGTAAGTCATATGTTTTTCCCAGGTTCATTGTAATTGAGACTCCCTAGAAATTTTCCCACAGCAAGCATTATTGCTAAGAGACAGCAAGAAAATATCTTACTGCTGAAGCTCTTTGTTGCTATAATAATGAGTCTATATTGGGAGTAAAAGAAGCAACTTCACTTTTTCTAAAAAAATCACACAGATACAAAATACAATCCGAGATAATACTTTAAATTTTTAAATCCTAAAAAAAAAAAAAGAAAGAAAGAAAAGAAAAGAAAAGAAAATACTAAGTGTCATTTTCTCTAGCACCACAATGATATAAACAAGTAACTAATCAGAGGTGTTAAGTTACTTTCTATCCACTCGGATATGGCAACTTGTCCTTGGTCATTTTAAAATCAGCTCATGAGTTTATAGTTTCCTAAGCCGCCTTTCTGTCTTCTAATTGCCTTTAAAAGAACCAACAGGAAAAGCTAGAAGTCTTTGCACGCTCCTGGGCTTTGCCCCAGGACAGTACATCGCATACTTCCCTGCATCAGATCAGAGTACATGTGTGTGAGTGAGCCTTGCCTGCCCTCCTGTTCTTCAAGGATCCATTACTGTGTTTTCCAGGCACCTAGGGGACTCCGCCCTCCAATTTCTCACTTACTGGCTACAAAGGCGACTCTCAATGTCATCAAGATTAAACCAGATCTTAAGGAGGCAACATAATGTCGTAATTAAAAGCTTGAGCTTCAGAATCCAAGACTGGGGTCCAAATCCCAGCTCTGCCATTTACTAGCCATGTGACTTTGGTTATTTATCTCTTCATCTTTAAAATGGGGATGATGATGGTGCATGGCTCACAGGGTTTGTGTGGGGACTCAGTGAAATAATAGAGCATAAAATCTGGAACATGTATGTGCTTAAAAAAGTATCTGTTATCAGGGTGCCTGGGTGGCTCAGTCAGTTATGTGTCTGACTCTTGATCTCAAGGTCTTGAGTTCTAGCCCCATGTTGAGCTTACTTAATTACCAAAAAAAAAAGTATCCATTATCCATTCTTAGAAATTGAACATGGCCTAACATTTCAGTTTACTTAAAATCATCATGGTAAGGGAGGAGGTGGCTTTCATAAAAACATGGTGGAATTTGAAATCAGAAAACTTGAATTCTAGTCTTGGCTTCCTCACTCACTGGCTTATATGGTTTTTGGATTAGTTTCTTTGAAACACTACTCCTCCCCGCCTTCAACCCCATAAAGTGATGATAAATATGTCCCAGAGTCATTGAGAGGAGTCAATAAAATCAGGGGAAAAATTTTTTGTAAATCCAACATTTTAAAAATTATTAGTCAAAGTGAGATTAAGAACATTATCTGCATAAACCTAAGGGCTGATGTAATGAAAATGCCCAGTCTCCTAACTGGAGAGCTCTGTGTATCAGGATCTCAGGACCAAGCTGGATGGCTGTGGTGAGCCTCCTCCCATACCTTGGACCTCGTCAGCATTTCCTATTCTGGCAGCTGTCACGCTGTGAGCAGGAGACCGCAACATGGGAGTTCTCTTTTTGCAATGTGCAGTATTCTACCAACTCCCCCCAAAGGAAAATGATGAGTAGAAGGGAGGACTGGTGTAATGTGTATGTCTATGACCACAAATCCAAACAAGATGCAGTATAGGACAACGTAGACAATCTAAGAAACACTCTTGGTAATACGATAAGGAATAGGAACCTGCCTAGCTCACTGGGGAATTGCTAACCACAACTTCGTCCTATACGGTTTCTTAAGGTGAGGACAGAAAGATGTGGAGGAGGGAAATTGTTGGTATCCTTACACAAGGCCTAAAAGGAGGGCCTAAGAAGACACATCTGGAGTAGGAAGATAGGACATTCAAAAAGAAATAATCACCCCCAAAGAAGTGTCCAAAGCCGAATGTTTTCAAATTGGCATTTAAAATTTATAAAGTCGGGGCAACTGGGTGGCTCAGTGGGTTAAAGCTTCTGCCTTTGGCTCAGGTCATGATCTCAGGGTCCTGGGATCAAGCCCCGCATCAGGCTCTCTGCTCAGCGGGGAGCCTGCTTCCTCCTCTCTCTCTGCCTGCGTCTCTGCCTACTTGTGATATCTCTCTCAAATAAATAAATAAAATCTTTAAAATAAAATAAAATAAAATTTATAAAGTCTTGGATGCCTGGGTGATTCAGTCTGTTAAACATCTGACTCTTGATTTCAGCTCAGGTCATGATCTCAGGGTCAGGCTCCACACTGAGCACAGAGTCCGCTTGAGATTCTCTCTCTCTCTGCCCCTCCCCTGGCTCATGTGCTGGTGCTCACTCTCTTTCTCTAAAATAAATCTTTGGGGCGCCTGGGTGGCTCAGTGGGCTAACGTCTCTGCCTTTGGCTCAGATCGTGATCTCAGGGTCCTGGGATCAAGCCCCGCGTCAGGCTCTCTGCTCAGCAGGGAGCCTGCTTCCCCCTCTCTCTCTGCCTGCCTCTCTGCCTACTAATGCTCTCTCTCTCTCTCTCTCTATCAAATAAATAAATAAAATCTTTAAAAAAAAATAAAATAAACAAATCTTTAAAAATAAAATTTATAAAGTCTTTTTCTACACTACCCTAGGGAACTCTTGTTATAGTATTTCCCATCTTCCAAGCCTCATCAGACACCTGTAGACATAGGCATTTATTTTGTAAACGGGAACCTGAAGCACAGAGGGCTTAGGCTATGACAGTACTCTCTTCTCTTAGCCAAGCTCACCACGGTAGTTCTAAGCCCAGCTCTGCGTAATCGACAAAAGCGTATGGATCTGCTATCATTTGTGAAGAACTGCGTCAATTTCAGCATACCTATATTCTCTAGACAATTGGTTTTGTGGAACATGTCAATTCTTACCACTACTTCTTCTATACCACCCCTAGGAATTAGTTAAAACATCGACAGACAAGCTTACTACAGAGTTTGGGGGAAATAAGTATTTAAAAATTAAAGATAACAATTACAAAACTGAGCCAGTATTTTCACAAGGAGCCCCAAATTCCCCAGGTAACGAATCCGGGTCTATCCTCTACCTCCTGCACAAGGCTGAAGAATCCAAATATCTTCTTGGGGTACCTTCCTCTGGATCTAAATTGGCCAATCAACTCCAGTCCATCTAAGACCTCTGGGAACATTTTTTTTTTTTTTT
>CM052900.1:49162578-49229855 GCA_028534135.1 Potos flavus
TTCAAAATCCTCCACTTGCACTGCCACAGTTTCCAACAATTGGAAAGGAGGGAAAAGTGAAATATTTTACTCTTGCAAAGCAAAAGTTTTGGACCATTGCATCTTTCCCTCTACTAACATAACTTTTTATGTAATGCTCAGAGCATCACTGCTAGGCCCTGCTGCGGGGGGGAGGGGGGGGGGGGACGGGACATCCAAAGGCCTGTTAGCCCTCCAGTGTTTATAGCTCTGTTATATATTCTTGTGTTATAGTCTTACTATATCCGTAATCATGCCCCTACTATTTGATTGTATATGTTACCATATATGCAAAACTTGACCAGGATGAGCAAAGACCACCACTGGTTGTCCCCTCCTCATTTCCTTTTGTGCCTATTGAGAAGAACACCAGCTCCACGAACCCTGCGGGTCATTCATCCTGCTCCTCCCTCCCTCCCCATACCCTGAAGAAGAAGTGCATTATGTGACTGGTGGGTTTGGAAAAATTAGCTGGGCATGCACCACTCAACCCTTCCTGGGTTCTCATTCAGAGCCAGCTGGGCTGCAGACAGCTAGCTGTCTTTAGGGCTGCACTCCCAGGAACATAGTAAGGAGCCCATACGTGCAGCTGACGTGCATCTGTGCCGCCGTTCCAATGACTAGGTAAGAATGCTTGTCTAATGCAAGGCTGGCTCCTGACATCTCCCTTTCTCTTGCTTTGATCCTTCACCCAATTTGGAACCGGAGTAGGGGAAAAGAGAGTATTGCACTGTAATCCCTTAAGACTCTAATACCTGGAATTTTATTAGCCTCCTCATCCAGTCTCGCTCTTTTCTCCACTTGAGCTAATAAGGGATAGGCCTCCTCTCAATTAGAAGTTGTCGTTTGTCTCACATGCCTTTCTCATTTCGCACTGGATCCTTCATGATTTCAGCCTTTTCCCATTAAATGGGAAGAACAGAGCTGATAGGTTCCATTTTACCTGTTGAATTTGAGAATTGGGAGAGCTATACAAAATTAAAGTTGACCCTACCTACTGTCACTGAGCATACAATTTGAGTCATTTTTCTAGTAATGGAAATGGAGCCCTTCTGAACCACCCTCAACCTCTCCCTCTCCCTGTAGCTCTTGCAGTTAGCAGATAACCAGCCTTAACAGAGCAGTCAAAGGCTGTGGAAGAGAATGACTAACTCAGATGGATTATCCCCCACAACCTTGGTATTTTTGAGCTCAGTGCTACAACACCATGAGCAAATCATTTCAGAAAAAGCAGTAAAAGGGACTGCTATTACCTAGGAGGTGGCTACATTGTTGTGGCAGTGATTGTACCCAAGCTCCTGGATCTGGCGAGTTGGCTTCAGATCCCAGCTTCTCTATTTACCAATCGCTTGGCCTCAGGTATGTCATTTCACCACTCTAACTTAGCTTCTCCTTTGGGAAATGGGGATAATAATCATCTCTATCTTACAGGTTTGGCATAGGGTTAAATAAATTAATACTACCAAAACAGACTGTGCCAAGTATATAATAAGCATTTGATAAATGGCGGCTATCATTATTTGAGTTGACCGTGAGGATACGTACAAACATAAGCACTGGGGTAAGATTCTATTTTGTCATCGAGGATGGTAACAAAGAGCCAAACATCTGCTTATCTCGTAACAGCCTTCTGTAGCTTCATCCATAAGTTCAACAGAGCCCTTTTTAAGGTTATGTGTTCAGCCTCCTTCATCTTAATCTAAATAAGTAGGTCCATTTAGTATACATTTTAGTTGATGGGTGAGTTACGTGCTAAATGGTCACTGAGCTGCCAGCGACAGGTGTGACAGCGCTGGCCCTTCCAGACCACTTAGAAACCATTGAGAACTCGTTGCCATTGGTCTCCGAGCACTGCCTGCCATGTAATCAGTGTATCAACCTCCTCCTCATCGTGCGAGCTCTGCAGGCAGCATCTTGCCTGAGGCTTTGGCTGGCAGCCTCCGTGTGGGAGTCACGTAGTCAAGAGTAAGTGTGGCAAGCTGAGCAAGGGGAACTGGGCAAGAGGGTAACAGGGTCAAAGGCCTTCAAATTCTCTAGATGGCACAGAAAAGCAGTAAATAAGCAGTGATCAATTTCCGCAAGGAGGATCCTTGCAAGAAAATGAACTGAGTTGCCATAAATTCCATTGGAATTTGTGTTTCATCTTCCTTTGAGCTCTGCACACAATAGATCCCATCCCCTAATTGCTATGTATTGCTTCAGATTCGAGAAACACAGTGTGTTCTGTTTTTATGGTAATTGATGGTCTTGTTGAGAAAATGTAAAACTCTATCAGTTGCTGAACCAATTGTTCAATTAAGTTGTCGCTGCATTTCCCAGGCCCGGTGGTTCAGCTGTTACAGGCAGCAACATCCTTCCTCTCACAGTAGGGACTCATTTTCCCTCCACAACAACTGCCACATGTGCTGTAACTGAAGATCCCAGGTCACAGTTGAAAAGCAGATCATGATCTTCCATTCATTTATTCCTGCAGAATAGGATTCTCTATAGTAAATTATAAATGCAATACTTAATAGAGGTCAGAATAAAGTTTTTAATACACGCATCTGCATATGTGATGAAAGCCAAGCAGCTGCCTTCAACTCAGGGATTAGGAGGAAGCTGAAAGGCATTTGAAAATGCAGGGAAATGTGTGCATGGAAAGTGGATTTTGTGGCTGTGAGCCCAAGAAGCTTGACATTTGGTTAACTTGGTACCTCCTGCCCACAGGTCTCTACTAGGAATCCATGCTGCACAGGCAGATAGTAGATACATCTTTCCTGATCCCAAGATGGTAGTTAAGAGAGATCACCTCACAGTTCAGGTGGTAAGGGGGCTGATAGAACTTTGCAAAACTCCTCTGACTCTAAACCCTCTAAAAAGAGTTGAAGAAAAAAAAATTTTAATAAAATAAAAATTAAAAAAATAAAGAGTTGGAGGATCTCAGTGCCATGACATAGATCCCTACCAGCAGGGACATACAGGGTAGTTTTTCTGATTCTATAGAGTTTTAAGGAATACACAGCTCTAATTACAATATGTCTTCGGTACTAATTCTAATCCTCCACAATAATGAATTGAGGGAAATTTAGTGGAATAAAGAGAAAGGTCTCTGATGAGTTTTGTCCAAATTGTCTCATTCTTTAATTATCTGGTTCTATTTCCACATTAGGGTTCTTATTTTAATAGATGCAGCTTTCTGAGCATTTGACCTCTTTCTTCTATACCTATCAAGGCAGTTCCAGCATGTCCACCACATTTACTGGATGCTGATGTAGTTTCCATATTTCAAGGGCCCATCCTATCAGCATATAAAGACTGGCTCCAAGATACCCTTGCCAATTTATTAAATTCTGCACTATGTCAAACATTGTCCCATACCAGCCTTATGGTCCAAACCCTCAAGATCAATTCCCAAACTTAATTTTTTTGTTCTTGCTGCTACGTATGAACCCTGTCCTGTAGCTCTTTTGATAAATAATCTTTTGCTTTTCGTAACACAGAAAGTCTGCCCCTACTTGGGCCATGCTGAAAGGGAATCCTTCCTAGTGATTGGTCTGGAAGCAGAGAGGAAAGCAGATCTTGAGAAGGCCAAGCATCATCCTGGGGAACATCCATCTCAGGTTAGTCTCTTACATGGTCTCCAGATATTGCAGACCGAATTGCATCCCCTCAAAAATATGCTGGAGCTCTAACTCCCAGTGCCTGTGAATGTGACCTTATTTGGAAATAAGGTCTTTGTAGATGTCATCAAATTAAGATGAGTTCATTCTGGACTAGGATTGGCCATAATCCAATATGATTGGTGTCTTTATAAGAGGAGGAGAAGACACACAGACCCAGAGGGGAGAATGCCATGTGAAGATGGAAACTAGGAATGGACTGAAGCACCTACAAACCAAGGGATGCCAGGGATTGGCTGGCAACGACCAGCAGCTTGGAGAGAAGCATGGAACAACTTCTCCCTCAGACACCTCAAGAAGCAACCAACCCCTGATTTCAGACTTCTGGCCTCTAGAACTGTGAGATAATCTCCTAGAGGGAGAGCCTGAGACAAGGATTGAGTACAAGGAGTTTGGGAAGTGATCCCAGAAAGCACCATAAGGGCTTGGAGAGATGAGAAAGAGAAGGAAAGGAAGCTAAGATGGATATGTTAATGAGCAGGAAGGGCTCGATCCTACTGGGAAACTCTGGGAAATTTGCCTCAGGGTATCCACCAGCTCCCATCCATCACTGATTGCAGGCTGCTCCCACGAGTGTTAATTTTCCAGTATTTCTGGTCTACCCTGTGTAAGCACCAAGCACACTCCTGGGAGCCAGAGAAAGCCCGACACAGGGAGTAAGAAGCCATTGCCTGCTTAGGGACAGTGATGCTGAGGGGCTATAGATGGAGCACACCCCATGCTGCCACACCCTCATATAACAAACTCAGGGACAGTGGACTTGAGTTGGGGCAGAGATGAGGTAAACTCTGAAAATGGGAGTGTAGGACCAAAGTTGATGTCACTTTTCCTTAGTCACTGCCCCCAGTGAACAGACCTTTTTACTTAAGCGATCAGTGTCCAGAAAACTAAGGCCACTTGTTCAAGTGATAAGGGAAAAAACTGTACTCTAAGATGGCCAACCAAACCAGCAAGGAAATTCCAGTGCCTGTCCCAAAGCCCTTCCGGGTTCTTCTTTCCTACTCCATTTCCCGTGAGCCAAATACCAAGTATGCGGAAGTGGGAGGGTATAAATTACCCTCCCTGCTTGTGCTCAGGGCCCAGACCTTTGGAGAAGGGTCTCTGAGCCCACCGGTGTTAAATAAACCTCCGATCCTCCAAAGTCTCTGAGTGCCGCTTGGTTCTTCCTCCAGGATCCTGTCCAGGTTCCATAACACAAGGACAGAGTAATTAACAGTATTTATCCGATTATAGTTACTGCAGTCTTTTCTGGCTGCTGAACAGAACATACAACCTCTGCTAGAACATTGGTTTCTGTGTGTCTCAGAAACGTCTTCATGCAGATACTATTACGACAGCACTAAATGCATTTTCCCTGGATGTGAGCTGGTGGAAGAAAACGCTAGACAGAATGTTAGCCAAAACAAACAAACACCGCCTCGGAGAAGTCCTTTGCTATATTGCTATTTCTTGGGTCACACCGTGAAAAAAAAGTTTACATGCAGGATTCCAGCACTTGTTATTTAACCATTTCTAGTGAGGAGCACAGTGTAACTTAGGGAATGCTGCCATTTGGAAACAAGTAACGGACATGCTCTCTATGAGGATATTACAGTTGGTCTTGAAAGAAATCAAAGAAAATATAAACCACCGTGTCAACATAGTTGCTTAGGACTGAAAAGATACAACTGTTGTCCTTCCCCCTCTGCTTCATGCCAAGTAGAGCAAAGCCTGGGATTTCAAATAAGAGACTGTCGTGCCAGTCCTCCTGATAGGAGGGCATCTAGGCAAGACAGCAACCTGCCAGAAGGAACTACTCTGCCTCTTGTGTTCAGCAGAAAGAGCAGTAAGTTTGCTGCCATGAATATAAACTCTTCCTATTATAATAATAGGTTGAGCCATAACAAAATTGTTGGTCTTCCATGATTTTTTACTACAAAAATTGCAAATGTCATACTGTTCAAACTAACTGAGTTGCAAGAGTGTTTTGTCCCAATCTCAGCCTATAGTTAGAGGTGCTTTCAGCTAAGATGCCTGGAGGTGCTCCCCCCAGACCCAAAGCAAATCCCCGTAGACCTTTCCCCTTCCGGAGCCATGGCTGTGGGTGGACCAGCTCTTGTGGTTGTTATTTGATTGCAAGATGCCTTCAGCAGCAACCATCATCAGGGAACTTAAAAAAACAGGGTTTGTTACTCACAAGTCCCGGAGGGTACACGACACACCCAGAGCCAAACAGCGAGGTTGGAATGAGGGATGGTGGCACAGGAATAAACTTGGGGTTCTGTGTTTTTTGGGGCTGTGGGCAGGGTGCCGAGGATTTTGTGGGTTCCCTCTTAATAGGTGAATGTAAAACCTAAGAGTAGAAATTAAGAGCAGTAGAAAGGAAAAGGAAGTGGTCAGAGGAGCAGAGCTTTCTAACAAAAAAGGAACTTGATGGGTGGGGGCGTCCTGGCTCTTTATCTACTTGAGTAGCTGGCAATGTGTTTATTCAAGAAGGATATCTTTGAAGCAGATGCAATCAGCAATCAAAAGCTTAATGTCAGGCACTTACATCACAATCAAAAAAGCTAGCCGACGGGTGCTTACACTACAATGAGGTTTCCTGGCCTCAGCCTGGGCTCAGCATGGGTCCAGCTCACTCCAAAACAAAGACAATGGGAAATACAAAGCAAACCACATCTTTGATGAAACCAGAAGACATACAGAGCCCCAAATACCAAACAGGAGGAAGAATTGCCAAATGCAGAGAGCGTCCAACAGGGGTGTAGGCAGATGCTGCAAGAGAATACCCATGACTACAAATTTCAGCAAAAGTTGTAGACGACATGTACTGATGGACAAAACAGATAATTCCTGATTTAGAACAAGCTCCGTGGATCAGGAGTGACACCGAGGAGAAGCAGGGGGGTTCAAAGCTAAATGAGAGATTAATAATCATGCCATGTTTGCAGGAAGCAACCTGTCTATGAGTCAGGGTAGATACAGCTGCTCATTCTTGTTGGCTAGAAGGAAGTAAAGGTCTACATTAGCCTATATAGAACTACCTCACCTGATGGAAAGAATGTTCCTGTGAAACTGGAAGAATTCTTGCTAGCTTGAATATGACCTGACTCCCACAATCTCCCCCCAGTGTGCACAGGACACACACACATCCCTTCTGCAAGTTACTGGTTCAAGATCTCACCTCATTCCAAGAAGAATAATCAAAATGGATCCAGCCCTAAAACAACAAAATTTTCAGAGTGACGGCAAAAGATGGGAAACACACTAAATGTCCATCAAGAGGCAACTAGTTTAGGTAAATTATAATACCTCCAAACAGTTCATTTCTGTGATTCTGTTTAAAAGATTGAGGTAGATCCGTACATACTAATAAAATACTCGAGCTTGTACTCTATATCATCCAGGATAGCCTAGGTCATACTGTAGTAACAGACATATACCTAACACCTTAGTAGCTTAATGCAATAAAACTAATTTTTTTAATCATACAACATGTGTCCTGGGAGCTTAGTCTCCTCCATATTACTCTTACTCAGGGACCTGGGTTCTTCATCTAGAACATCAAAATCATAATAGCAGGGAGGAGAGGGAAAAGGAGAATTATGTACCTGCTCGTAAGTCCTTTACCCAAAGTAACATGTCACTTCTGATTATGTTTTCTTGGGTAGTCATATGATCATCTAAATACAAAGTGTTGGAGAAATGCCTTCCTACTGCATTAGCCAAAAGGAGAAGTAGAAATAGTGATGAGGAGCCATGTTTACCACCAACCCCAACAATTATTATTAAGTAAAAGAAGCAAAGCTTTATTCTTCCGTATTAAAAACATATTACATATAATTTATATTCTTGGTATGCATTGAATATTTCTGGAAGTTTATATTGATAATAAGGAGATATCTCTAGGTAAGTATAGAAAAACTGGGTGGTTTAATTTTCTTGAAGGCTTAATTTTCACTGTATGTGATTTTGTAACTTGTATATTTCATACTATACGCATGTATTATCTACTAAAAACATGTATTAAAAACAGACAAAAATAAAAGGCAGATGTCCTTGACCCTAAAACATAAAGGGCAATATAAGGGAATCTATCTCCGTTTGCCTCCCCTTGAATAAAGTGATGTGAGGGTTTCGTAGAAGGATCGTATAAACCCAGAAGAGATATTCTTTTAATTATTTAAATTTATAAAGATTTAGTAATCATGGCTTATAAATACAATTTCCGAACAGGGGACATTTTTAACTCAGAGACAAAGTCAATAAATCTTGGTCTGAAATGAATTGATAATGATCAAAGTCTATAACAAAGATGACCAGATTACTGCATAATACAACTAACCATTTTCAGCCAGAATGACAGAGTGATAGATGCCTTAGTTTGTGGGGAATGAACTCCCTGATGAATCCATATTATGAAAAATATTAGATAACAAGCAACTAGGGAGAGAAGCCAATTCTTGATTACAGCATTATGCCTGGGGTGTGAATCAGTCACCCGTCCATCAAAGAAAGCCCAACTACTTTCTGGAACCTATGTCAGAGAGAGAAGGATGTTCTTTCCTTATATAAACTGCATGTCTAGTACATTTCCCTAGCCCAGTATCATTTTTTTTTCCAGTATCATTTTTAATGTAAACGTCATCTTGTTACAGAACTCACTGTGCTTTCAAAGTTCCTTAGATCACTAATTAGTTATGTCACATTAATAGCGACTTCTCAGTTCTGTATCTTTCCATAATGAAAGTTCTGTTGAAAAGGAGGAAAAAAAAAAAGACCAGCTAAAAGTCAGGGGAGACACTGATATTTTCTGGGCACTAGCATACCACACTCTGCCCCACATGGTGGCCCCATGCCACACCTCCATCCCAGAAACACAAGCGTTCACAGTTGAAATAAACCGCTCCCAGTGCCTCAGTCTGGGATTCTGACCACCGGGCAGAGTGAAGCATTGTCTTGAAAGTGGTCACCGATCACCAGTAGGATCCACTTTGCTCTAGCTCTGTGTGGTGAGGTTGGGGCAGGAGGGATTCTGAGCATTAACAGAGAGCATCTCTGTTCTTTTTGAGTCATTCTGCCTCAGATGGCTATCCAGTTTATATGTGCCACAGCAAACCTGGGATTAAAGTACATCTTGAAATAGCCCGCACATAAAAAGACAAGTTCAAGAACAGAAAGAATGAAAGGTGAAATAAGAGGACAGGAAATGTTTTCTTATGAGATCAGCCTACATAAAATAGTGCAAAATAAATGTGCATTCTTGGAAAGCCATATGAAAAATCAGCATCTGTACCACCTTTGGACCAGCATAGACTCTAGTCCTTAAAGGAATAAAGTGTAAAAGAGAAAGGAGCCTAATTCTCATGAACTCACAGAATAGCAAGGTCCCAGGGGAACCCCAGTTCCTCCCAAAGAAAGTGATTCTATAATCAGAGTAAACAACTTTGAGGAACTTATTCTATTTTATGTCTTTTTGTTGTTTTCAACACAACAGAATAAATTAATTTTTAACAGAATTCTACATAAATACATCCACTAATAAGATAAAATGCTTGGCCAGACCATATGTCCTGATTTTCTATTTAGGAACTATAACCATCATATCCTGATTTCTATGAACAGCATTAATTAAGCACCTGCTACATGCCAGGCACTATACTAGATGCTGAGAATACACCACTAAGAAAGTCTGTGCCCCAGACCTCACAAGTCTACTAACTAGACATGTAACAACTTATAAAGGCTGCATTGATCAGATTGCTTGGCATCCAATAGGAACTTGGTAAGTATCAGCTGGAAAAATAAACTTCAAATGAATGGAGGTTTGTGATGGATGGATCCATTGAACTGAATGGATCCATTGAATGGATCGTTCAAATGAATGATGGGGATTTGTGAAAAAAGAGAATGCCTAAATCTGAACTGGGTCAGGGGAGACATCACAAAGGAGGTCTGTGTCTCTTTCCCAAACCAATATATTAATATTCATTAATATAGGAATTAAGAGCTTGTAGATAAATAACAATTCAGAGAGATGGGCAAGAGTAGAGGCAGGCCTTCCAGATGAAGGCAATCATGCATAGAAAAGGCACTGAACTGTGGGAGAACAGGGCATATTCCCAGGACTGCAGAGAGATCAGTACTGCAATAAGGACTCCTGTGGGTACATGGTAGGTGAGGCTTGGCATGGAGGTTGAATCTAGATCACAAAAAGCAGTTTGAGGAGTTCAGCACCCCTGCTGGAAGCAGTGAGGAAGTAGATGTAGTTTTGAAAAAATCTCTTTGGAAGCCATCTGGAAAATGAAATTGAGTTCATCAAGAGTGGACACAGGAATGAGAGCAAAAATAAGACATGGAAGAGAGGAGGGTTTCAGAAACTCAGCAGGAAAAGATGGAATGGGCAGGGAGGTCTTGGTGACTCTCAGAATTTGGAAGAAAGGAGAGAAAGGAAGACAAAAAAGGATAGCTCTAAAGATTGCAGTTTGGGTGACTGAATTCCATGGGAAGTCTGATTTGAGAGGAGGTGAGCGTAGAAAGCCAGGGTTGAGAAGGAGTTACAGATCCTAAGTTCCATTTGGGTACATTGACTTTCTAGCGGGGAAATCCAACATGCCAATGGGACCAGATTTGTGAGACCAGGAGAGATGGGTGATAAGATTAAGACTTGAGAGTCACAGAGTCATCAATCACAGGAGATTCCAGATAATCTGAAGATAACAAGCAGTATCCTAATTACTATGTAAGCAAATAACATTTATTGTTACTCCTAACAATATGCCTGACCCTTAGTGCTCTACATAGATTACCCATTTAATTTTCATAACAACTCTTCCAAAGAAACATAATTATTATCCCCATTTTTCAGATGAGTCAACTGAGACAACACAGAAGTCACATAAATCAGCCCAGGTCCTACACTGAGTGCGGGAGCTGAGACACTGCCTTCTCTCTAGAGCAGAGAGGTTCTAAATAAGAGGACAAGTCCAGAACCTACCCCAAAATACGTTCTGGTTGGCCAGCACAATACTTTTACAAATAGAATTTGAATGCCTTTGGTCACAGCCTGCACCCTCTCCCCAAGTTCACCACTAGCCCCAGCATACCAGATCATCTTGTGCCCACCTACGCGATGTGATAGACACTGGATGAACTGTCCAGCTCCCCTCTCCTGGGTGGACTTGACCCAACCAACCCTCAGATCCTTCAGGGTTTGCCTCAACTTTAGAGAGCTGTCTCTCCCAAGCTCACGCCCACGACCGATCATAAGGAAGAAGGGGATAAAGGCCGGGTCATCTTGGCCTAACACAGAATGACTCTAACAGGCCATTCCAACATTAGGGCCCTAGTGAGGTTGGATGAGGCTGTCAATGTGCATTGTAACTCCACTTCTCCTCCTGCCAATCCTGCTTCATTCCCTCGCTTCCACAAGTGTTACTGTCCAGGGCACTTCCCAAAAAACATTTTGCTCACCATACTCCATCCCAGAGTCAGCGCCCCAGAAAACCCAGCCTATGACACATAACCTGCCTGTTCCTTGAACACATTAGATTTTGACATGTACAACAGGGGTCAAGCATTGCCTTATGAGTTTCTGAATCTTTAAAACTTCGAGCACTCTAATATGTGAACAAAAGCAATTTCAGGGGAACTTCGCTGACAGTGAGCAAAAGTGGATTCAGATTCCTGTCCAGGCAAGAAGAGCTACTAGGTGTTCAGCCTGGGGTTGCTCCAACCTTGGCTCCCATCTGCCTTCCCTTTATTTTTTTAATGCCTGTTGTTGAAGACTCTACACCTACAACCTCAACTTCCTGAACTCCAGCCCAAGGCAATCCAACATGGGATAAAATCTCAGGCTGTACAGCAGATTCTCTCCCGCCCCACTGAGGACAGGGTCAATGTAAGCACAGAGGAGAGTACACACCTCGCTGTTACAAGTTCATTTCCGTGACTGAGAATTTTATCTGCCACCCAAGACTCCATTAAAATGCAAATGATCTTAGCATATATATGCCTATATATCCTATATGTCTTCAATATTTATGTGTTGATAAAAAGATGAAACGGGCTCACGCCAGAATGGAAAAAATGGTTTTCTCTGGGATGTATAATTATTGATATTTATTTTCTTTTTTTTTTTTCCGATATATGTATTTTCTAAGATGAGCCTGAGGTGTTTTTGTAATGAGAAAATGTTAAAACAATTTTTCAAAGATAAAAGGATTTTACCCTTTTCCTTTACAAATAACCTTGGAAAAAGAAGCCCATTAAGCTATGAGCCTGAGAGGAAGGTATTAATACCTTGCTGTTAATTAGTTAGAAAGCCAGCGAGTTCATATCAGAGTACTGAGGAAATGAGATGATTGATAGGCTCAGACAGGATGGAATAGTTCTGCATTAGGTGAAACTGGCCTAGGTGAGGGGGCAGTTTTATGATTAAGGCATCTGAGGTCAACCAGAGGAGGAAGGCTTTGCAAAAATGGACACGGGAGACATTATACTAACCTCATCCCTCACCTTCCTGTCATCCATCCCTCTCTGCCAGCTCCCAAGGCATGCAGGGGGAAGGAGCTTACAGCTAGATGCACTTTCACTCTTTGTGGCAGGGTGGGGCACCTGCCCAAAACCCCTGCCTCCCTCCCTCCCTCTGATGATGATTTCTGAAGTCCCCTTTGTCTCTTGCCCTTGAATATGGTGTCCAGAACTAGGCCAAAGAACTTGCCTCCTTGTCTCCCTTCCTCCAGGCCCTACCCTAGTCATTCTCACTGTCCAGAGCAGAAAGGAGCCCTCCCAACAGAACCAAAGAGATAAGAGTACAGGGAACGAAAGGGGACTGATTCCCCAACTTGTTTCTCTTATGCTCCATTGATGTCTTCCACTAAAGACCCACTTCACCCGCATCTCTACACCCCTTGCCTTATGAGCTTGCAGCCCTCTCCCCTCACTGGCTTTTTTTTCCCCCCCCCACTTTGAATGACACTGGTTCTGCTCTATTCACTGAGGTCTGCTCACTCCCAATTGACCCACAACCCAATACAGTCCATCTGCCTGTGGGAATGTCCAGACATCTTTCTTGCTCTTTGGAAGACAAAGGCTGACCCCAAGACCTGTCTCTGCATGAGGAAATGTCTCTGTCCCCACTCCAAACTGTGCCAGGCTCGCCCAGGTCGGCATGTACATCCCACCCTGGATGTTTCCCTCGTATCTGGAAGTTACTAGAGCCATACAGTTGTACTCTCTGCCCAGCCATTGAAGTTTGGCTCAAGGAGTGGGGAGGCAGGGAGAAAAGGACCTTTTCTCCTCTTCTCTGTAGTGTACAAGGTTAGTGCTTTGCTCAGGTGCCCCTGGGTTCCTTTTTATCATTTTGCGCACTCCCTGAATTTCATCTTTAACAGCTAGCACCTAAGGATCTTTTCTGAATGCTCTGCCTACATACATAACCGGTAGTGTCTGAGAACGTATATCCGCAGTGTCCAGCCCCTCGCCTCATGATCCTTAACCAATAGTTGAGGTGGGCAGAAACATGAAAGCCTCAGCAGCCTTGCTGTGGGTTGGGATGATTCTAGATCATGACCTGTACCCTAGAGTTCCCCTGAAGGGTCAGCTTGAAGCAACCCTCTGGGCTCTCCTTCCATGTGCTCATGTCCCGCTTCCTTCCCAGTCTCCCTGCCTACTGTCTTTAATACATCGCTTGCCTAAGAACCTTCCCTCAGTGTCTGCTTCTGGGGAACATTACTTAAGTACTCTCTCTCTACCTCTCTTGTTTCTTCTTCCTACAAGGGGCAAGTACAAACTCATTCTCTATTCTATAACCCTACTACTGTAGTTCAGCAAACTTCACTTCTTATGGTGGAGAGACCACTGACATCTTAAAATGTTTTTCTGAAGAAATAAAGAATGATTCAGCACAATGTTCTTTTAACAAGACAGATACACTCTTGAAAAATGAAAATCCAGGTACCTTTTTGGACTTGGCAATAATAGACGGCTGATGAGAGCCCTGGGCCAAATGAATTTATCTCAGAATTTTAAGCTTAGAATATCCCTGACCCCTTTATTGAATTTCTGTTAAATCTGTTCAATTATTTTCAACCAAATTGCAAGTTATCCTCCAGATGCTGAATTTGACCTGCTTTTAAAAAATGGGGTTAAAGGCATTTCAGTGTGCTCCCTCTGACACCGTTCCATAATTAACAGTAACTTTAAAATCTGAGGCAGCCCTCTTTACAACAAACTGCCGGTAAAACGTGGTCTGCAGAGACCTGACTGGATTGAATATGATACAAGGAGCTCCCAACAATGGGCTAATCCCATCTTCAAATCAATGCTGCATATGTGGTACCTAAGGAAGCACCAGTGAGGTCGTACTTGGTATAACAAGACCAAACCTAAAGTTAAACCATTTGCCATAAAATAAAAAATAACTCATACTGTCAATCAGAGATCTAGAGTCCCAATCTCAAGAGGGGAAAGTTCAATGTTTGTCTTTTGACTAAGATTGTAGGTTGACTTTAGGTATTTCATTTTGTAATCTCTAAGTGGAGATGTTCCAAAACATGCTGATGCTTGATGATCTAATGAAACAGTGTCCATCAAATTAATTTTCATCCTCCGGTGAATGCCATCATATTCTGCCAAACAGAACATGGTAAAGCAGAGAATTATTACCAAAGTCATGGGTAATTCTGAAATTCAGGAACACAATTAGGCCTGAAACAAACACTGGATATGTGTGTGTATGTATGTATGTGTGTGTGTATGTAGATAGAGAACATGTTATATATAGTATAAACTATGTATACATACTACAATTTCAATGGCTTCTCCAACGCCCCAAATAATTCCACTCAGTTCAGCAAAGGAGGTTTATCTACAAAGGGCGAGGCAGCATGCTAAAGATTCAAAGGTAGATGGAAAGTGATTCTGTGTTAATTTCTCCCTCATATACGCCCCCTAATACAGAGCCTATAATTCTCAGTATGTATCAGACTCACTTATGACACTTTAAACAGTATTTTTGTCCAGGCTACACCCTAGGGAGATTCTGATTTACTGTTTTTCATCCAAACTAACAATATTGGCTATTGGAAGTACATTTTATGTGCGACTAAGAAAGCGACGTACTTCATATTGAATTATGGCACAATTCCTTTCTTATCATATCAATTATTAGAAGCATCGATAGGAAGTATTGATTCCTGAGATGTTAAAATATGGGAAAACTTGCATTTTGGAACCAGCTAAAAATAGCAGTTGACTTAGTTTGAAGACCTAAGTATCAATGTGTTTTAAGTGAGCCTTAGGTAATTCTAATTCTAATAAGTGGTAACTCTAACCACTGCCCTAATACCTTTACCATACATCTTATCATTCAACCATCCTTTTATTCATTCCAGAAGCGTACCTTGAATACTTAATGAGCCTCAGATGTGGTATGATGTATATTTATATTTTTATATTTATTTATAATATAAATATACAGAGGTATCTCTTTATAGATATGTATAGATCCATAGATACAGAAAGAGGTGAGGACAGTCGACATTAATATGGCATGGTTCCCACCCTGGAGTAGCTTATGCTCTAGTATAGAAGAGCCAGGTAAATTAGTGATCACAAACATTTTTTGTCTCCCTAGTGGTCACTCCCTAGTGGTCACATGGTCACTAGACCATGAATGCAGTAACTTTTCCTTAAATAAAATGACTCTGTTTCTAACAGAATGGGAAAGAATATGCAAATCCTCTGTCAGATGGATGAAGACCTTCACGTTTTTTACTCTCTGATACCTTGCTCTTCCACACATCAGATCTCCATAAATCAGAAAACCATGCGCAATACTGCCGTTTCCAGATAAGAAGCAAGTGGACCTTTAGTAGTAATAAAAACAAGGAAAGACATGTGTAGTTGACTAGAAATAGCTGAAAATGCCTCATTGTCAACAAAATCAGGAACAAAGAAGAGAGATCACAAAATTAAAAAGTGAAACATAAAAGGAAATGAATGGCAAGCTGCAAAGGTGGCTGGTAGAGGATATGGCATTGGAGATTAGAAGCAGCCAAGACCACAAAATTTACCAGCAGTGAAAGGTGACAGTGGACAAGAGATCTGGTAACAAAGAGAGCTTTGGGGCTTAGAGTTAAGACTGAGTCATTCAGAAGAGTCCTCTCTGAGGAACTGCTGTGCTTATGTCAATGTGACAACTTTGTTTCTGAATAGATGTAATCTCTCCTGGATCTTACACATCACTAGAAAACAGGACTCCCCATTTAGACTTTAGCTGGAAACCTTTTAGTGAGTCTGACTTACATACACTTAACGTGTTTAAACCCCACCTCCACTCAAAGTATGCAACTTAAAATATATTAATAGATGATACAAAAGAGAGTTCAAAGCAGGTTTTCATCTCTAAATTATGTTCTAATTCATGTATCTCTCTTACTCCTTTGATAACCTATTATGTGAATGATCTAGTATAGGATCAATCCAAGGAGACTCCACTCCATAACCAGTATGCATCAGCAAACGATTGCCTGAAAAACTCAGAATTCTACCCATAAAGGGATCACATATATGTAAACCCAGTACCAGTTCCAAAAACCTAGTCAATAATGCACTTTATAGGGGTGTCTGGGGGGATATAGTCAGTTGAACATCCAACTCTTGGTTTCAGCTCAGGTCATGGGATTGAGCCCCACGTTGGGCTCTGCACTCAGTGCAGAGTCGGCTTAGGAATCTCTCTCCCTCTCTCTGTGTCCCTCCCTCTTGTGTTTTCTCTAATAAATAAATAAATCTTCAAAAAATAATAATGATGCATTTAATAAAGGTACAGACATGGCTGGATCCTAAGTTTATTTTTTTTAGTAAGTATACATTCTAAACTCCTTGACTTGAGCACTAGCAAACAATTCATCCGATGATGGGTATGTACTGAATGCCTGTGTTCACCCTAATACTGTATTTCATCTGTGAGAGGTTTGAAGTGGTGTTATTTAGTCCCTTCACACAGAGTTTACATATCACCATTACCTCATTCATATATTCTTCTATCATTATTGAGTTCCTACTTTGTACCAGGCATTAAGAGACAAAACCTCATATTCCAAAAGGAAAGAAACACATAAACATATAATTGGTACTATGAGGCATTTAATACAGCACCTGGTAATTCCAGATGCCAAATACATGTTTGCTGACTCAAATGAGCACAGGCATTCAGGTTACCACTAGGAGCTCGATTTGGCTAAAGGATCATTGTCAGGAAAAATAGAACACAAAGCTGGAACGCTAGGCAGGGAACTGGATTATTAATGACTTTATAAGCTATGCTGAAAGGTCTGAATTTTTTCTGGCAATGAGAATAACTGAAGGTTTTTAAGCAGATGGGTGGCATAATCTATGCTCTGCGGGCAAGAGTGAAGATGATGGATTGAAAGAGGTGAGTCTGGAGGCAAGGAGATGTGTTGGAAGGCCAAGCCAATAGTCCAGAAGAATGACAAACGGTCGCACTAAGCCAGTGGTGCCAGGGATGGATAAGACATGTTTATGAATAGAATTGACAGAACTTGAGGACTCGATGATGAGTTTCCAAAAGAAAGGACAGAATCAAGAGTGCCTGGGGCAACTGCATAGGAGCTTCTTTATAGAAACTGATTACAGGGACAGGAGTGAGTTGGAGCAAGAGGGAGGGGCAGGTAACAAGTACAGCTTCAGACATGCTGAAGTTGAGATGTCTCTGAGACATCAAAATTCAGATTTGTAGTAGCCGGTCAGTGCTAAGAGAAGTATCTGAGTCAGCGACACCTGTTATATCTCCAAGAGTTGCAACTAAGGAAACAATATGCACACATGGAAATAATTCATGAACAAGGAAACATGGAATGTTTTCATGTGCTCAATTGCCTTAAATGGAGTAACCATGGGTTCAGATTTCAGAGAGCAGGGAGGACCATACTAACCGGCAGAGTAGGGGAAAAGGAGGTTGGCTTTGAGGGATAAATAGAATTTGAATAAGTAGAGGAAGGGAATTTCAATCATCAGAATATACACATATGCCAGGTCAGAAGGTAGAAGTGGAAGCTTAGGTTAAGAAGGATGGGCATCAAGAATGAATAGTAAGGGAGGAGCAGATCACTAAGGGTCCTAAAAATCAGGAAGAGGAATAAAGTCTTATAACAGAACAAGAAGCTGTTACACATTTTTTAAGAACTTCATGATAGAAATGTGTAAACACTCAATCCACAAGCCTTTTATAAGATTCATCCCACGGGTATTTATATGCCCCACACAAAGTTATCAGCTCTTCGGTAAAGTCCTTAGATCATCTACATTTATAGAGCGGACTCTCAAAAAGGAAACTTTACAAAAGATATACGAAGATGAAGAAGCAGACTAACAGTGAAATCTCACAATGTGAAGTATCATTGCAATAAATCACTGGGCCTGAAAATTTTCCATGTTTTGCAGATGGTCCATAATAACAGTGTTTTGTTGAGCAGCTTATAATGTGTCTTCTGTAATGAAAGATCCTGTTGAACACATGCTTTTCTTTATCCTTGACCATCTACATCACTTTCTATGATGACTCTAAAATATTTATGAGTCTGCTTGTTTTTAACTAAGAACTGAGTCAAAAATCTAACAAAGGAATTTCATCCTCTCTCTGGATAGGAGCATTAGCTTGAGAGTCATATTTGAATAATCAGGACCCAACTTCTTCCAGCCCCAATTCATGTGTGTTGAGCGGGCTGACACAATACCTTCCTACCCCGATGGGTACCACCTCTACAGTTCCACAAGTAGGCATGTAACTAGAGGTGGTCACTGTAATTGGCTCAAGGGGGGGAAGAAAGAAAGAGAGGGGGACAAATCAGAAAACAGACTATTATAGAGAACAAACTGAGGGTTGCTGGAGGGGAGGTGGGGGGAGTGCGGGGGAGGGATGGATTAAATGGATGACCGGGATTAAGGAGGACACTTGTGATGAGCACTGGGTGTTATAAGTGATGAACCACGTGAAACTAATGTAACACTGTATGTTAACTAAATGAAATAAATTTATTTATTTATTTATTTAAAAGATTGTATTTATTTATTTGACAGAGAGGAGGGAGATCACAAGTAGGCAGAGAGGCAGGCAGAGGGAGAGGGGGAAGCAGGCTCCCCGCTGAGCAGAGAGCCCGCTGCGGGGCTGGATCCCAGGACTCCGAGATCATGACCTGAGGCGAAGGCAGAGGCTTTAACCCACTGAGCCACCCAGGCGCCCCAGTTACAAGTTTTTATTTAAATTTCATTTAGGGGGCACCTGGGTGGCTCAGTGGGTTAAAGCCTCTGCCTTTGGCTCAGGTCATGATCTCGGGGTCCTGGGATTGAGCCCCCACCTCGGGCTCTCTGCTCAGTGGGGAGCCTGCTTCCCCCTCTCCCTCTGCCTGCCTCTCTGCCTACTTGTGATCTCCCTCCTCTCTGTCAAATAAATAAATACAATCTTTTAAATAAATAAATAAATAAAATAAAAACTTGTAACCAAGAAAAAAAAAAAAAAAGAATGGATACATAACCTGAGTTAATCTAGTGAGATACTGGCAGATACCAACGGGTACTTAGCCCAGCTTACCCCTTCTTCCTTGCTAATAAAACTTGCTTGTTTTTGGTTATTGGGTGAGGTGAGCAACATCCATGAGCGCCTACCTAGCCCCAAGAGATAAAGGTTAACAAGCTTAAGACTACCAAGTAATTGTATTTCCCTTGAAAAGGATTGGTACAGCATAAGCATGTGATGTAATTGACCCATGAGACATAAGGAGAGGTCTGTTCAGTGGCTTCCAGGGAGTTTCTCTGCATTCTTAAAAGAAGACATAAACCAGAGACTTATTCTTTCCTACCTTTGTACATTGTCATATGAAGATGGGATGTTGGGAGTTTTTTCAACTATCTGAGATCACCATAAGGAGAAAACCAAGAGAGCCACAGAAAAGCTAACATGACCGATCCTCTCAGTTTACTAACTCTAGAACTGATCTCTATCTCTAGGCTTCTTGCTATGTGAAAAAAGTAAGCCCGTTTTATCCAGTTTTCTGTTACTTGAAGCCAAAATCATCCAAACTGACTCAGACTCAAATCTGCGACTTTTGCTGCTACTCTTGGAAAACAGAAGTTTTTCTTCTATTGATGCGACTCTCACGTATAATGTGACCCTGAAATGCTCACCAGCCTCCATAGGGAGGCAACAAAGAATATAGTCAACAGAGAGACAAACATTGCCTAGAGATGGCAATACAAAATTCCTAATGGCATTGTTTGAGCATCTAGATCCTGTTTTCCATTAAGTTACTCCCCAATTTTTTAGTTACATGAACAAAAACATTCCCTTTTTTGCTCTTCTAGTTTGAGTGGCATTTCTCCCACATGTAATTTAGAGAGGCCCACACATACACAGGTAGGGAAGGAGAAAGAAAAACTGGTTGAGATGCCATATGGAAAACCCCTAGTAGAATGTCTAGTACTCTGGTATTGAGTGGACACCCACTAAACAATGGTGGAACCTAAATCTAAGCTTCCTATACCTCTTTTATCCTTCAGTCAAACCATCATTACCATAATATCATTAAATGAGTGCCAGCAGTCTCCACCTCCACCTCCTCAGTATCAAATGTTCCATCAGCTTGAAGTAAAACCTGTCCAAGCATCCATACTGGTCCCCAAAGCAAGTTAGAAAAAAAAGGAAGCAAAGTGGTCAATGAATATGGCTTTCCTTCTTCCTAGTTTAAAGACAATTCCTTTTATGTATTGGGTTATTTTAATATAAATTATCCCACCTGTTTTGTCCGCATCTTCTGCCAAATGGCTGGGAATGATTCCCAGCATTTTATCAAGTGTAATCACATTCACAGGTCTCATCTGGCTCAGTCCTTCGTCACAGCACATTTGGTTTATATGCTAATATTTGTCTACTCTACAAGGTTTCAAGTACTTCGGACTAGGAGCAGTCTTTTTCAATGAACATTCAGTACCTAATGCAGCATCTTACACGTTGAAGACACCTAATAATGTTTCCTGATTGAATATGTGAATGAATTCAGCCTCGAAGTCTCCTTTCATTTATATGCGAAAGCAGAGGTGTTCTTTAAAGATGAGCCATGCCAGAGAGTCCAAACGCATCAGATTATTTGTCTGTCAAGGGCAGTTCTTAGCTGCAAACAGCAGAATATTAACCCTGGCTGATTAATGAGAAAAGAATTTCATTTACAAGATATTGGGTAGCACATAAATTGATAGAAGGCATAGAGAACCAGTCACAAAGCCTACCTTCTCAACACAAAGCCCAATTTCAAACCACAAAACTGACCCAGTAAGGAAACCACCACCACGCCGAGCACTGGAGAAGGTGCTGTCATGGCCATCGGGGCAACCGAAAATGGAGGCTCCGTTCCCACCTTATTTTCTCATATGTTTCACACCTCAGTTGCAGACTCATGCAAGTGCATCTGACTGACAGAGTCTGGGTTCCCATCTTTGCAACCTTGTTGCAAAGAGATTTGGAATTTGAGTCTACTTCTCTATTGGGGAGGTAAAAATTCATTGTAAAAGAGGTCATCCTCAATATAGGAAGACCACCTAAAAGATGAACAGTCATGACCCATGATCCCTACTTCAGGACTTAGAATTTTAGGCACAAAGTCATCCGCATGAGTCCCATATCATCTGGACCAAAGCCCTCAAAGGAGGCAACAACTGACTCCAGGTCCCTCTGAGCTGACTCTTCAGACTAATCTCCCCTCTGGTCCACTCTCTGACATTGGTCACTCAGACTGACCTTGGGGCAGGGAGAAAACTAGAAAGAGATGTGAGAAAGCGGTTAGGTTTAGTTTAAGAAACTTATCTCAAATGATTAGTCCAAAGTGAATGCTAAGAAACCTGTATCCATTATCTCACAACTTTTTGAGGTACGTAGTATTTCACTTCACATCAAGGAAATTAAATAGCACAAAAAGTTGTTCAACTGAAATTCATCGCCACAACTGCATGCTGCCTATACCTTTTCTGATTGACCCCGCTGCACTCTGACAACATTTTTATTTTGAGTCCTCTGGCACGTGTGCATTTAAAACTTAACTAAAATACTTTGTATTTTTATTTCTTTATCTCTTTCAGTTTCCCAAGTGTTTATTATGGTATATTTTCCAAAAACGCTTCTTGAAGAAAACATGGCCTTTACAAAAGCCTAAATCATCTCTACTTTCTACCTTTATTGACCTTGAATCCTATATATCACAACTGCTGAGAAAGACTTCTTTCTTCCTGTGAAATAACTCAAATAAGTACAGCATGCCACATAATACATACAATGCTCTTTGGCTAGCATAACATTTACCCTTACAGGCACTTGTTTTCTGTACTTACTGCTTATATGAAAATAAGCCTCCACTGAAAGCTATGAAAAAAATCAATTCAAAAGAGAATCTCTGACTTGCCAACACTGGAGACATGTTTACCAATATGCACACACCATTCATAAGTACTGCCCACTGGGAGAAAAAAAACAAACACTAACAGTTCACAAATTGCTCCAAGAATAAATCTTATTGACGAGGCAACAAAATGGAATTGAAAAATGCTGTCAGCTCTGTGATTTGTTGACAAATTATCCATGATAATCAGTAATTCCTAATTTCATGATTTCTGAAAGAGCCCACTCTGGTGAGTACTAAATGTATTTTGTTGCTATCTCACAGTAAGGGCATTGTTTATTATTTTTACCTCACGTCTTTCAATGAAAAACAGCTATTGTCATGGCAAGCCATATGTATGAATCCTGGCTCTGTCCCTGCATCTGTTAGACTTTGGTAAATTATTTTACCTCTCTTAATCCTCATTTCCCTATCTCCGAGTTGACAAAATCTCAGGATTTTTTGAGAAGAACAAACTAAACTCATTAACAAGCGGAAATGTAATAAACAATATATTTAACTTATACTCACAGTATGAATTTCTGCTAGAATTCAGTGGTAGGAATAAATATGACTTACCATATACTTCCTTTAAATTAGGCTAACATACTTTATAACAGACCAAGAGAGCAAATCAGAGTCCAAAGAGTGCAAACTAAGAACATGCTAAAAACCTTTCTCCCATCTCAAATCCCCATAAATGACATGAAAAAATGTGTAATTAAAAACAGTACTAGAGAAAAGTCTTTCCTTCACTATATGTGAAGGAAACCACCAACAAAATGAAAGGCAACCTACTGAATGGGAAGAAATATTCACAAATAATATATCTGTTAAGGGGTTAATATCCAAAATACACAAATAACATACACAATTCAACACCAAAGAAAAATAATTTGATTTAATAAAAAACATATATATGTAAAAAATGAGAAGACCAAAAAAGACATACAGTTGGCCAACAGACACATTAAAAACGTGCTCAACATCACTGATCATCAGGGAAATGCAAATCAAAATCAGAATGAGATACCACCTGACACCCATCAAAATGGCTAGAAGTGAAAAGATAAATACAAGTGTTGGCAAGGATGTGGAGAAAAGGGAACTCTTGTGCATTGGTTGTGGGAATGTAAATTGGTACAGTTGCTGTAGAAAAGAGTATGGAGGTTCTTCAAAAAATTAAAAATAGAAATATCATATGATCTAGTAATTACACTCTGGCTATCTAACCAAAGAAAATGAAAACACTAATTCAGAAAGATATATGCACCCCTATGTTTATAGCAGCATTATTTACAATAGCCAAGAAATGAAAGTAATCGAAGTGTCCATTGATAAATAAGTGGATAAAGAAGATGTGAGATATATATAGTGCAAATTACTCAGCCACGAAAAAGGATGAGATCTTTCCATTTGCATTAACATAGATGGACCTGCAGGGTATTATAAAGTAAAATAAATCAGACAGAGAAAGAAAGATACCACATGATTTCGCTTACATGTGGAATCTAAAAAACAAAATGAATAAACAAAAAGCAGAAACAGACTCATAAACACAGAGAAAAAACTGATGGTTGGCAGACAGGAGGGGTGGGGACATGGATAAAATGGGTGAAGGGGAGTGGGAGATACAGTTATGGAGTGAATAAGCTATGGTGATAAAAGAAACAACACAGGGAATATAGTCAATGGTATTATAAGAGTGTCACATGGTGACAGATCATGGCTACACTTGTAGTGAGCATAGCATAATGTACAGACTTGTCCAGTCACTATGTTGTACACCTAAAACTAATGCAATGCTGTGTGTTAACTGTCCTTCAGTTTGAAAAAAGAAAGAAAAGACTTGGTGCCCTCAATAAACTTGAAATTATAGAAATTCCTCAAAAATTAAAGGGAGATGGATTCATGATAAAGGAAAAAATAGCCAAAATAGACATTAAAGAACTGATGAAGAGGGTGAGGGGGTCTTTGGGCTCCATGCTGAGACAATAGATGAATAGAGCAAGAGAAGATCCAGGGTCAACCGAAGGTTGATTGGTTAAGGTAAAGGCATCCAAGAAGTTTGAATACTTTGTCACTCTCCTTGTGCCAAGCAGGTTCAGTAAAGGCTTCTGCCCCAAGATAAGAGCAGTGCACAATCAGAAAGATGCAATTCCTTGTACTGGGGACTTTCGACAGTCCTCACTGTCACCACGAAGGAAGGGGTAGCTTCCATCACCCATGAGGCCACAGGCTACATCTTTGCCTGGAATCCTGGAAACAGGCCAGGTAATCAGATATTGCAGGGACAGACTAACATAGAGCTCAGATTTCACATGAACTTGCAAACTCAGCAAATATTTAAGGAAAAGTAATCTTCTGAATGAAAGGCACCACAGTCATCATATGGATAAACACCCAAAGAAACAAAGGTAATGGAACAAATGAGACTTAAACAAAAACACATATGATACATATAGTTAACAATTCTCAGAGGGCTAAGAGAGGGTAATGGCTTTAAACTAAAACAGGTTATCTTTTTAACAAAAACTAGGATACTTGGAAAGGAAGACTGATTATTAAAATTTTTTAACTCAGTAAATACGCTGAATAACAGGAAAGATATAATTAAGAATGGTTATTTAGAACATACAACTGAGATAAAACACAGCTCAAAAAGGAAAAATAGGAAATATGAAGAAAAAAAAAAAAGTGAAAAAGTTCCAGCGTCTGCCTAATAGGAATTCCAAAAAGAAACAATAAAGACATACTCACAGAAATAACAGAAAAAAAGATTTTCAGGAAACATAAAAATTCTTAGAGTAAATGGGTTCAACAAATGTCTAGCAAGATGAGTGAAAATAGATAAAGACCTAGACAAAAATGAAATTCAGTGGCTGGGGTGGAGATTATCTACAAAGAAATAAAGACCAGATTGTCATTAGTTTTCTCATAGACAATAATGGATATGAAAATACAATGAAGCAGTATTTTCAATTTTATGTAGTAAAATAATTATGATTTTGAAATTCTATATCCACTCACAGTATCATTAATAAAGATATTGCAGACATGCAAGGATTTAGGAAGCTTTCCATCCACATTTTATTACCTGAAAGAATAGCAGAAAAACAGTCCTGACCAAAACCAAACAAACCTAATTCAAGAGAAAGAAGTGACATATTCGAAATGGTGGTGAAATGCTAAAAACCTTTTCTGTTAAGTGACAATTCCAAATTAACTTGACATGGAAAATAGTGGCTGGGGAAAGAGAAGAGTGAGACTGTGGCAGGAATATTTGGGACAGGAGAAAAGAAGTAAAAGTGGGCTCTGGTTCTTACAGCGTTTAGGAAAAGAATGTAGATATTAGTTAACTCCAGATGACCATACAAAAACATGCTTATATGTAAGTGATAACGATATTAATCACTAGAAGACAGAGAATAGTTCACTTCCAAACCAATAGAAATAGAGGAATGGAACCTAGAAAACTCAATCTTCACCCAAAAGTCAGGAATGAAATAGAAGGAAGAGGCCAAGGGAGAGAAGAGAAAGAAACTAAGGAGAAGTAGAAATTAAGAATGCCAGAATAAATCCAAACATATGCACAATCACAATAAATGTGAAAGGGTTAAATACTTATTGAAAGACAGACACTCATTACTTTTTTCTAATCCAGCCAAATGCTGTTATAATAAAGGGACCTAAAATAACATGTCTTGGGACTAAAAATAAAAGAATGGAAAAAGACACGAGGCAGATAGTAACAAAAATAAAGCAGGAGTAGCAATATTAATTTCAGACCAAAGAAACTTCAAGAGATAAAACTCTTTTCAAGAGAAAAGACATGGGAGGGTGATTTCATTTTTCTTCAATAGTATCTATTGCACACCTACTACATGTAGGTACTCTTCTGGGTTTGGGGGATGTAGCAGTGAGCAAGACAGACAAGATCCATTTCTTGTGGACTCTAGTGAGAGAGAGACATTCAGTCCTACCCCCTTAACATTTGCAGTACCCAGGGCAAGAGTACAAATGCAAGCATACATACTGTATGCCTAAATAACTAAAAATCATAATTCAAGCAAGTTACAACAATTGACAAATTGTTAGATAAAATATTTTCCATCCTCGATAATATTCCTTCATAACGACTTAGAAGGCTAAATTCGGATTTGGAATTTTTTGATTCCTCAGTTTGTAGGAATCCAGCCCTTAGCTTATACCCCCTTTCTCTTCCATCCCCAACTCTGACCATGTTACGGGAGGCCTTGAGCACATGTGTTTGGACTCCCTAGATATTGTACGAAATTTTATGCACATTTGCTGCACACACATCTTGGCTAGCCATCCCTCAGGCCTCAAAATGTATACACAGGCAATGCAGTTCACTCATAGGAAAATGTACCCAACAATGAGATCTAAGCAGGTCTCAAAATCTGGCACAAAGCAGCTTAGACAGAGAATTCTAGAGTGCCAGTTATGCCTAGTATGGTCCTAAAACTGGGGGAAAGGTGGTGTAGATTCTAAAGGAACATATTTTTGCCTTCATGGATCCCTGGGTGTATGGGGTGGAGTACAACTCTAGGAGGGTCAGAGTGGGATCCTTATATCAAAGGGCTCAAGACAAGGGAAACTCCTGCCCAGATTTAAGGCATTACTGCTAACAATAAACACAGAACAATCAATCAATCACTAAAGGTCAAAATCTCCAATAGTGCTAAGTGTTTTGCAAATATTTAAAACTCAGTGACTGGGTGGCTTTTTTCATAAAATAGTCAGGAAAGGCTTCTCTAAGGAAAGGACAGTTATATAAGCCAATATCTGAATTAAAAAAAGAAAGAAAGAAAGCTGGACATTTAAGTCAGAGGGAAGAACATTCCAAACAAAAGACTAATAGCTAGGACACATTCCCTAAGGCAGAAACAAGCTTGGTGTTTTTCAGGAACTGAAAAGAGTCCCAAGCACAGCAGGGAAGGAGGAGAGTGGCAAATGAGTTCGGCAAGGTCAGTACAAGCCAGATCTTGTAAAGCTTTGTAAACAAAAGTAAGGAGTTTGGATTTTATTCTCAGTGGGAAAGGAAGTTATTAGAAGATTTTGAGCAGAGAATAATTGAATTTACATATTTTAAAGGTGACTCTAGCCATTGGGTGATATGCGAAAAAGACAAAAATGAAGAGAGACCAGTTGAGAAGCCTTACCAGTTGCCCCAGTGTGAGGTGACTGTGACTTGGATAGAACACTAGTAGTGCAGGAAGTAGTAAAGGAAATGGACAGATTTGGGATATGTTTTGTATGCGAAGTTAGTGTAAATGGAGAATGAATTGGACAAGAGCAAGGGGGAGAAGCTAAGACGAAAGAGCGAAATCAAGGAAACTCTTGACCATCTGGATGGTGCTGCCATTTACTGCAATGGAGGAGCCAGGAAGGAGACCAGATTTCAGGGGAGAAGTCAAGAGTTCGGATTAGGTATAGACATATAAGCAGATTCCTGCTTTGCTTAGGATGTAGAAAGTTGCAAAAAATGTCACTCCTACTCTAAAAATGAGAAAAGGCCAGGAAATCTACAAAATCATAACTTTCTTGAGTTCATCACAAGCCGAGGACACAAAGCAATCAAGTAAACAAAATGCCAAGCCCCTCCGAGGAAAGACAGTATTACAGTGAACTGTCTCACCTCTGGCAAAGCATAGGAGAAAGGAGTAGCCATCCCACCAATAGGTAAGAAAAATCAGCTAAACTGTTAGTGAATTCTTACAGGTGAAATGTTGGCTAGTGTGGCAGTTTGGAATAAATAGGGCCCAAGACACAACGGGAATTTGCACTTACTCCCAAGCTTTTCTCCGTGAGCCTCTACTGGGGACTCCCAAGAATGATTAAGGGCAGGGCAGGAGAACAGAGGGAGTCCTCCCACAGGTGTAAGCTGCAGGGAGGTCAGGCACAAAGTCCTAACCATTCATCATCAAATACATATGCACCTGCACCTATACAAGTCATAGTCAACTGCTGACAACAAAAGGTAGAGTTAATCTTGAAGCCAGGCAGAGAAAAGAAATGACATCAACAGAGGAACCAAGACAAAAAAATACAGCAGCCTTCTCAACAGAAATGATGCAAGCCAGAAGGCAATAAAGTGACAGCTTTAAAGAACTAAACGAAAAACTGCTAATTCAGAATTCTATACCCGGAAAGAATGGTGTTTGGAAAAAAAAAAAAAGAAGAAAAAGAAAAAACATAGAGCAAGGAAGATATTTTTGCATGAGAACGCATAATGTCAAAAATTTGTTTTAAAGCAAAATTCAGGGAATTTGCCCCCAAAAATTAGGAAATTGAAAAAAAAAAGGCAAAATATTGTTAATTGTTGAAGCCAGAGGACAGATGCGTGAGGATTTATTATAATGGTTCTTCCCTTCAATATGTAAAACTGTAATAAAAAAGCTTTTTTAAGAATTAAGTAGGGGAGAAAAAAGTAAGGTTACATCATAGAAAATGTGGAAACCAGAGAAAATACTGTTAACAAGTTGGAATATATCTTTTTAGTTTAAAATACAGATGTATCTAGTTTTTTTTTCCTCCAAAACTAAGAATAGACAGTTTGTACCAAGTAGTAACCTAAAATTTTCATTTAGTAATATAACAAGTTAATTATCTTCATGTCCTTAAAAGTTCTCCAGAACAGTTTTTAATGGCTATGTTGTATCTTATGGTTATGGTGAACTATAATTTAAATAATGCAATTCCAGAAATTATTAATTAATCATCAGTAAGGATTAACCACCAAATAATTGGTTTTGCAGTTAGAATTTGCAGTTAGAATTGCATCATTTCATCAAGCAATATATACAAGGCAATACTAAATGCTGTTATGTAAAAAAAAAAAAAAATCAGCTTATGATTTACTTGCCATGCTTAGGAGAGCAAATCTTTCGTGATAAGAAACCGATTTCTCTACAGCATGAAGATAGATCTGCGGTTAAAAAAAATAAAACAAGGGATAATGACATACCCAGAGAGGTTTCTAATTCCTCTGGAGACAGGATCCTACAGAATAATATTATTTTGTTTGAAGTAAGTTCTGAGATCTTGAGGCATACCCCATATATGATCCAAACATGAAGTCTCATAAAAAGTTTTTGTTTTACTTTACTTCTCCCAGTCTCTGATAATTTCTAATAGTACACAGTTGACAATGGACTGTCAATGTGCACACAAATCACTGAACTAAAAACTCTTTAAAAATTGCATTTATTGGGGCACCTGGGTGTCTCTGTCAGTTAAATGTCTGCCTTGGGGGCTCAGGTCATGATCCCAGGGTTCTGAGATCCAGCCAGAAGTGGGACTCCCTGCTCGGCAGGGAGTCTGCTTCTCCCTCTGTCCCTCCTCCTGCTCGTGCTCTCTCTCTCTCAAAAATAAATAAATTGCATTTATTGCTATAAAAAATAGACTACTAAAGGAACAGAAAAAGTTCACCAATTTTAGCACCTACCAAGAAATATCCTATTCAGAATCCTGATTCCCCTTTTACACCAAAGAGCCTAAAGGACCTTTTCCCAGTTCAGACACACAGGCATGATTTCATAAATGCCAGGAGGTAATTGATCAAAAATAAATGTTATTGTTATCTATAAATACAATGTCAAGTATTTATAAGCTCTAGATTCTCTGGTGAATTTGCCTCAAGGATAAATATGTTATTCTTTACCTGTTAAAAATCAATGAGAAGCCTTCAGAGATTTAAATTTTGGTTTCTTAATTACCTACAGGCTCGGATATTAAGTATTTGGTATCTAAATTGTTGGAAAGCTGGAGTGCACTCAAGAACATTTCCTTTAATTCTGGTAACAAAATAAAATTTCCTCCCCTAGAGACTTAGGTTTTACAGTATAGATTCCAGGATACATTGTAATTATTGGATAGAAGTACAATGAAGTAGTCTTCAACAAGTCCTACTACAAACTATATGTAGACCTTTATACCTGCTTATTCCACAAACCCTTATAGGCATCTGGAATCATTCAAGAAGCTAAAAAAATATTTAATTATTTTCAGTATCTGGAAGCTATAAATGACAGTAAGATTCCTTTGCTCATTCTTGCCCAAGATCTCACAATTTCCATTCAGTAACAAATTTTCTTTTCATCCTGAAAACGTTCTTAGGCTAGACATGTAAACATCTTAATGTAAAACTAAGTTTTTATTTAGTTATAGCTATATGTAGCTCAATAGAGCTCTAAATGTAACCCTTGGAACAATTTAAAAGTTTAAAAATCTGTAGTTAGATAATGACCTGATACAGTAACAAAAATTGCCTTTCTAGTCAGTACAATAAAAATAAAAGTTTTGCAATGGGGAGAATGGCAATGCTGAATTCTGTTGCTCCCTTTGACTGGGATAGCCATCTTTTAGTTCAAGATGATGATTCTTTTCTTTCCCTCTCTGTCTTATGACTAAGTATCGATGGCATCCCTAGTGGTTTTATAAGACACTAGAGAAGAGGGACGGAGTCTGTGAAGATTTCTTTGCAAGGCACCTAGTAAGGGAATTTGTAATTTTAGGCTTACTTAATATTTCTACATGATGCTTAAAGTAACTAGCACATGTGTGACCACTATCCCATTCATAAGGTATGTTTGGTCACTTTCGCTACCTCAGTTTTCAAAACAAAAATTCTGATTTATGTTTTTAGTGGACTTTTTTACGTGTAAATTTGCCTCTTGCTTTAAACATAAAATGGTCATCATTGCACTGACATTTTAAAGAACAATACCCAAGTTTGGACAACCTCAGTGGGGCTGAGAGCATTTGCATATTATAGCCATACTACTCTCTAGAGGGTGAAGGGATAAAATGAAGGTTGAGGGGCAAAATAATTCTTTCGCCACCTTTTTCTTATTGACAGACACTATTATCAACACCCCGCTCTCCAGAGACTCAACTCCAATTCCATAAAATTTGAAACTCGGTTCAATGGTTGAATATCATCTGCATTTTCTCAGAATGCTTGCTGAAGGAAATTCAAATTCTGGTGCACTGGTCAAAGTTTCCTTCACGTTTTCTTTATAAACTTGATCTTCATCTCCTCTTCTGGTAACCCAGGGTTCTGTGTGTTCCCTGGGGTCAGTTATCATCGCATTCCATGGTCTACAAAACTTATCCAGGCACGGAGCTGTCTTTGAAACCAAAGGCACACCATGCTCAGACCCACTCTAAATGCTGCATGAGTTTCTGATCCAGACTTTTGATCTGCCATTTGTTCCCTATTCCCTTGTCTCCTGGGATCCGGGCCCAGATGGCACTTTTCGTTGGTGGTGTGCCCTGCTCCAGTCATAGAACAACAAAATTTCCGAATATGGAAGCAATGTTTTAGAACTGATGGTATTCTATGTAAGGTAATCTATTTCTCAAGATGTTTCAAAGATTTGGGTATGTTACCACAATTGATCATTCTTCAAGTTTGTATATGTGACTAAACTATAAATATTTTAGCAATGGATTCATTCATGTTTTAAAGACATTACAGACTAACAAAAACACAAGGCTCCTATTCATACAATATTTCACGTAGCTTAGGCAAGATACTCTTACATATAGTAAGGGAATACAAAAAGGTTAACAGATGGGATGTATTTGCATTAGTATCTTACTCATAGAAATGAGAAGGTGAAACCTTTTTTCTTAGGAAGTTACTTGGCAAAGAACCTAAATAGATTTGCAATTTTAACGATGAAAATCCAATAGCAGGATAGAAACCAATTCTCATTTAAGTGCCCCCATGTAGTCTTATTTACTTGGGGGAAAGGAAGGAAGGAGAAGCAGGAGGAAGGGAGACACCTAAACAATTGTGTGAAATTTATTGAAGAGGATGCCTGGTCTAAGAAAACATTTTAGTTTGGAGGTAATGATTTAGAGGCCTAGTAGAAACAAGTTGTGAACTTACTGTAATAAAGAACGCAGTATGTAACTTGAACCACATTTCTAATTAAAATTCAAAACCAAAACAATTTGTATGATCGATTATTGTAAGGGACTGTGCAAGGCACCAGAAGAGACACGAATAGTCCACTTCTATAATGGGATAACTCCTCTGCTTAAAAGAATTTAGTAACTTCCCCTGCAGGATTCAAGGGGCCCCCATGACCAAGTCCCTCAGCATATCTCCTTATACTCCATAATTCAGTAATACCAAACTGTATTAGCATTTCTATTATTTCACCTTTGCATATCTTTACACACGCTGTTCGATAGCCTGTCCACCCACCTGGTAAGTATCACCCTTCAAAATTTGACTCAGTTATCTCCTCTTCCAGGTGTTACCTCCTGGTTGGTGCCACAAATGAGCCTTCAACAGGCCATGCTCTCTTTTGCCAACAATGATTCTCCATTTGAAATGTAGCTTCTGGCTCATTCCCAAGCCCTGGGAGGGAGAGTGCCAGACCACAGGGCACCAAGGGGCATTGCAATATGAACTGTCTATCGTGAACTGGCTGTTTATCTGAGCCACCAAATCACAAAACTGACTGTGCAGAGCAATGTTCCATTCTACATTAGAAATGGTACAATACAGATCAGCCTCAGCATGTTTAGAAGCCACATCTCTCCCTCAATCCACCAACGATGTCATTGGAAGTTCCCTGTGATCAGTTGAGAGAGGAGGAAAATGCTTGAGCTTGGGAATGGAGAAATCTGTGCTGTCTGTCTCTCAGGCCATCCCTGAAAGATAATGGTTGATGTAAATCCACACCTTGGGCAGAACTTTGGGAGATACATCTGGTTGTCGGCTTCATGAGAAGGGAAAAATTGTTGAAGTCTAGATCTACACCAACTCATGGGCAGTGGTTAACATTGGCTGACTGGTTGACGATTCGAAAAGAACAAAATTGAAAAACTGGTGACGAAGGTAAGAGGAGGAGAGATATATGGATGGACACTTAGAATAAATATGAAGTAGTATGAAAAGTGTTCACCAGAAGGATCACTTGGGAGGAGGCTCTCAATAATCAGACAAAAATGACCTATTCAGTTTCTGCCAAGCAGCCTCTTACCTTAGCCCCCTCCGTGTTTGCTCATTAGCCCATGTAAAAAGTCACCACAGTAGCAGGGATGAAGGCTGGGCATGCGCTACCACAACTGCTTAGAGCCCAACCTGCCAACTGTAGAGGCCAACAGCAAACCCCTGATAACACACTGTGAGGTCAGGACGCTATCCTACAGGATATGGGGTATGCCTTAAACCGGGTTTCTACTCCTCCAGAGGTAAAATGCATGGGTCCAGGAACCGGAAGGGTTCGCTCTCTCTCCCTGTAATATCTAGTGAGCTTTTTCCTCTTGTCCTCACAACTCAAGGAAATTGTTGTGTCTTATCAACCTGACTGTGAGCTTCTTGGGTTTAGATGTCTTAGTGCCCAAGGGAAGCATGCTTCCACCAAGAAGCACAATCACATTATGTTGAATTCTGAAGCTGTCCTCTGGCTTTTTTAAAATTCTCATGCCTCTGAGTCAACAGACAGAAGGTCACTCTATTGGCTAGGATGATTGATCCCAATTACCGAGAGGAAATCGGATTGCTGCTACCTAATGGAGTCATGAAGAACAATGTTTGAAATGCAGAGATCCACTAGGGCACCTCTTGGTACTCTCTTGCCCAACAGCCCTGGCGACTAGGAAATTGCAGCAACTCAAGACAAACATCTAAGGATTTAGATCCCATAGGAATGAAAGTCTGAGCTACCTCATTAAGTAAAGTGCTTCATCCAGGTGAGATGTTAGCAGAGGAAACATGGAATAGCTACTAACAAAGGCGACTAGGGTTATCCATTAAGTCTTGTGATGAACTATAAAAGTATAAAATGTAGCAGCTATATTTTGCATTAATTTTCCCCCTCCTTCCCTCATATGCTCATGACTTCAAATGAAGAACACTGGTAATTACTAATATTTTCGTTTTCGGCTTAGAGTATGACCAGATTGATGACATCAATATCAGGGATTAACTGATGGGACTGTGTTCCCTGTGTTAGGACACAAACATTTACTGGAGTGGAGGACAAGAGTGGATAGAGGGACAAAAGGAATAGACTGTATTGGATATCTTCTTTTCCCCTTCCAGATCTCTTCTCTACTTTCTTCCACCCCATTCTCTGCTCCCAGAAGGCTGACCTCTAAGGACATCAGCAGTGAACTTCCGTGCCACCTAACCTCTGGTTGAGGAAAATCGGGAGATCAGAGGACAGAATCAGAGGGAGGATGGGGTATTTACCCCCTCCACCCACCCTCACTGTAGAGTTCCTGCCTGTATCCCCCATCTAGATTTCAGCTCCAGCCAGTAACTGTTTCCTCCCATCAACTTCTCTGAAGCTCTACAGAACTAGCCCCTAGATCCTAAACGATCTCTTGTTAGATCCCTACACCCTGACCTGTGAATAGTCTTTTTATCCTATGAACACACCAACTGTTTGCTGCTGTCACGCTGACTGCCACAAGCGTCTTTCTTACCCACTAAAATAGGAGTTCCTTAGGGGCCTTATCCGTTGTTGTATTCTCTGAAGCTTAACCAGTGTCCAGTTTATAATAGGTACTTATTAAACAGTTGTGGATTAAATGAAAGATAAAACAAATATCTGTAATACAGTACAGGCTATACATAACAGGGCATCACACACAGGAAGGAAAGACAAGTGGGGCTGAGATCCAGTCTACACAGAGGGCACAGAGCTGCCTTAGCCCGACCCAGAAGAAGGGGTACTTTATCATAATGAGTCCACCTAGAGGGGTTCATTTTGGCAAAATGCACAAAGAAAGGGTATATTCTAGCAGGTGGTCTTGCATAAGAAAAAGATATGACCTAAGTACTGTGGGTAGTAAGAGAAAAGTTTTATATCAGACAGTAAAGAAAGATTTCAGCTAGGAGGCATCTCATGATTACATTTATCATGAAATAAATGTACTGCTATTCAGCTATTTGATCTTTACAATTTTTTAATATACTACAAGAATAAAACACAGGTATTTTTAGCCAAGCCTACATAACCTCAGACAATCATAACAGGATTTTTTCAACTCTGATCCAATTAATCGAGGGCTAACTTAGTAGTAGAAGATGCTTCCAAATACTTAATACATGACTCGGCTCTATAAATAAATGACGGTAAATGAAGTTCTGATTTGGCCACAGGTGTACAGACAAAAATTTACATAAAGCTTGGGTTCTCTTTGTAAAAAAGGGAAAAAAAAAATCCCCAAACCCGTAAATATTTTTTCAGGTTGCTAAACCAATACCTAATAACTATGAGATAAACAATTAAATATGTAAGTAGCAATGCTATGCTTCAACCCCATCTGATAACCTTAAATAGTAACATAGATAATGCCAAAGGCTCGACAAAATGGCTATCAATAAGACAGATCAGGGATTAACTCCAGTAAAGTACTTTTATTTGGTAAATGTAGATTCGGCTTCAATTACTTGTAGGAAATACTGAATCTGATTTTGCAATGATAATTTAAACAATCTTTATAACAGACTAAAATGCTCTGGTATTAGCATTTGTGAGACTCAGGTACTTAGTAAAAATTATAGGGCTTGAGGTTTAGTGAAGGGAGAATTAGTGAGCTTTCACATTCATAAAGAAGAGTTTAAGATTTCCATGGCAAAAGTGGATTACTCAACAAAGAACTCACGCAATTTAATGGTTATATCTGACCAGTCCTTTTGGCAAACAAATACAGCAGCTTTTGTTATTCTGATACACTGGGTTAATTTAAACCACACCTGTTTAGAAGGGTGTCTAGAGAATTTCCACAAGCTCTGACCTGCATCTCCTCAGAGTTATTGGGAATTATATTTCCATATATTTATGTTTCAGGTTTCAGAAGCCAATGAAGAGGAGCAAAGCAAGTCAGGCATTTTGTGGGTCCCTTTCTAGAGAATATGTCTCCTCTTACCTTCTCTTTGACCTTTTTTCCTCCTTGTATAATAAAAACAACATAAAGTCAGGCTGACTCAGATTCAAATTCTATTATTCCCATTTTTTAACAGTGTGGACTCTAAGATGCTCAGTTTCCCCATTTCTAACACTGGGCTAATAACTATTTTTACAGGATTGCTATCAGGTATATAACAAATGCATATAAAGCATCTATTTCAGTACCAGGTAGTTAATAAATGGTAGCAGCAGAGTAGCCCTCATTTTTCATGTTGCTATTATTCCAATTACCCCATCAGGGCCTCTAAGATACCAATGTGATTTCAAGAAACTGCAGTGGTTAGGAAAATTACTCAAAATTATTCAGTAAGGCTGAGTGAGTCACTAGTAAGTCAGTGTATTTTTTTTAATGATACGTACCTAGTGATAGTAAGACAGGCTTCTCTAAGCCTTTCTACTATGTAAAACATATATATAATGAAACAGAATTTTGTCCTGACTATAATCAGAGAATTAGTGCAGGTGAAAATTTTGTTGAGGCTTCAAAACCTATCAGCGCTTTGCAGAAATTAGTTTTTCATTTGTCAATTTGGGTCCAGATTTCAGCATCCTCTGTGAGCAACTGACCACTGTCCCTATTGCCTAAAATATAAAATCTCTGTAAAGTGATTTTTGCCATTTTTGTTGCTATAATTTTTCTGGTTGTTCATTTAGACACCATCTATATCTCTTCTGTTAAATGAACAAATGTCCAAGTCATTTACAACACCTACCCACGCATGTCTTGTATAAATAGTAGGATAACAAAGATGGCTTAAGGGGCCTATCCAGTGAAACCATAAATCTCAAAATTCCAGCCATATTATAATATCAGTGTTGAAAGAAAGTTATATAAGGAATTAGAAAAACTTTCACAATGTAATTAGGATATCATATCCTCCAACCTTTCCTACCTTTCTTCTTCCCCGACCCTGAGAGTATATCTGACAACAAATAATTTGTCCCATTCTTTCAAGATATCAAATGTCTTTTTTCTTTACTTGAATGATTTGATCTAAGAGAAGTGGCTTGAAAAAAGCATTATGAATGTCAGTTTTGTAACAAACCATATGAGTGGAGGGTTTTGTTTGAGTTGGGTTTGGGGGTTTTTTGTTGTGTGGGTTTTTTTGTTTCGAGTGGGGGATTGGGTTTTTTGTTGTTGTGTTTTTTGCTTTTTGTTTTTGTTTTTTTTTTTTCCTTTTTTTTGACTGACAGCAAACAAGTCTATCTGAAAACACACTAAGCTCCAGCAGGTGCCCAGAGCTAATTTGGTTTGCAACTATTTTTAAAAAGCACTAGCTATGTTTTATAACAAGTCGTACCAAATGGCTATATTGTTTTTCTGCCTTCCTGCAAACCAGGGGCCAGTTTTAAAATGGGACTCTAAACATAAAGCCACAAACTGGCCATGTGCTAAACACATCTATAATACTCAGATTCTTAAACCTCCTCATAGATGCCTAGAAACAAAAAATTTGGAGATTTACACTTGAGTTTCCACTTAACACATTCCTTCATAAATTCTTTGCATTTCCTGTCAGTAGTTTTCATTTAAATCGAGTGACTTTTAGTTCTGGCCAGCACGGATGATGTGAAATGCTTCCCAGCAGGCAGATTCAGCCGGATTTGTCAATCCAACCACCTGCTGATGTCACATGTTCTGGCTCGAGATATCACAATGGATATTTACTCTCCCTGTGGAATCTCATGGCAGTCTCAGCAACTGGCATTCTTCTAATACTCCTAGATTAAACACCCACTTAGGTATGGTGTTTGAAGAACCTTCAGCTTTGAATCGCTCTGATACATGCATTTAGCCTGGCCTTTCCTTTCCCAAATACAGAAATCCTATTTGGATTAAGATTCGAAGATTAGATCTTTTGGTTTGGTTTTTTTGTCTGTTTGTTTGGTTTGGTTTTATCTCTGAATATCCCAGCACAGAAATCACTAACATGCTGCCTAGAGCACATTGGTTCTACTAGGGAAGCAGCAGGTGTCATGTGAAGAAAAAGAGTTTTGGAGGCAGCCTAACCTGGCTTTGAGTTCCTACAAATCCACCTGAAAGTGTGTCACCTTGGGCAATTTACTACCTCTCTGACCCAAATGGAGATAACGCCTACCTCACAGGATTGTTATGAAGACTCAATATGATCTCGCACACACACACATACATATATATACACACACACTACATATATATACACACATACACATGTACATACGTGTGTGTATACATACACGTGTGTGTGTATACATACATACATATAACACCTAACATTAGGTCAGCTTCATAGTAAATGCTCAAATTTTTCTTTCCTTTCAATTGCCTTTCTTTAATAGTGATTACAATCCAAATCTTTGTGCTTTGTGTTCATTGTGCCCTAGTGAAGAGAGAAAAGATGGGACTTTAGGTAGGGAAAGAATAGGGGCCCCAACTAGGCTCTGAGGGTATTTCAGGGTTGCAGACACTGAGACAGAACAAAAATAAAGAGAAAGATAAATCAGATTCCTCGGTCCCAACTTCTAGGGTTAAAATGTTTTTCTAATAATTACACTGTAACCACAAAAAATAGAAAATAACAACAAAAAATGATCAGGCTCAAAGGAGAACTATAAAGATTAACTAGACCTAGCAAAACATCTGTAGCTCACAGATGTCCCAAGAAACAAAGACTCATGCAATGTAAAAGTGTCAGGTCTCATTCCAGACCACTGACCTGACCACTGGGAGCTTGCTGGTCAAGTCCTAATAAAAGGCCAGAGATGAAAAAGCCTCATTGGCAACTTGGTTGGGACCTCTCTCACTCCTGAGAGCTTTTTCTCTATCCTTGCTCAATAAAACTCTACCACTCTGCTCACTCTCCTTTGTCCACGAGATTCATCTTGTCCATGAGACAAGAACCTCGCTCTCGTGCTTCACTAGGGAGTTTAGCCAATGACATTCCAAATGCCCCTTCCATGGAACTCTCACAGAAGCTCCGTAACATGGCGATGGCAGGTCTCAGTAGCCTCCTTTCACAGACTGGGGACCCAAGGTGCAAAAAGGTGTGCTAATTTTCCCAAAGCCTCAAACACGTGGGTAGAGAGCCCAGAGTAGAACCTGGATCATCTATACCCAGCTTTTTTCTCCCAGCTTTATCATCGCCATTTGATTTTGTTCAACACACTCTTAATTATTTAGTGAAAACCTCTAGGTCGTCTCCATCCTTGGCAGACGCAGAAAATAGTCATGAGCATACAGTGGGGAGAACCACACACTGTCAGAGACATGTCCTCTCTGACCCATCTTCGTCCCTCTGCCAGTGAAGCCAAGGATCCTACTGAGGGAGGACATGGCTGCCTTCCACGCCATCAACTTCAAAAGGCTGGGGCATTAGGGCCAGAAAGGACCGCAAAGCACAAGTGTGGCCTAAAGCCAAGGTTAAGATGCAATGAGTTCAATGTTGACATGTTGAGGTTGAAGAAACAATAGGATGGCTGGCTCGTTCTCTTGCCCACTCTGCCCTCATTCAAAGGGTTTGCTCGGTAACACACAATCCTCTCAGCTGCCCTGGGAGGCATAGGGCAGAGCCACTATCTGGTTGACGGTCAGACTTATTCCCCAGACTCCCAAAACTTAATTCTCATCTACGTGGCCCCCAAAAAAGCTGCTTTGTGTTTTGGTATAAAAAAATTTATCGGGCGCCTAGGTGGCTCATTGGGTTAAGCCTCTGCCTTTGGCTCAGGTCATGATCTCAGGGTCCTGGGATCGAGCCCCGCATCGGGCTCTCTGCTCAGCGGGGAGCCTGCTTCCCCCCCTCTCTCTACCTGCCTCTCTGCCTACTTGTGATCTGTCAAATAAATAAAAAATTTTTTAAAAATTCATTCTTCAAATTTTCTTATTTCACTTGACCCTCACAATCACACTGGATTGTAGACAAAATGGGCATTCTTTTTTTTTTAAGGAGTCTAAGGTTCAGACAATGTTAGCTGGTCAGAGGTGGGACCAGAAGGGGAAACCAGGCCATCTAACTCCTCGTCCCGAATTCTCTAAACCACCTCACCACCTCATATCGTAGCCATGGGAACTCAGTCTCTTTCCCTCATATTCTCCTACTATGAAGCATACAGGGAAGTCTGTAAACATTTGCTGAATGGATGAACAACAAAGGGACAACGAGGAGCTCGTGTTCCAGTTTTCTGCTCATTCTGCCTCTCTTGTACTGTGAATGAAATTCCCAGAAAATTCAGCTGAAATAATCAACTCATTATTGTCCTATTGTGCTGGTTTGTCATGTTGCCACAAGCCAAAGTGGCAACTGATCAAAGTCAAAGCACCTAGAACACTCCCGAGAAAAAGTTGAGCAGGGGAGATTGCATGAAACCCAAAAGAACAACAACGACAAAATAATAATAATAACCCACAAAATTAAAAACCACAAAATTAATGCACCCCATTGTTACTGGGTAGGCACCTCCAGTTTCTCTGCTGCTGACTCATGAAAATTGTAAATGTGATTTTAGAGCATGAATGTAGTAAAACTACGTGGTCCACTCAGAAGTAAGACTCCTCAGGTCTGAAAAGTTGGAACATGAAAGCATTAAAGAAGGCAAATTATAGGAGGCCTGAGAAAGCATATGAGAAAGTGAGACAGAGAAGATTGATTCCGGGATACTCCCACAATGACAAATAGTGAGACGGTGTTTTTGTTAATATGTTTGTCCAAACTCAGTCAACAAAAACCCCTCAGATCAAGTAGAATTCTTGACTCCTTCAACTTATTCTTTTCACATTATCATTATTCATAACAGATTAATTATTCGGGTGGCCAAGGTATCTGGGTGGCTCAGTCAGTTAAGTGTCTGCCTTCAGTTCAGGTCATGATCTCAGGGTCCTGGGATTGAGCCCCACATCAGGCTCCTTGCTCAGTAGGGAGCCTGCTTCTTCCCCTGCCTGCTGCTCCCCCTGCTTGTGTTCTCTCTCTCTCTCTCTCTCTCTCTGCCAAATAAATAAAATATTTAATTATTCAGGTGGTCAAGTCACTCCTATGTCAAAACATTCTTGATTAGTTAGAAGATTCTCAACAGCCTGGGTCTCCACAAGTAGAATGCTGGCCACTCAAGTACTATTTATGATGCTTCTTATTCCAGTGTGTCAAGACAGTCTTTCAAAACTAGACCTATCTGTTATCCGATGACATTTCTGTTCCAGATTTAATCTCAAGTCAGGAACACTGCAGGTCAAAACATTTTATAGTGAAGTTAAAGACTTCTATACAACATGAGGGGAAGAAGTATGCAGAATGTTTAGAGAACCTTGGTTTGAGTTCTAGGAAATGTCTCATATTACTCGTCTTAACTGAAGGAGATCTTAATCTTTGTATTCATCCCCATGAAGTGGTAAGTATGGTGGATCACGCTATTTGACGTTCTTCTCCTAAACCTCAAATCAATACATTATACATCTGTGGAAACAGAAAAGATTTACAATAGGGAAACAAACTGGTAAGGGACAACAGAATTACTTAAGAATGCCAAGACAGACAGACAGACAGACACACACACACACACAATTCCAAGAGAAAATATATGTTTTTGTTGGTTGGTTGGTGGATAGGAATCTGCTTATGAGAAATCTTAAAAAGTGCTTCTCAACCAATGACACCAACTACAGGGGCCATTTTGGACATTCGTGGAGGTTATTTTACTGTCTAAATGGTTAGAAGATGGGGCACTTGGACAGCACATTTGGTTAAGCATTGGACTCTTGGCTTCGGCTCAGGTCATGATCTCAGGGTTGTGGGATCGAGCCCCATGTCAGGCTCATGCTTAGGGCAGAGTCTGCTTGGAATTCTCTCTCCCTCTGCCCCTCCCCTTCCGTGCATGCTCTAAGATAAATAAATCTTAGAAAAAATAAACAAATGGTCGGACGATGCTAACGACATTTAGTGGATGTGGGTCAAACACGGCAGATGTCCTGAAGTAAGTAGGTTGGTGGCACAGTGCAAGAAATTTTCTACATTCTGTATAATTTGTCCAGTGTCTTGCCCTAAATCCATGGAGGTGAAAAACCTGTTTATAACTGTCTAAATCTTATGCATAGGCTTTAGATTTAATTTTTACCTTATTGTAATGCATTTGGGAGATGTGCAGGGGTGGGGGCGGTGCTGCACAGATTGCTGCTATGGGGGAAATTGAGGGAACATTTTGCACTATCTTGTTCCGAACTTAACCAAAAGCAGTTCATTGTTTTCAAAAATCATGTTACTAACATAATGCCACTGACTGAATGAGCCATCAGTAAGCCACCTCTGCATGCTATACCCATCACCAGGATTTCTCAAATCTGACTTCTTCAATGTGTCCTCTTGTGTAGAAAGGTCAAAGCATTTACTTACTGAAATACAGATTTTCCTATAAATCACTATTTTTTCATTTGTCCCTTATAATCAAAGTTGTATGTAGATAGTTTATATCATCTATAAAACACATTTTGGAATAGTAAAGGGAGTGTTGCATATGGTTGTTTATAAAAACCATCTTGATTTTATATCTCCATCATTTCTTCCATTTATTACTTGGCATGATGGAGCTAGGAAAGTCTGTGGATCCTAACATTAACTAGTGGGTGTAAATTTAATAAGAAACAGCATAGTCAGAGAGCATCGCTTCACAAATTGTTCACTAATTGCCAAGGGGAAAATAGTACTTTATGGAAGTGAATCCTAGCAAACACCACTTTAATCAAATGATCAAGATTTCAAAAATATTCTACATAATATTTACATGTGTATGTATATATATATGGAGAGAGAGAGCGAGAGAGGTGCAGGGAAGGAGAGGAAGGGAGCAAACAAAACAAAACTGAAATGAAAGCTTGAAAAATCTGGAGGAGCAATTCTTAAATTATCTGGCTGCTTCACGTATAAGTCTTTGGGAGATGTGTGTTATATAAATAATTACTGTTAATTTTCCATTTCATAGCTGTAGACAGACCCATGAGCATATCTATGAGTAGTAACCATGGGAGGAAATGATATTGATAAAGAACAGTACAAATTGGATAGGAGTCATGGTTTTTAAAATAATGGTGGGTATGGCCATATAACAAATGTATTTATCCTGGTTTAAAAACTTTTAGGAAGTCAGTGAGCTGGGAATATAAGAGAAACTGATAGAGTTTTTATGTCAAACAAAACCAAATCCAACACCTCACTCTAACCCTATTCCAGTGTCCAGGTTCTCCCAGCATTCATAGACGGTAGCTTTAGCACACATTCCCAAATTCCAATCCATAGTTTTCTCTGAGAAGCCAGGCATTAGAACATGTTCCGTCCCCATAATCATGCTCCCAAGTACAAAATGTAAAGTAAATGATTAACCTACCAAAGAACTTTTTAGAAAGATAGGCAGACTAAGGACTTCAAAGGTTTCAAAATCTTTCATGAGACCCTGAACCTGCCCACGTTGTACAAAGAGAACTACGAGGTGGGGCATTTTCCCTTCCAAGAGCACAGGAAACATTGTGCAGTCAAGCCTTCCATCCCAGGAGTGGGGGCGGCGGGGGGGGGGGGGGGAGGATCGCAGTGCAGCCCCCAAAGCAGGAAAGGGTTTTCTCCTTTGCAAACAGTTGTCTTTTTCCTGGCAAACAAGCCAGGTGCCAGAAACTTTACCCAGTTGGGGAGGGAGAGAGGCGAGGAAGCAGAAGGGGGAGGAGGATGAAGGAAGAAAATAGTATCATTAGAAGAAGAGAAAGATGGTGTCAAAATGATTATGGTAGAAAATAATTTCAGAAAAGCTAGACCTTTTTTCAAAGCATTTAAAGCCTCTCAAGGCTCTTAAAAGGCATAAACCTGCATGGAGGTATTTTCTGGCACTGAGGTTTCTCATTCAACCGCAGGAAAACAGAAAAGAGATCTTGCAATCAGAAGTCCCAGAAGTTCGCACGCTTGTGTGAGTTCTTTTGCTGGTTGGGTTTAATTTCTTTGTGCTAAACAGAAACTGCTTTCGAAATTAGCACCAACCCCAAGGACTCCTTGCCAGCGTGCTTCCCAGGGATTATTTTATGATTTTGTTCTACCTGTTTCTTTTCTGTTGTCACACACTCCTTTCTCTTTCACCTGAACAATGGATATACATCTCCCAAGGCCCTTGGTTAAATCTTAATCTTGCAGCTACCAGAAAAAAAAAAAACAAAGTCATTTGGGGTCATCTCTTCAAGGTTGAGAAGCCTGAGCCACCCACCTGCTCCTGCTCATCAAAATTAAATCTGCCAAGTGCTGAGTTGCTTGAAAATGTCCTGTTAAGTCATTTAAAGATGTAGCTCTTCATATAGCTAGCAAAGCATAACCTTCATTTGAAACACACACCTTGCCACAATCACAGAACCTCGCCACAAAATCTTTCCCTTACTAAAAAATAAGCTCCCATCTGCAACTCTTATCCACATTTCATATTCATCTTTCTTATTTCATTACCACATAGAGCACTCCTCCATGTAACCAACCACGTAATCTTGCTCACAGTAAAAGACTGTTTAAAAGAGTAAATGACAACACCGTGTTAGTTTCATATATACAACGCAGTGATACAGTACTTGTGTATATTGCAAAATGATCACCATAGTAACTCCAGTTAGCACCTCTCACCACACATACAAGTTTTTTTCTTGTGATGCGAACTTTCAAGATCCACTCACCCAGCTACTTCCAAATATGCAATACAGTATTATTAACTACAGTCACCATGCTGAACATGACATCCCCTGAGACATTCATTTTACAACTGAGAGCTAGTACCTTTTGACCCGCTCCCCTCACCCGTTTCCCCCACCTCCCACCCCTGCCTCAAGCAACCACTAATCTATTCTCTATATCCATGAGTTCAGTTTCATATTGTTCATTTGTTTAGATTCCACATATGAGATCATACAGACTCTTTTTCTGTTGGACACATTTCACTTAGCATAATGCCCTCAAGGTCCATCCATGTTGTCAAAAATAGCAACATTTCATTCTTTTTTATGGATGAATATTCCACTGTATATGTTCATATTCCATATTTTCTTCATCCATTCATCCATCAATGGACACTTGGGTTGTTTTCATGTCTTGGCTATTATAATTAATGCAACAATGAACAAGGGGGTGCATATATCTTTTTGAATTATTGTTTTCATTTCCTTTACATAAATACCCAGGAATGGAATTGCTAAATCTTGGGTAGTTCTATTTTTAACTTTTTGAGGAACCTCCATACTGTTTTCCACAGTGGCTGTACCAGTTTGCATTCCTACCAACATTTGCACAAGGGTTCCCTTTCTTCCACATCCTCACCAACACCTGCTATTTTTGTCTTTTTGGAAATAGTCATCCTAACAGGTGTGAGGTGATATCCAACTGTAGTTTTGATTTGTATTTCCCAGATGTTGAGTGAGGTTGAGCATCTTTTCATATTCCCATAGGCCATCTGTTAGTCTTCTTTAGAAAAATGTCTATTCAGATCCTCTGCACATTTTTTTTCATCAGATTGGGGGGTTGCCATTGAGTTATAGGAGTTCTTCATATATTTTATATTTATGATAATCTTTTAGCAGATATGTCATTTGCAAATATTTTCTCTCCTTCCACAGGTTGCCTTTTCATTTTATTGATGGTTTCCTTTACTGTGCAGCAGCTTTTTAGTTTGAAGGGAGTCCCACTTGTTTTGCTTTTGGTGTCAAATCCAAAAAACCATTGCCAAAGCCAATGTCAAGGAGGTTACTATCTATGTTTTCTTCCAGGAGTTTTATAATTTCAGGTCTTACATTCAAGTCTTTCATCCATTTGGAGTTAATTTTTTATGTATAGTGTAAGGTAGGGTCCAGTTTTCCTAGTTTTTTGAAGAAATGGTTCTTTCTCCACTGTATATTCTTAGCTCCTTTGTCATAGATTGATCATATATACATGGGTTTATTTCCAGGCTGTCTATTCTATTCCATTGATCTATGTGTCTGTTTTTGTGTCAATGCCATGCTGTTCTGATTACTATAGCTTTGTAACATAGTTTGATATCAGGGATCACAATGCCTCCAGCTTTGTTCCTCCTCAAGATGGTTTTGGCTATTTGTGACTTTTTACATTTCCATACAAATTTTAGGTTCGTTCTATTTTTTTTTTTAATTTAAATTCAATTAACATATAACATTAATTTCAGAGGTAGAGTTCAGTGATTCATCATGTTTGTTCTATTTCTATGAAAAATGCCTTTGGAATTTTGATAGATTACAGGACTCTATAGATTGCTTTGGGCAGTATGGACATTTAAATGATATTTAGCTCCTCCAGTCCATGAGCATAAAATATCTTTCCATTTATTTGTGTCATCTTCAATTTTTTTCATCAGTATCTTCTAGTTTTCAGTTTTTAGGTCTTTACCTCCTTGGTTAAGTTTGTTTCTAGGTATTTTGTTCTTCTTGATGTAGTTATAAATGAAATTATTTTATTAATTTCTCTAATAGTTTGTTTTTAGTGTATAGAAACAGGTTTTTACATGTTGATTTTGTACCCTGCACCTTTACTGAATTCATTTATTAGTTCTAATAATTTTTTGATGGAGAATGAAGATTTTCTGTATAAAATATGTTACCTGCAATTTGTGACAGTTTTACTTCTTCCTTTTCTATTTGGATGCCTTTTCTTTCTCTTTGTTGCCTAATTGTTCTGGCTAGGACTTCTAACACTAAGTTGACTGTAATTGACGAGAATGTGCATCCTTGCCTTATTCCTGATATTAGAGGGAAAGCTTTCAGCTTTTCACCATTGAGTATCATATTAGCTGTGGGATTGTTGTATATGACCTTTATTATGCTGAGGTACATCCCTCCATACCCACTTCATTGGGTTTTCATCATAAATGGATGAGTTTTTGTCCAGTGCTTTTTCTGTAGTTATTGAGATGATGATATGAAATTTATCCTTCATTTTGTGTTGAATCATCTTTGCATCCCTGGAATAAATCCCACTTGATCATGGTATAGGATTCTTTTAATGGATTGTTGAATTCAGTTCGCTAATATTACATTGAAGATATGTATATTTGCATCTATGTTCATCAGAGAGACTGGCCTATAATTTCCTTTTCTTGTAGTGTCCTTGATTTTGGTATCACCGTAATGCTGATCCCATAAAATGAGTTTCGAGGTGTCACTGTCTCTTCTATTTTTTGGAAGTGTTTGAGAAGGATTACTATTAATTTTTCTTTGCATGTTTGATTAAGTTCACCAGTGATACTATCTGGTCCTGGACTTTTGTTGAAAGATTTTTGATTACTGATTCAATCTCCTGATTAGTAATCAGTCTATTAGACTTTCTACTTCTTCATGATTCACTCTAGGTACACTGTATGTTTTTAGGGATGTATCTGTTTCTTCCAGGTTGTCAAACATGTTGGTACATAATTGTTCATAGTAGTCTCTTATGACCTTTGGTGTGGTATTGTGACATCACTTTCATTTGTGACTTGAGTCCTCTCCTTTTCTTGATGAGTTCAGCTAAAGCTCTGTCAGTTTTGTTTACCTTTTCAAAGACCCAGCTCTTAGTTTCATTAATCTTTTCTATTGTCTTTTTAGTCTCTATTTCATTTATTACTGTTCTGATCTTTATTTCCTCCCCAAAATAAAGGATATTTTAAAGTTAACAGGTCACTTGCACCTACAATATAGTATGTTTCTATCTTTCCTCCCTAGCAAGCAGCTGAGATTAACAGAATTTGCATTTTAGTAGTTTCAGGTCCAAGAACTAGGCTATCAATCCCTATATCATATTATTGACACAATGTTCATTTAACTCTTTCATTGGGAACAGCTGACTTGCCAGTGTCTTCTCTGGGCGTCTACATCGAGTCCACTTGCCTTAAAAACCCATACACTTCTCTGTCAAATAATCTAGGTCATAATATTATACCATAACCTAAGTCCTGAACAAACGCCATTGTAAAGTGCGCCTATACCAGACAATGACTGCTAAAGCTTTTATCACATTCTCCAGAGTAAATTCCAAAAAATCATTTCATGAAATGAATTATATGTATATATAATGTAATTACATAATATAACATTATTTACAAAGTTTCTTAACTTTGCAAGTTTCCGGCTCACTGTGGCCCTTTGCTATGTACACACAACATCTCAGCTCAGTTTCCTCATGTGAAACTAGGGAGCTCACTACATGATCCTTTAATTCCCTCGTAAGGCTAAATCCTGTGTCTCCCTGACTCCACGAGGCCACCTAGAGAATGGTCAACCCAGCTCACATTCTCATAGGTTCTGCAGCTTCCAGAACCTTCTCTCATCACCTACCTCATAGAAGTCTCACAACAGCCCCACAAGGCAGGTAGCATTGGCATTTTTATTCTCGCTTTGCTAATATTAACACTGAGCATCAGTAAGTGATTTGCCCAAGATATCACAGCCAGGAATAACCAGGACCTTAACTCGAATCCCAATTCAGACTTTTCAATTCCTACCTTCGTTCCTTTCTACTACACAACATTCCTCACAGGGGTGCCTGGCTGGCTTAGTCGGTAGAGCATGCAATTCTTGAGCTTGGGGTTGTCAGTTTGAGCCCCACATGGGGTGTAAAGATTACTTAAGAAAACAAAAATTAAAAATAATATTGCTCACAAAGTTTCAATAAACTACCACTAAATCAATTGTACAGGAAATTCTTGTACTCTACCACATGCTTCCATGTAAATTACTCTGGATAGTATCACATGCGGGGGTCATCACTCTCAGATTTTTGTCCTGGGCAGTTAATATTATTTTCCTTAAGAAATCTGACAGTCCTGCACTAATGTTTTTGTGTGAACAAACACGGCAACATCCAAGACTGTAATGAACACTTTATTGGCCCAAAGATTATCCTCTCCAGGGGCCAGTCTTGGTGAAATGATGGAATGCACTTCAATAAGCTATAACAGAAGATAGAAAGTTCAGGGAAGAAGTAGAGAGTCCCTGAGATCTTCCTCCTGGGAGGAGCAGAGAAGGTATATTAGTTTCCTGGGGCTAACAAATCACCACAAACATGGTGGCTTCAAGTACCAGGAATTTAATCTCTCACAGTTCTGGAGACCAAAAGGCTAAAACTGGCATCAGCAGGCCCACGCTCCCTCTGAAGGCTCTAGGGGAGGATCTTCCTTACCCATTACGGCTCCTGGGATCCCTGGTTTGTGGCAGCATAACTGCAACCTCCACCTCCAGCTTCACATTGTCCTTTCCCTTAGGTCCCTAAGTCCTCTCCTCTTTTTAGGACACTAGTTGTTGAATTTAGGGTCCACTCTAAATAGAGGAAGACTTCATTTCATATCCTTAACTAATTACACCTGCCAAGAGCCTACTAAGATTTTGAAATCAGCAATGGAGAGGAAAGCCATCCAAAGAGGATTCAGGAGCGAAGATATGAAGCAGGCAAGTCCTGGGTACCTAGGAGGTGGGAAGAACCAAAGAGGAGCTGTAAGAGAGTTAGAAGGATGCTCTATTGGTCTGCTCAGGCTGCCAGAACAAAAGGTCACAGATGCCTGGCTTAAACATTTATTTTCTCAGAGTTCTGGAGGCTAGGATCCCAAGATTAAGGTGCCATTGAGGTTGGTTTCTGGTGAGACCTCTCTTCTTGGCTTGCAGATGCCACCTTCTCACCGTGTTCTCATGTGGCCTTTCTTCTGTGTGTACACACAGAAAGAGAGCAAGCTCTCTGATGCTGCCTCTTCTCCTAAGGACATGAATCCTATAGGCTTCAGGCCTCACCTTTAATGACCTCATTTAACCTTAACGATCTCCTTAAAGGCTCCAAAAGCCATTGCATCAAACCCCTAACAGGGTTAGGACTTTAACATATAAAATTGGGGGGACACAATTCATTCCAAAACAAATGATTTGGGGCCAAATCAAGAGAGGTCAAGATTACTAACTAGGCCAAGGAGTTTGACCTCTGTTCTGTCAATGGTAGGAAGATATTAGAAATCTTGAAAGTTGTTATGAAAAAGTTTGCAGAGTAAGCACCATCCTTTTCATTTTCCTGGGCTATAAAATAGGAGCTATTTTCCAGAAGCCCTTCCCGACTAAGATGCTGTGATTACTGACTACATTTTAGAAGATTAGTCACTTAGAATTTCTTGCTCTCTCTGATACACAGCCTATGAAGCGATTATGTCACCAAAAGGTAATTCTTGAGGGCCACTGTTCTTTATTCTAAAAGGATTAACGATCATGTATACCAGCTTCTACCAAGAGCACCAGAATTCTGCTAGTTCTTAGTTCCAATAAATGGACATTAAGACAAAATAAGATGAGGGGCGCCTGGGTGGCTCAGTCAGTTAAGTGGCTGCCTTCGGCTCAGGTCATGATCCCAGAGTCCTGGGATCGAGTCCCGCATCGGGCTCCTTGCATGGCAGGGAGCCTGCTTCTCCCTTTGCCTGCTCTGCCTGCCTCTCCCCCTACTTGTGCTCTCTCTGACAAATAAATAATCTAAAAAAAATTAATAAAAAATAAAATAAAATAAAAATCTTCCTTTAATAAATTGTCCTTTTAAAAAAATAAGCTTAAAAAAAAGACAAAATAAGATGTACCTGTGAGATTTAAAAAATAGTAATTCTGGTAGGGTTAGCTTACACCACAAGGAATATCTGCAACCATTTTTCCAAAGCCTTACTCTTACCCAGTTTCCAAAGTCTAGCCTGTGCTCTTAACTACTACCTTACCCTTAGGTTTTTGGGTTTTTTTTTTAAAGATTTTGTTAATTTATTTATTTGACAGAGCGATAGAGAGCACAAGTAGGTAGAGCGGCAGGGAGAGGGAGAGGGAGAAGCAGGCTCTCCACCGAGCAGGGAGCCCAGCGTGGGGCTGGATCATGACCTGAGCTGAAAGCAGACGCTTAATCAACTGAGCCACCTCGGCACCCCTACTCTTAGGTTTCTAAAAGCAATTCAAGATAATCTCTGTTTACACGTGTCAGCTTTCAAGCTGAGTCATTAGGACTGTATTTTAAATATGTAGCCATTAAAATAATCATGAAAACTATAAAATAAAAAGAGAGGGAAATGCTCATATGATGTTAAGTAAAAATAGCAGAATACAAATTCATCAAGCCAGGCTAGGCCCTCTGATATCCAGGTTCTATCACTTGAACAGGAACAAGCCAACTCATTACCACAATAGCAGGACAGGTTTTCCTTCTCTCTTTTCCTTCCCTCTCCGGAAGCCATCCCACAGGAAATTGCATTCTCGCTCTCACCCCCAAAACAAACACTTAAGAAAGTGGGTCTTGGTGGAAGAAATGCTTGAGAGAGAACAAGTGCAGTATGTGGGAGGAACCCAGCCTACAGCCCCCAGCACCCATGGCTTTCATTCATTCAACACACTGAGAAGGTGTGCTACCTAATGTACCAGGTGCTGGGCTGCTTTCATGAAGATTACATTCTACAGGGAGAAGTAGACCAAAAAAAATGAGAGAGAATAAATAAGCGTAGTATACAGACTCTTACTGAATAAGTGTTATGGAAAACTACTGGCATATCGTGTTTTATTGCACTTTGCTTTATTGTATTTCACAGATATTACCTTTTTATTTTCTTACAAATTGAAGGTTTGCGACAACCCTATGTCAAACAAGTCTATTGGCACCATTTTTCCAACAGCATTTGTTTACTTCGTGTCCCTGTGTAATTTTGGTAATTCTCAATGGTATTTCAAATTTTTTCATTATTGTATTTTTATGGTGATCCATGATCAACAACTATAACTCACTGAAAGCTCAGAGGACGCTTAGCATTTTTTAGCAATAAAATACTTTTTAATTAAGGTAGGTACTATATATATATGTATATATATACATATATATATAATGCTATTGCACACTAAACAGAATACCTCATAATATAAACAGAACTTTCACACTCATTGGAAACCAAATCAAAAAATTCATTTGACTTTGTGTATTGCAGTATTTGCTTTGTCGCTGTGGTCTGGAACCAAACCCACAATTTCTCCAGGGTAGCTGGGGGCAGACAACATGATTGCAATGGTAATTGGGGTCATCCAGAAGAAAGCGACTTGAAAGGAGAGGTACACACATATCTACGGAAGAACATTCTAGGCAGATGGAACACCAGGTGCAAAGGCCCAAAAATGGAAACATATCTGTGATGTTTCAGGGAAAGCAGGAGCCACTGCACCTGCAGTGAAATAGTAACAAGGGACCAAGTCAGAGAGGGGAGAGGAGCAGATCTCCCAGAGCCTTACAGGCCTTCATAAGGACTTTGACTTTTACTCTGAGGGAAAGAGGGAGTCACTGAGTTACAGGAGGAGTGACATGATCTCACTGATGTCCTGAAGAACGCAGCTGGCTGCTGCGGGAAGACCAGGATAGAAGTCTGGAGACGGGTTAAAAGGCAATTGCAAGCATCCATGTGAGGGATGTTGGTGGTTCCAGCTAAAGCAGTGACCGTGAAGTGGTGAGAGATGGTAGTAAGATTCTGGATATCAGGATTTCTTGAAGAGTTCGATGTAGACCATGAGGGAAAGAGAGGAGTCAGGGGTGCTTCCTGCACTTAGAAGAATGAAGTTGTCCTTAGCTGATATGCAAAGGACTCCAAGGAAAATTAACCTCGTGATACGGAGTTGGGTTTCAGACACGCGAAGGCAGAAATGCAGAGACACAGAATAGACAGCTGGTTACAGAAGTCTGGAATCAGGGACAGATGTGGGCTGGAGATGCACATGTGACAGCTGTTAGCACATAAAGCCAGGAAACCAGATGAGATTTCCAAGGGAGTAAGTCAAGAAAAACAAGAGATTTAAGATCTGAGATCTGAGCCCTGGATATGCTCATGAAAAGAGAGGAAGCAGGAAGGATCCCAGAAGTGACCAGTAAGGTAGGAGGAAAACCAGGAAACTGGGACATCACGGAAGTCAAGAGAAGCGTTTGCTAAAAGAGAGGGGGTCAACCATGTTGAGTCTGCTGAAAGGTCAAGTAAGGCAAAGACAGAGCTGAGCTTTGACTTTAGGAAGGCAGAGGCCATGAGCAACCTTCACAAGCGGTTTCAGGGGAGTAAGGAATTTTTTTTATCCTCAGAAAGGACAGAAAACCTCAATGATTTAAAAAGGAAAAAAAAAAAAAAAAAAGGAAAGGAAAGGAAAGGAGAACAGTGCCTGGCCCTAAAGCTTTAGGGAGGGAAGGAGAAAGAAGTGACAGTGCCTTGGCATTTAAGGGATAGACTTGTGTATAAGCCAAGAAGAGATGTTCTATGTGTGTATAAACCTTCATTTTCTCATGACTCAACAGATTATGCTGCTAATTTACTGACTCTTTGTTCACTCTTCAACTCTGTCCTGAATAAGCTTAATCTTTTAAGTGGAAGAAAAAAAATAAATAAAAGGTCACCTACCAGTGATTAAGCCATCACTCATATGAAACCTGGACTTAATTCATTACATAAAAGGGATGCTTGCAACATTCTTCTTCAACTGGAGATGCCCTGCTCCAGCAATGGATTTTTGCTTTTGATATTGTTGCCACACCTCTGGAACAACAATATTGGGAAATGCATGCCGTCCTTTCTCAGTATTCCATCCAAAGAGGCCAGACTTCTACGTTCAAGGCCAAGCTTGCTCTTTCCATCATCACACACCCCGTCTCCCGTAAAATCATCTCCTGTCACCAGTATTCCTGCCAAGTTACCCATTTAGAACTGTCTCTTTCTTTTTCACACAAAGCCATATGTGGAATGCAGAAGAGATGATATACTTAAACCCATCAGAATTTCTTTACTTCAAATATGGAAGATCTGCCCCCAAAATTCCTGAACAGTATCTTCTACCTCATTAGCAATTTACCAACTGCTTATTTCCCCAGTTAAACCAGAAGATAAATATATTCCTAAGAAAGTACCTAAGACATTACACTGCTTACCTTCTGCTTGGTTTCATTTGATGGAAAGAACTATCATTAACTTCTATGGCTAAAAATGGGGGAAATTTCAGTAAAAATCTCATTATTTTAGATCCCACTATAAAAATAACAGTAATTCAACCTTGACTGAAGATTCCTTTTATAGCATGCCTGAAAAGAGGGCACTGCAAAGAAAATTAACACATCAATAGTGTTCGCAAAATATATTTAACCCACTTAAAACAAAGTGTTTCGAACATTATGTATTTGTTAAAACAAAGCTATCTGTATGCTACCAGTACAGAAAGGCAGTAGACTGGTTTACGTGTGATGGATAGGCAGTCAAGAATTCACTAAGTCATTCCCACTGTTTTTGTTGTAAGTACTGATCTATACACACACACACACTCACTCACCAACATTTATGCAAGTATTATACAAACAACTTACCAACCCACACGTTTTATTTGCCAATGCCCACACCCCACCAGCAAGTACGTTTCCCAGATTAAAAAAATAAAATCACTGGTCCTTTCTTTTCGTCCATAATAACAACTCTCTCTATATGTGAGTCGTAAATGAGACTACTCCCCAAATTGCATTTTCATAATTATATAATTACAATTTTAGCAGTGTAAAATTAAAACAAAAAATTTTTATTCCTTGGTTGACTAAGAAGTAACCTATAAAAGATTTGCCTCTTCTCCATGCCTGTAGAACTCATCACAGAATAAAAATAATTAGAATCCGTGCTTATACCAAGATTCATTTACTAAACTCGAAATAAATAATATGCTTTCTTAAAATATTATTTTTAGATAGGTTGTATAAGTAACCTGCAGAAGATGAAAATTGAAAGCAACTCCTCACAAGATGTAAGTTTGAGAGGCATATATTAAGAATCTTCCCAGCCCAAGACCAGCAGATGATGAAATCTGACAGATTGGCTGGCATTATCTCCCCCATTCTGGGTGCTTGTCTCATGCAATCTGCTCCCACGGGGCTGAGCCATTGCCTTGTTCTAAAAACATCAACCACACATACACCACCTCCGATCCTGGAAACTGAAGAACTCTACACTGCAGTAAACATTTGTTCTCTGAAGTTTTCTTAACTCAACTTTTAGGATTCAGATCTACCACATGTTAAGAATGTACCAAATGTGCAACATTCAGAGAATTTCCTCCATTGATAGCCACAATAGTTCAAAAATATTTGTTCAACAAACATCTATTAAGCACCTGCTATATTCCAGGCACTTTAGCAGCAGCTATTAAAAATGTAAACGTAAGTCTAAGACTGGTTCTCGCTTAAAGGAGATGGATGTGTATGTGGGGAAAAAAGTCACAAATAGAGACACCAACAGTGCAATGGGAGAAAAGAAGGCAGCATGATCCATTCTGCCTGGGAGATGGAGGAAAGCCACACTGACAAGATTATATTTGAGCTTGGTTCATAAGGATGAGCAGGAGTTCACTGAGGGAGGACAGAAAGAGAATTCCAGACAGCGCAAAGCTCTGAGACCTGTTTGGGAAAGTGAAAAGCTAGAATGACCAGGGGAAGGGCATAGAGGAGATAAAGCTGGTATGACAGGTTGGGCAGGATGGGTTTTGAATGTCATGCTTTTATTTTATTCTGAAACAATAAGGAAACATGAATGCATTTTAACCAAGGAAGAACAATTCACTCAAGTTATATAAAGATAATTGTTGCAGTTTGAAGGATAAACTGGAACAGGATGAGGAAATTGGGACTAGAAGAGGAATTGCGCCAGAGCAAAGGAAGAGAAGTTGGCGAGAGCTCTTCCAGAGGTGAGGTGAGCAGGACTCAGGGATCCTTGAATTCTGGTAAAGCAGCAGGAACATAGGGCGGATCCAGTGGCCCTAATGACAGTGACAGATGAGACACACTTTCATGATCCAAAAGCAGAAATGTAGGAGGAGGAGCAAGTCTGGGTGGAGAAATGAGTTCAACATTGGCTATTAGGGTTGCCTAAAAGTGCAAGAGGAGAGGGGTCAGGGCCAAGCAACTGTAAGGCCAAGAGTCGTTAATGCTGAAGTTAAAGTCAGCCGGTATGAAAACAAGAGACAAAAGCAGGAGAGAAATGGATGCCCAAAAGTGGATGGATTTGATGGACTGACCTGGATGTTGAGAGGTCATAGCAACATGGACAGAAGAACATAATCCAACGGCAAAAAGTGTACATCATGTGTGGAGGTTTTCAGCTGCTTAACTCAAAAGCCATTCCCAGACCTCTTCTTCCTAAAGCTAGACACTCATTTTCCCAGTTGTTTGGCTCTTTATTTAGAGGTGGCAATCAAGGATACAGGAATTGAGCTGGGAGCCAGTGGGAAAACTCTCACTTCTCTGATAAAAGGAACATAGTTGGTCTACCTTGAATGAGGAAATGATGCCTAAAGGTTCTTGGAGCTAGCTTGTCACCATGAGATGACAAAAACCCAATACATTAATGGTGATGGGGTAAAAATTAGGGAGCCCCCACTGTCCAGCTCTGGGATATAGGGAACTTTTAGGGAAAGACCAAAGTAAAGCAGTATCATCGGGGGAAAATCAGGCTTCAAATAGGTCAAAGAAGAAAGAAGAGGGACATGAATTCTAAGGGAAGGTTAAGGATAGGAATTGTGCCCTGCTGCTTCCCCAGCACCCACCACTCATTTGCTCAATCAATATTGAATGGATAGCTTAGTGGAAGGGCTTGACGGAAGGCCCGCAAAGCAAGGCGGCCTCCATAAAAGGTAAGAAACGAGCAGGCTGGGGATATGGTAGGCTGGTCAATTAGAGCCATTTGTCCCTTGGACAGAGATCTCTGATCACAGCAAGGAGGGAAGATGTTACCGGCTGAAGGGGCTAATTGTGCCCTCTGTGGTTTCAGGTCCCAGATTCCAGAGAAAGACAGACAGGAGTATAGCTTGGAGAGAAAACGGTTGTCTGAGCCAAAATACTGGCCTGGGCACTTTTTTGCAGGTCCCCTGGCAGAGGCAGTTCTTGAAGGCCTTATGTTTGGGAGCTCCACATCCTTAAGACTATGAAAGAACAGGCTCATCCTCTGAAGCTTATGGCAAAACTCCATGCAGGGACTTTTAGGGGACACAAATCATCTTGTAAAGCAATGTTTACTCAGTCTGACTCAGGGGAGAACCATGCATCCCCTAAAATCTTTGCTCATCAGATTCTTCGGCATTGGCTTTTTGACAACACAGGAGTCTCAGAGTGCCTGACTATGGCTACATTTCATCTGCAAAGACCAGTTCCTATGGTAGGGAGATGGGTGTTGGACAAGACAGAACTAGCCTGCTGCAGGTTTCCAGGTGAAGCAATCTTGCAAGCTGGGGCTGCTTCAGCAAGCTCTCTGGGTAGAGAAAGATGGTCCAGCACCTGGAGGAAACTTGCCATCTGAGAAGTGTTCATAGAACTTTCCACAAAATCACACAGTCGCCTAAATTTTACTACAGCCTCATTTCCCCCTTTGAATATCCCTTTTCCTACACCACTCCTTCCTGTACTTCTACCTCCCTGCACAAATTCAATAAGGCTACTGATACCTTATGTGGTCTTTTTACAAATAGCAGCCAAAGGGCTACCTGGGTGGCTCAGTTGGTTAATTGGCTGACTCTTGATTTTAGCTCAGGTCATGATCTCCGAGTCGTGAGATCTAGCCCTGTGTCAGGCTCTGCACGGAGTGTGGAACCTGCTTGGGATGCTCTCTCTCTCTCTCTCTCTGCCCCTCCTCCCCTTGCTCTCTATCTCAAATAAATCTTAAAAAAAAAAAAAAAAAATAGCAGCCACAATGTACGTGTGCATGTGCACACATATAGAAAACACATATACTAAAATCACATGGAAAAGGAAATAAAATTTTCATCAAGCACTGAAAGCATCTGTAGCATGTGGGCACTGCTTTATTTCCAATATTGAGATGTATTTTCTATCATTTAAATAATATCTAAGTGTTCCACTTAAGGAAGAATGACATTTCCCAACGTTAGTTTCCTACATGTAACTCCAAGAGAGTCTTACCAAATTACCGCAGAAGGTAATCTAATTTTTAATAGCCCCAGTATATACTCCAGTTACAACTGCATTTAACATTTTGATCCACGTTAGTAACGCCTCCATACACATGACCTGGTAGAGAGGACACGCTAAGGAAGTACAGCGCCACCTATCGGCCAGACGCTAGGAATAGTCTTAATGGTCCAATACAGTAAGTTCAGACTGAGAAACCGTATGGCTCTGAGTCACATAATTTATTTCATATGAACTGATCTTTAACATTTTTACAGATTTAGCAAAGCAAAGTAGGGGTAAAAACTATAAGAACCCAGCAAGGTATTCTGCCTCACTTCATTCTTTTAATGTTGTTTCTTACAACTCTATTACAGGACATCTTGTGGAATATTTGTGTTCCCCTCACTGGCTAAGTACATATTTATTGGGTACCTGCGCATGTCAGACCGTGTATCTGGCAGGAGGATTACAGTGGTAAACAAGACCGACCTGGCCCCTTGTCCTTTTGAAGACTGCAATACAGAAGACCTTTGAGCATCCTGGGGGTCAGGGGCACAGACACCCCTACTCCATGTAGTCAAAAACCCATGTAAAACTTTTGACTCCCTCAAAACTTAACTACTAATAGCCTACTGTTGACCAGAAGCTTTCCTGGTAGCATAAATAGTCGGTTAACACATATTTCATATGTTATATTATATACCGCATTTTTTTAAGTAAGCTAGCGAAAAGAAAATCATAAAGGAAAATAAATTTGCAATACTGTACTGTATTTGTCAAAAAAAAAAAAAAATGCATGTAAATGGACCCGCACAGTTCAAACCTATGTTGTTCAAAGGCCAACTGTATCTCTGGAATCTGACCACTTCCCATCATCTTCACCATGAACACCCTATGCAAAGCCCCTTTCTTTACCAGTTCTGTCCCTGTAAGCCCTTCTCAGCAGAGTAGAGAGGGAACCCTTTAAAACCTAAGTCAGATGACAAGGCTGCTCTGCTCTAAGCCTTCCAAAGTTTCCATCTCATCCAGAGTAGAATCCAGAGTCCTCCCTGCCAGAGACGTAGCCTCCCCCTCCACCTCTATCCCCTGGCAATCCCCATCAGCCGGGCCAGCCCCGCTCCTCCTCAAGCTTGACAAGCCTCAGGGCTTCTTACCTGCTAGTCCCTCTGCCTGAATGCTCGTCCCTCAGATACTTGCATGACTCCCTCCCTTACTCTCTCCAAGTCTGTGCTCAAATAGCCTCTCTTGGGGCACTTGGGTGGCTCAGTCGGTTAAGTGGCTGCCTTTGGCTCAGGTCATGATCCCAGGGTGCTGGGATCGAGCCCCACATCGGCTCCCTCCTTGCTGAGCAGGGAACCTGCTTCTCCCTCTGCCTGCTGCTCTCCCTGCTTGTGCTTGCTCTCTCCCTCCATCAAATAAATAAATAAATAAAATCTTAAAAAAAAGGCCGTCTTGATCACCTGTCATAAAACCAAAGGCCCCACCCCTCCATGTTAGCACTATCATCCTTGCCCTGCTCCACCACTCTCCATAATACTTATCACCATGTGACCTCCTATGTGGTGGTCCCTGCCTTTTAATTGGTTGTCTTTCCTAAGTAGATCGCAAACTCCACAAGGGCAAAAACTTTGTGGGGGGGGAGTGGTCTCTCCAGAGCCTAAAACAGTCTTATGGCTTCTATTTGTTAAATAAAATCTCACTTTCCCTCACTCTCCAGGACCACGGTTCTGGGGATACAGAAAGCCCTCACATTAATCCCCTGGTCCAGGACAAGGCAGAGCTTGTCCTACCTGTTTGGGGACAGGGCCAGCTTCACGGGGGTATATAACTCATGCAGTAACAGAGCTCCATGCTCAGAGGGGCCTGACACTTGGCTTAAGGCTCTGCAGTTACCAACTTGACATTCTTAAGAGCTTCTGAATAAGGGGACCTATGATTTCATCTTGCACTGGACCTCACAAATTATGTAGCTGGTCCTGTTTTGAGACTTTAGTGTAAGAGATGTGCGAGTAAAATAGCTCAGTGAGAACATCCACTGAAAGATAAACAGTCCTCACAGTGTCTGACCCTTTGGGTAAGTCAGAGCCACTAATTCAAGGAAGGGAGCATGGCTCCTGAGGCATATGGGATTTTCGCTCTTTTCAGTCGAGGACAGCTAAACCCTTTAATGCGTCATGGGATTGTTCCCAGCAATTCTCTCCCAGCACCTTTCCCACCCCCACCCCCCTCTCACCAGGCACAACCTGGAAATCCCCCACCACCAGGGTCAATGTCAATGAGAGGCAAGAGACACGATAGCATGTTAACATGGATAAAATTGTAAAATTAACTACCGTGGAGCTTAAATTTAAAATAGACAGGAGAGTTTCATTCCAGTGGGGAAAAGGGATGGTTTGTGGTTTTCACTTAGATGCTGACGTAAGGGAAGAAGGGAACTGAGCCCAGGAAAGAGTGAGCGCTTAGGGTTACGTGGTGCGAAGAAGGGACTAGTGCGGAAAGGTAAGGAAGGAACATAAAACATCTTTGAAGACAGCAACTGCTTTGTCTCAGCTCAGGAAACCAAAAAATGGCTCCTGGTGCTGTCCTCGTCTTGGCAAGAGAAGCGAACAGGACAATAGGACAAGCCAGAGCAGCGGGAGTTCCAGCTGACCCCTGCTGGCTCTCCAAGGAAGTGTCCATGTACGAGGTGCCAGCAAGCCCTCACAGGGTTTTTCCAGAAGGGTGAATCGCACAAAACAAGCAAGATTCCTGGGAGTGAGGGAAACAGTAAGATATGCTAAAGAATTCTTTCACACCTGTTTCACTTAACAGAGTGGGGACTTGGTGACCTATGTAGAAACATAAAGAGAGACAGACAGGGGCTAAAATGAGATCATAGCAGTATCATCTTTTTGAGATCCTTAGGTACTGGCTAGAAGGCTGCAGTCACGGAACAGAAAAACATGAAACTTTTAAGATGTCTGCTTTGCCTCTCAGTTTGCTTCTCTCCTCCCGCCACAAGTGAAGGCAGTCATGAGAAGCTGGCAGACAAGACACTTTTTACATTCGAAGTAGTTACCAGTAAATTCTCTAGTCAACCCTCAAAATATTAAATGTAGGATGAAAATTAGATTTCATTTTCAGTCAATCCAAAGAAATGTATCTGGACAGAACCTTGCAGAAAACTGCATAAAACTCCTTAAGATGGAACAGGAAAATTTATAGAACCTTATCTATGACACAGGAATTCATCTTCATTTCCTTTCTAAAGTTTTCTACAAGGTTTTGCCACCTTTAGGACTAAAAAACACAGTTTCATAAATACAAACTGATATTGCCTTGCTGTGAAACTTGAGGAAATAAAGGCATAGAGCTATCTTTCTAGAGCAAGACCTGCTTTTAAATATTGGGAAGAATAACAAATCTACAACTGCCAAAAATCCATTGTCCATCAGTAGTATAAACATATGCTAGAAACTTTCGAACTTCCCTCATTCACGAGTTGTAGTGATTGTAATTACGTCCATCCCAGTTCTTCTGGGATGTTCACCTAACATCCAATCAACCCACCCAAACTTATAGGTACTTACCACGTACTTAACAAAAGTAACATGAGGCCCTTGGTCTTTCCCATTTATACCACAGTGAGAACATAATTAAGAACTAAATAATATGGTACAACTACTTTGAGAATTCAAAGAGGGAAAAAGGATAGAAGTTTAGTGGATGAAGACAGACTTGAATTTCTTCTTGAAGGAAAGGGTAGATTCAGATGAGCAGGGGGCCAAAGAGTGGGGAAAAAAGGAAAGAAATTAATGGCAGGGGGAAAAATGTTCAGAGGAAGACATACAGAGATAAGAACAAACAGAGGAGAGAGATGTTTGAGGCCAACTACTACGACGACGACTAAACACAGCTTACATAAAGGTGAAGCCAAACTAGGCCTTTCTTCCAGTAAAAAAAATAAAGGGAACATCCTGAAGAGCAAAGGAAGGTCTTGTGACAGGAGAGGCATCTTTTGTTAGACTGTTAAGAAGTCTCACTTTTCACACCCCTGTGAAATAGAAAGTTGGCAAGCCAGAAGCAAAACCCCCTTGAGGAAAAACGTGATGTGATAGAGGCCTTTTAAAGCAATAGTTAACCTTGGCCTCCCATAAGTTTGTAAAACTCCCTATGTCCAGACCACAGCAAGATGGACGACATCAGAATCTCTGGGATTCTGGACACAGAATCCCCTGTGGGACACAGCGGATACCAAAGCCAGTGACACACGGGTCCTAAACATGTTGTTTGTGGCAACTCAGGCTCCTTAGGATAAGTAGGATAAGTAGATTGTGATAAAGTACAAACTCATTTCTTAATGACAGTGGCTGTCAAATTTTAGGGAGCAAAAGATCCAGCTGGGCACTTGTCAAACCACAGGTCCCATCCCCCTAAGATGTTGATTCAGCAGATCTGACTGTGGTTTGGTAACATGCATTTTAAATAACCCCTCCCCAGGTGATTCTGAAACAGGTGGTTCTAGGACTGTATTTTGCCTGCCCTATGAACTGTCTCCCAAGCAAACCCATAAGCTTCAGATTCACGTTTCTAGGATGTTGGCAGCTTTTGCCATCCAACTTTGGAAGAATGTCTGAGATGCTTCCATTTGTCATGATTGTCTTTCCCCTAGAAGCAGTCAATGTTCACACCAAAAAGGGAAAATTTGGGAGATGTTATTACAAACTGAATGTGTATTTCCCCCCAGATTTCATTATGTTCACGTCCTAATCCCTGAGGTGATAATATTTGGAAGCGAGGCCTTTGAGAGGTAATTAGGTGTTAGATGAGGTCGTGAGTCTGGGAGCCACGTGACAGCATTACTTACCTTATAGGAAAAGGAAGAGAGCCCAGAGTGCTTCTTCTCTGCCACATGAGGACACAGCAAGAAGGCGGCCAACTGCAAGCCAAGAAGACAGCTCACACCGACAACCAAATCTGCCAGAATCTTGACCTTACGCTTCCCAGCCTCCAGAACTGTGAGAAATAAATGCCTGTTACTTAAACCACCAGTCTGTGGTACTTTGTTATAGCAGCCCAAGCTAAGACACTACAGTACAACACTGAAGAGTGTGGCTCTGCTCAAAGAAGTAGCCTAAATATACACCCCACCTTTCTTTTTTTCCAGAACCATCCATCTTTTTTTTTAATTTTTTTTTTAAGATTTTATTTATTTATTTGACGGAGAGAGAACACAGGAAGAGAGGCAGGCAAAGAGAGAGGGAGTAGCAGGCTCTCCGCTGAGTAGAGAGCCCGACGCAGGGCTCGATCCCAGGACCCTGAGATCATGACCTGAGCCGAAGGCAGAGGCTTAACCCACTGAGCCACCCAGGCGCCCCCAGAACCATCCATCTGATGTCCGGGGAAACACTCAGCTTGAGCACACAGGTTCTGGTGAAAATATTAACCATCACGGACCTCAGCCTATTTCTTCACTAGAACTGATTCTGAGCATTTTAAGACTCGGTTTGTAAATACAGAAGGCAAGGACCTTTGACTTTCACACACGGAAGAGCAGGCTGTAGCAGCCAAGGGGCTCTGGTGAACTGGAACCAGCAGGGACAGGTTTGGGCTGGTCTGGCAGGCCCCCACATAAGTTGCAATGAGCAAAGTCTGCCTAACCTGCTTGATTCAACAAAGCCTTCCCGAGCATTTGCCACATGCTGGGTTTCCAGCACTGGAACAAAATTGGCCATGTTCTCCCTACATTTTGTAGGGAAAGATGGAAGGATGGTAACAGACACTGAGAAATAGGAAAAGAGATCTGGAGGAAGGAAGTGGCCGTTTTAGACAGCTGCTCAGGGGAAAGGCCTTTGGGGAGACGGACATTTACACTAAGACCTGAACATCAAGAAGGAGCCGAGCATGTAAAGATCACGTGAAGAACAGTAGATGCAAATCCCTGAGACAAGGGAGCTTGGCAGGTTTGAGGGACAAGGAAAGATTCCGGTGTACCTGGAACAAGTGAAAAAGAGGGAGGAGGAACTGGAAAAGTCAACAGGATCCTGACGAGGCAGAGGCACCACTATTGCTCTGGTGATAGAGAACAGTTCTGCCACGAACACTCCTGGTGACAGGACTGGTTTTGTGGGTGATTGCCAGGCTCTGCCTTACACACAGATACAACAAGTAACTTCCGTCTGTCAAGTAGAGGATTTCAAGTTTGGGAAGCCACCTCCTCCCCCACACTCTCCTCCCCTTGCTCAAAACACCTGAAATTAGATAAAAAAGGCAGGCTCGGTGCTCTGGACTTGAAGGCAGACAATCCAGGTTTTAGTCTCACCTTTGCCACTTTTTAGCTGGCAAGTTATTTACACAACCTGAGCCTCGTTTTCCACATCTGTAAAGTGGGGATAACAAATATCTTACTCGTAAGGTTGTGGGCATTCTATGACATTATGTAAATCATCAATTACAACAGCTGGCACATAATAGTAAGTGCATAAAATGTTATTCTTATCCAAGAAGCTTCATTTCAGTTTCTCTAATTGAAGACATTGATACAAATTAAACAGAAAATCTCCCTGGAGTAGTCACACTGTGAGTCAGTATTAGTCATTTGCACTTTAGTGTGAATGAGTCTGCAATTCTTTCGCCAAAGCCCCACAAAGTTGGATTTGAGTGGAGAGGTGGAGAGGTTCCGGGGGTGCCGGAGAGAACTTCTAGATTTCAGAGGAACCAAAGGAAAAGCAGAGACTAGATGGGGGAGGAGTGCGATAGCCTTTGAAATCTTCACAGTGTTTCAATTCTCTAAAAACTATTAATACAGGGAAAGAATCAAACCTTTATTTTGCTTTTCCTGTACACACTACATTTCAGGGTAACGAAACATTGATGAGAGAAGTTTCTCTTTATAAAAAGCATTCTAGGGGTACCTAGGTAGCTCAGTCAGTTAAGCATCCAACTTTTGGTTTCAGCTCAGGTCATGATCTCAGGGTTGTAAGATGGAGCCCCTAGTCAGGCTCCATGCTAGGTGTGGAGCTTAAGATCTCTCTAAAAAAAAATAAATAAAATAATAATTTTTTTTTTAATTTAAAAATCATTCTAGCTAAGCCATAAGAAGCAATGATAGAGGGGCACCTGGGTGACTCAGTCACTTAAACTTCTGCCTTCGGCTCAGGTCAAGATCCTGGGGTTCTGGGATCAAGCCCCATGTTGGGCTCCCTGCTCAGCGAGGAGTCTGCTTCTCCCTCTCCCTCTACTCCTCCCCCTCTTGTGCTCTCTCGCGCTCTCTCTCTCAAATAAAATCTTTTAAAAATAAAAAAGCAATGCTAGAATTAAAATATTACCATTCAGCAACATAATGAGCTAATATATGGAAATAATGATTGTCAAGGATTGTTTACATCACAAAGCAAGAAGACCAAGCATTTTGCATCTCCTGGTAGAAGTGTAGCACCACCACCTGTGAAGCATTTCGACCTGAAACTCAAGCCTAAATCTTTAGATCGAACTACCAGCTTCATGGAGCTACAGAGAACAGAGGAACATGCTAAACATCAAGGGGAAACAATCGGCAAAATCCAGACTACTAGGAAATCTCTTGGTTAAGTCACTCCGTTTCTTCAACAAATACATTGCAAGGAAAAATAAAGAGCATGAGGGGAAACCTGTAGATTAAAAAAATATTTAAGAGGTACCCCAACCAACCCAAGCAAAATATGGACCTATCAAAAGATCCGGACTCAAATCAAGTATAAAATTAAAAGCTTATGATAAACAGTGAAACTTGAGTGGATATTTGATAATATTAAGGAATTACTACTAAATGTTTAGGTGTGATGATGGTGTTGTGGTTACTTTTTAAAGAGTCCTTATCCTTTAGAAATATGTACTGAAATACATATTTACATATCTGTTTATGGAGATTTATATATATATTTACATGTAAAATATATACAATACCTGGGATTTGCTTTAAACTAATCGAGGAGGGAGAAGAGGGTATTTTTAATAATAAGACAGTAAGAACTAAAAAAAAAGAAATCAGAAATATCTCAGAATAACTTCATAGATTTCCTTAAGATTAGTGCTTCTACACACATTACACTAGTTACGAAGGGCTCCATGAGTTGGGGGCATTTAAAGCCTTTGACATGAGACATAATAACAACGAGTGACATTTACTGATAACTTACATGTTGGACTAAAGCCAGCCCAGAAATATGCTCAGCCAAAAAAGCTACTGCAATCACACTGAAAAAACCGGAGAGCAGAGTCACTCACCATGAGTTCCTGGCATTACTGTCTTGCCCCAGTTCACTGTGAGTTGCTAAAGACAGGGAACCAGGTTGCATTCACCTTCCTACTCCTGGCTTGAGCATGAAGTCTGGTGCCCAGCAGCATCTCAAATGAGTAAGGAGGGAGGGACTCATATCTAGAGCAGGGAGAAGGAAGTGGAGAGCAGTCTGCTTGCACTCGGCTGGAAGCAGTGAAAGGTACAAGACTCCACTCAATCTACCTGAAGCCAAAATGATAACACAAGAAAACTAAAAAAGTAAGAAAGTCAATAACCAGGGATGTGATTTGTGACTTTAAACTGCTTTAGTCTCTCCTCTGCTCAAGGAGTCTGGCATCCCCAAGTGAGTCTGGAAACTAAAGCGCCTTGAAGGAACCTCACCTTCACCCACATGGGCCAGCAGAGAGCTCAAGTCCTAAGAGAAGCTGAAACCACATCCACAAGGTGGGGCCTCCACACTTCCTGCTGAGAACTTCCACGCTTTGTATCAATGCTGAGCTCTCTCACTGGGCAAGAAATGTAGAAGGAGCTTTTTGGAGGAACGTTGGGAAGCAGGAAACTGGTCAGCGGGGTGGGAGGAATAAAAATTACTGGGACAAAGTGATAGTGGAGAAGGTACAGAGTATGGAAAGTTTTTCATAAAAACATCCTGTTACATTTCTGCACTTACAACCTGCACTTATCTAAACCTCATTTCCAGACCGTTCAGCAAATTTCCCCCTCTCAGTGTATGCACACAGCTACGGAAGTACATTTCAAAGCCTGGTTCCCAGCACGTCCCGGACTCAGTAAAGCAAAATCACCTGAAGGCATTTTAAAAGTCAGTGTATCTCGCTCCCATTCTCCTCCCTGGATTCCTTAATAGTTTTCTCCAACCAATGCCATGATCAGCAACGAGAGCTTTTAATGAGACACCAAGATCTTGGGAAGAAATCAAAGTTGATTGGGCTAAACACAGAAGTGTTTAAGCATAGATTTTCCTGCAGCTTGCTTCTAAGCCCTGCTTAATGCCCCAGGCTGACAGAGAGCTCGCTCTA
>CM052900.1:49229955-49280237 GCA_028534135.1 Potos flavus
GCCTCCCTCCCTTCTCATCACAATGGTGTTCAATGGGAACTTGAGAAAGAGACTCGCCCTCCCTAATTTTTCTCTTTCCTTTTGCCTTCATTGCATATCCCTCAGCCCGACAGAGGGATAAGGATCAACTCCTCCTCTTTCCCCACAGCACAGTTTTTAGGCTCTGTCTTTAAGAATTCACTGCTATCTCACAACAGAAGTCTCACATGACCCTCTCTCAAAGTTGTTAGACAATTTTTACTGGAGACCAAAGTATATTGGTTTCAGGAAGACAACAAATTACAATGGGCATTACCTGAATATGGGCAGATAAATGAAAAACAGAAAAAGCCCCCAAGGAGGAGGGAAACCTCACAACCTCTAATTAAGATGCAGAACAGTATCTTTGCCTTCTAATTTTTTTTTTAGTTTCAGGAAATAAGACAGGAGTCTCATGTTTAGAGAGGGTGATGCCAGGACTTGGAAAGTCTGGGCATGTACATGGTAGTGAAAAGAAGACCTGCCCTCCTTGCATTTTCCAGGAGAGAGAATCTGCTGCCCCAGCTCGCCCCACATTGCTGCCAGATGCCCCAGGAGCCTGAGAAGTGACCAGCTCTGAACTCCAGTGGCCCAGTGCAAGGGCCTGGGAACCAGACACCACCTGACAGAATCCCAACTCCAACACTTGGATGTGTGCCACGTTTCTGAGTCTTACTATCCCAATCTGCAAAATGGGAATCCTCTTCTAGAAAATCTGGAATAGAATGGGTTGTGAGGATTAAAGAATATAAAGCAGCCAGTTCTGTGGCTGAATGCTCTCAAAAATCAGTAGCTTTCTTCCTTCCCTGCCTTGCTCCCATCCTATTCTTCTAGCGCCTCCTTTCCCAGTTACTCATTTGGCCCCAGGCAACAATCCTCAAGCTCCACTGAGAGCTATGAGCTGACATTACAGGATGCTTTGTTCCTGAGGGCAGATAGTCATGATATTCAGAGAGGAGTTTGAATCTCTAACTTGCTGAACTCTAGGATATAAGAGACACCCAGTAATATATGCCCACTCTTTCACTAAGAGAAAATTATCCTTAAACGATCTTTGGTGGGATTTTAAAAAACTTTTTATCATGTTTAAAATTGCAAATACATACATAGAGAGAATGCTGTAAAGAACCTGTGTGAGCCCATCTCTAGCTGTAATGGTTATCAACAATTTAGCATTCTTGTTTGTCCTGTCACCCTTCTGCTTTTGTCTGTTTTGCCAGACATCTTATTATGCCACCACAAATACTTCAAGATCTATCGCCAAGGGGCGCCTGGGTGGCTCAGTGGGTTAAAGCCTCTGCCTTCGGCCCAGGTCATGATCTCAGGGTCCTGGGATCGAGCCCCGCATCGGGCTCTCTGCTCAGCGGGGAGCCTGCTTCCCCCTCTCTGCCTGACTCGCTGCCTACTTGTGATCTCTCTCTGTCAAATAAATAAAATCTTAAAAAAAAAAATCTATCACCAACAGATAAGGACATTTCCCAACACAATACCCATTCCAGTTGTCTCCAACGTGTCTTATTGTGGTTCCTTGCTGGAATCAGGAATCCTCCACACTTGGCTGATATTCCTTAAGTCTGTTAGTCTAGAACAGTTTCTGAGGTAGCCAGAAAGTCACACCACCCAGAGCCCCCCTTCAAGGAGAAACTGCAGCTCAGCTGCAGGGCAGGAGCTCAATAGATCAGAGTCAGCTGCCCAGAGCCACATCCCTCAGATCACACCATTTTCCAAGCAGCCTACCTTCAGTGGCTAAGCAACGCAGGGGTTTATAGACCCAGCTCTGTGGGTCTGACACAGCACAGACATCTCTGATGGACAAAGGCTCCCGAGAGCCCCACTGTGTTGGCCAACACTTTGCCAGGTCTGCATTTCAATGGGTCCTTTCCCTCTGCTTCTCAGCGCCTTCCTTTTACAGGTGCTGATCCTTAGTCAAACTTTGTCTCTGCATCTGCTTCCAGATGATGTAATTTACAACAGTTCTTTTCCATTTCTTATCATACCTTTTACAAGTTTACAAGTTAAAAAAACACTAGCACCTGGGTGGCTCAGTTAAGCGTCTGCCTTTGGCTCGGGTCATGATCCCAGGGTCCTGGGATGGAGCCCCGCATTGGGCTCCCTGCTAAGAGGGAGTCTGCTTCTCCCTCTCCCACTGTCCCTTGCCCTGCTTGTGCTCTCTCTCAAATAAATAAATAAAATCTTTAAAAAAAATAAAAGAAAAACACTAGGACTGACCTTATATTTTAAAATACTCTTTTCAGGGGCGCCTGGGTGGCTCAGCAGGTTAAAGCCTCTGCTTTTGGCTCAGGTCATGATCTCAGGGTCCTGGGATCGAGCCCCGCATCGGGCTCTCTGCTCAGCGGGGAGCCTGCTTCCCCTCTCTGTCTGCCTCTCTGCCTACTTGTGATCTCTCTCTCTGTCAAATAAATAAATAAAATCTTTAAAAAATAAAATAAAATAAAATACTCTTTTCAGCATCCCCACATTCACTTCTGAAAAGCAGAAATTATAAGCCAACATTCTCATTTTCACTAACTTTCTGATAAACTAAAATCAAAAGAAATCAAAGAAATACATCATACCTTAACATTCCCTCTTTATTTCCTAAAAAAGCTAAAGTTTCATATACAGTCACATTAAATTGCTGACATCACCAAAATCAGCCGTGAAAGAAGTCTAAATTCCTATTCCAAGACTATTGTCATCTTTAAGTTATAATAAATTCATCAATCTCTTTCTTTCTCAATATAGCAAGGGCCAACCTAAGTAACCACACATTGTGGGGAAACTATAGTTTTGAGTTAGGATTTTCAAAATTGTCTTGCAGTACTTGGTCATAGAAATGAAAGACTGGCTGGCCCAAAGCAGTCTCAACTCCAACTCCCTGGATAAATGATATGAGCAAGCCACTTTCCCTCCAGAATCTCATTTTACTCACCGATAAATGAGGAAAAGATTACACTTCCAACTTCACAGGGCCGTTGTGAGGTCTGACTAAGCTAATATGGAGAGAGTAACTTTGACGCTGCTACGTGCCCCCAGCCGCAAATCCACTCCTGCTTTAACACGTGGGGGGCTAAGTTGCTGACTCAGCTTGTTGGTGAGAAGCCGCAGCTGTACCTGCAACTACTCCACCCTCCCCTTCCCTCCTCCAGTGCCTCTGAGTCTTGGGCCAGGTGTGTGTGTTTAGGTCCTTGACAGAAACTCTGGGCTCCCATAAAATACCCACGTCATCAAGGTCAGAGACAACGAGAACCAACACAGTTTGCAACACTGTGCTGTGGGCTCTAGCTCATGCTTATGGAGTCCAGCCTGCCCTTGCTCTCTGCAACTTTCCATCTATCTTTCACTCCTGACTGCCCCAGGGACTTTAAGCTCCAGCATCAGATGGACACTGGGACCACAGCCGTATAGCGATGATCATTTAACCAGTTCCCAATGACTGACTGCACAAGGCCAAATCCCCTTGCATACATTCTGCTTCTCTGGCCTTGACTGACACACCCACGCACTCATTTCAAACTCACACATGCTTCCCACCTTCATCAGCAGAGCTGTCCAGAGCATGGCCTCATCTCCTTCCAGCAACTCTCAGGACTTCCCTACATCTTTGACCTTTTCCTCTTTGACAGCAACTTTGTCAAAGGCCATAAAACTGCTTAGATTTTCCACAGGTTTGAAAAAAAAAAAAGCCCCTCCATTTAGATTGGCATCATTTCGGGAGGTGATTTTTCAGTGTGTACTAAAACTTTTCCAAAATGAACGTATCTGCCCCCTCAGACTATTCTACTTTTAAGAGTTGAAAGAGGAGTGCCTGGGTGGCTCAGTGGGTTAAAGCCTCTGCCTTCCACTCAGGTCATGATCTCAGGGTCCTGGGATCAAGCCCCGCATCTGGCTCTCTGCTTAGCAGGGAGCCAGCTTCCCCGCCCCCCCTCGCCTGCCTCTCTACCTACTTGTGATCTCTCTCTCTCTGTCAAATAAATCAATAAAATCTTAAAAAAAAAAAGAGTTGAAAGAAATGATCTTGGATATACACAAAGGATTATCAAGTCAGTTTAATTTATAATAGCAAAATATTGGAAAAATATTAGGATTGATTAAATTATATTTTAGCCATATGGAGATGATTATGCATCTATTAGAAGAAGTAAAGGAACAAACAAGGGTGCCTGGGTGGCTCAGTTGGTTAAGTATCCGACTCCTGGTTTTGGCTCAGGTTCATGATCTTTCTGGTGGTAGGAATGAGCCCTATGTAGTGCTCTGCCCTCAGCATGGAGTCTGCTTCAGACTCTCCCTCCTTTTCCCTTGGCCCCTCCACCTACTCACACTTGCTCACGCTCTCACTCTCTCGCTCCCAAATAAATAAAGTCTTTTTCGGAAAGAAGAGGTAAAGGAACAAATAAATTGCAAAGAAGAGGTATTTTGCAGAAGAAACATATGCAGCCCATAAAAATATGAAAAATGGTAACTTCATTAAGATTTAAAGAAATGCAAACCGGGATGACAAGATAAAATTTTACACCCCTTAGTTTGGCAAAATTTAGGAGTTTGACACCTGTTAGAGATAATGTGAATCAATGGCTGGTAGAGTATAAGCTGGTACAATCACTTTGGAAAATTGTTTACCATTTTCTGGCAAAGTTGAACATTCACATACCTCCCGACTCAGTAATCCCATTTCTGACTGTATATCCCAAACAAATGTCTGCATTTGACACTTGTGTATGGGAGATATATGTAAGACCACTGGCGATGTCTGCAATAGCAAAACATTGACAACTCAAGTGGCTACCAACAGGAAAATAGTTGAATGAACTGTGCTATACCCACATAATGCAACACGATTGCAGAGAAAATTAACTTCTGCTATACCTAACATGAATGAACATAAGAAACATTGTTGAGGGGAGCCTGGGTGGCTCTATCCATTAGGTGTCTGCCTTCAGCTCAGGTCATGATCCCAGGGTCCTGGGATCCAGACCCACATGAGGTTCCCTACTCAGTGGGGAGCCTGCTTCTCCCTCTCTTCCCCTGTCCCCCGCTCGTGCTTTCTCTCTCTGTCAAACAAATAAATAAAAAATTTTTTTAAATGTTGAGGAAAAGGCAAGTGACAGAGACTACAAATCATCTGTACAGTACTCAAAGAAAAAAGTAAAGATAAACAATATAGTACTTAAGCAGACATAGATTAGAGCTAAAACCATATTTTCACTTGAAAACTTGGGCCTGGGGGTGAGAGGTAGGAGAAAAGTTAAGAAAAGTTAGATACATGTTTTTGGTAATATTCTAGTTCTTGGATTGAGTAGTTGATACACAGTATTCATTATATTATTATGCTTGATAACGAATAGTGATATTGCATGTAATCTTTTGTATATATCATTTTTTTTAAATTATAAAAGACATTTTAATTACAAAAGTCAAGTGAAGTCAATTTTGAGGGTGGCCAGAGGAGAGCTAATTGGAGTGTTGCACACTGAAGAGTTAACTCTGTTGGCAATATAAAATACCGGACTACTTTTTGTTTCTACAGAAACAGATTTCTATCTGTTTCTTCTAACCCTGTTTCTGCGTACTTCATAAGCTCTGCTCCTCAAAAAAAAGTCCTTACAAGGCAATTGATGCCATGTAAGTTACCTCCTGCCAAGTCTCTGAGTAATGCTTCTGAGCAGCTGAATAGCATCATAGTATAGTGGTAACGAGCTCATGTTCCAGAGTCCGACTGCCCAGCTCAAAAGCTGCAATACCAATTGCTTGCTGTGTGACCTAAGGCAAGTTCCTTAGTCTCTTGGCCTTACTTTTGTAATCTTTACAATGGGGATGATAATAAGAGCCCTACCATATTTCAGTGATGTGAGAATTAAATTATTTAATTGTGTAGTAAAATGCTTGACACCGGATATTCAGGAACAAAATTTTCATTTCTGGAAATATGGTACCCACAACAACACTTCTGCAAAAAAAAAAACCTCAAAAATATGCCATATAAAATATTTTAAATGTTTTAAAAATGCATCCTATATTGGCAAGAAAATAAAAACTACTTATATCCTGATCTTGGCCTCTAGTATCATTCCTCACAAAATGAAACCAGGGCTCCCTGGAGAAAGAGCTTATTCCAGAGATAGGACAGGAAGAATACAAAGGGAAGCCTGGCACATTTTGATAGTGCTTAAAAACAAGGAAACTTTTTTTTTAAGATTTTATTTATTTATTTGACAGAGAGAGTGCACAAGCAGACAGAGAAGCAGGCCTAGAGAGAGAGGGGGAAACAGGCTCCCCGCTGAGTGGAGAGCCCGATGTGGGACTCGATCCCAGGACCCTGAGATCATGACCTGAGCCGAAGGCAAAGGCTTTAACCCACTGAGCCACCCAGGCACTCCCAAAACAAGGACACTTTCAACGATTATTGGATTCATAACAAAAGGACCCAGAAAAAAAAAAGACCCAGGATTCCATTGAAGGAGATCTAAGTGGCCTACTAGTGATAATATAAGCATCAGGAAGAATAACGATTATAACTGAATGACATACATTGAATATATTAAAATGCAAAATTCCATTATATTGAAAAAAAATACATAGCTGGAGGAGAGGGGGAACTGATATGTCACCATCCAAAAGAAGCTATTAAACCAAATTCTTACTTTGAAAATTAGGGAAGAGGAAAATTAAGCATTTATCTTGTCTTTCTAGTGTAAAATGTATTTCAAGAGAACAAAATGGCTCTACTATAGAGAAGAATACTAACTAACAAATATAGAAGGAATAATAGAATTAATTAGAACACTTCATTTCTCGGCTCTTAATGAAATTATTGATCTGTATTTTAACAAGTGAATGAATGGATTGTTGATTGACAAAGACTAAAAAAGCATTAGGTGAGTGGTTGATGGGAACTGGACATTCATATGGCATTGAAGGAGTACATGGATTCTTCTTGGTCACAAGTGAGAATGTCACTATTCATCCAAGAGATCAGGATGCCATCTCCCAGTGTCTCCTGATGATATGTACACAAAGTACACAACACTTCACATGTGCAAGCCACAAATGTCCACCTCACACTTTTAATTTTGAAATAAATTCCAGACCTAAAACTAAAATAAAACTTCCAGAAAACATTGAAGAACAGTTTTGGGAGGAGACAAAAGCCACAAACTACTTTTAAAAATAACAAATTGGACTTCATGAAAATTTAAAACTTATATTCTTCAGAGGACATCATTAAAAGAAACAAAAGAAATCACATGGAGAAAATATACACAATACACTCATATGACAAAGGACTTGTACCCAGAATTTCTAAAGAATTCTTAAAACTCAATAACAAGAAAATAACACAATTTTTTAAATGGGCAAAAGATTTGAACAGAGTCTTCATAAAGGAGGGTACACATATGATCAATAACCACCAATGAAAAAATGTTCAATATCACTACAAATTAAAACCACGATGATGGGACACCTGGGCGGCCCAGTCAGTTAAGCCTCTGCCTTCAGCTCAGGTCATGATCCCAGGGTCCTGGGATTGAACCCCACATCGGCTCCTTGCTCAGCAGGGAGCCTGCTTCTCCTTCTGCCTGTTCTGCCTGCCGTTCCCCCTGCTTGTGCACTCTCTTGCTTTCTTGCTGATGAATAAATAAAAATCTTAAAAAAAAAAAAAAACCACAATGAGATACCACTGCATACCCACTAATGGCTAAACTAGAGACTGGCAATACAAAGTATTAGAGAGGATGTGGAGTAACTAGATCTCTCAAACACTGCAGGTGAGAACATAAGACATGACTAATTTGGAAAATATCTTGGCAGTTTTTTAGAAAGTTAGACATATACTCACCCTATGACCCTATAAGTCTATTCCTAGGTATTTACCCAAGATAAATGATTTGTTCACATAGAGTTATGTACATAAATACTCATAGCAGCTTTCTTTTTAATAGCTGAAAGCCAAAACAAACCAAGTGTCTGTCATAAGATAAGTGGTGTAGGGGAGGGAACACACTTTTGCTCTATCTTCTTAGATTCAGTGACTGGGGCCTGCAAATTAAACCCAAAAAAAGCAGATTAACAGGAGGGGGGAAAACAGCTTATTTACATGTGTAATGTATATAAACACAGGAGAACTCAATGATATGTAAGTCAAAGGGGTGGTTAGAAGTTGAGGCTTATATACCATCTTAACAAAGGTGATAAATTGCAGAGAAGTGGCAACACAAGGGGAAAGGGGGTTGAACTTCTAGGAGTGATAAATTGCAGGAAGGTAAACATGAGGGGGGAAGAATGGAAGATAAAGATTATTTTAGTAACATTTATTATGCAGACCCACATTGGTGTTTTCTGTCAGTGATAAGGGTTGTTCTTCCCCTCTTGGCACAGGAGAGGGCAGTGGGAACATCTTCACAAAGGGAAATTTATGCCCTGCTTTTAGGCAGATGAGGGGAAGGTAAAAGTTCTTTCTGCACCTGCTACTTCCCAGTTGCTGTTTCTCAATTGTATCAAAATAACTCTCATGCCAAAGTGGCATATTTTGAGGTGGCATATTCTGATCCCCTTCAATGTATAAACAAATTGTAGTGAATCTTTAAAATGGCATACTACTCATCAATAAAAAAAACAAATTCCTGATACATACAATATGGCTGGATCTCAAAAGAGTAGATTCTACCTGACGTCATGTATATGAATCTAGAAAAGGAAAATATCATTTATAATGACAGAAAACAGACCACTGGATTCTCAGACCCAGGGATGGAGAACAGAGACTAGAAGGAAAGGAAGGAATCTTTTTGGGAGGTGATGGAAATGTTTTATACCTTAATTGTGGTGTTGGTTACACAGATGTATGTATCGGTCAAAAATCCTCAAACTATATACTTGAAATGACTATATATTATGTAAACTATTCCTCATAAAGTTGGTATAAATTTTAAAAATATTAGCAAACTGAATCCAGCCCTGCAAATAAATGAAACATCCCCCACTGAGGGGAAAAAAAAAACACTTCTCACAACCAAGTTAGTTTTATTCTGTAAATATAGATTAGTTTAGTATTAGATGAACAATTAATGGCATTTACCACATTAACAAATTAAAGGAGAAAAATATATAATCATCTATAGAAAGATCATATAAAATTTAGCAAGGATTCATTACTTTGGCAATCTACAACCAAAAGGGAGCATCCTTATTCTGATAAAGTAGATCCACAAAAAAACCTGCAGGAAGTTTTTAGTTTGTATTATCTATAAATACACATACAGGCACTACCATTTAATGGCTAATGTGATTTCCTCTATAATTCAAGAAGCATTACCGAACCTACTAAAGTCCAGATCTGAGCTGCAAAGAGATATAGTTTATAAATACTGACCTGGAGGATACAAAAACCTTTTGCTGGAGTTTTAAACAGAGTCACTTAGGAAACAAAGTGAGATTTAAGCATATTCATTTTAAATGCAAACTAATGTGATTAAAACCAAATGAGTGATGTCATTAATTCATTGACAAATATTTACTGAGTGCAAGTCATTATGACGGGATGTGAGATACAATAATGAACCAGAGTTGGGAGACTTTTTTTTTTTTTTTTTAATAAAATCATGTCATGTTCTAGGGATTTATTTTGTCATACAGAAGAGGTAAAATCGTCTCCTCAGTTATGTTTTATTCTCTGTATTTTGTGTTTATCATTCAAGAATTGTACTATTGAAGAGGTTTCTCAATGCACTGTTTCATGAAAAATTCAACAGCTTATTAAGGACTGGGAATTTTCACAGCAAAACTAAGAAACGTCATATTTCTGGCTTAGGGTATAAAATAAATTATTAATAAAAACTCATAAAATTTTTTTTTCAAGAGGACAGTGGCAAGGGGAAAAGAAAGATTGATTGATTTTGCAACAAAAAGGGGGGTGATGGGGGAATGGGCTACATACAACTCAGCATCTCATACCAGAACACAACTTGAAACAAATTGAAGAAAATTGCAAGCTTTGGAGTGTCGTGAATAACCACACTGTTAATCTGCTCCAGTGTCTGTCTTTTGGGTTCCTTTCTCTGTTTGGAAGAGCATAATTATTGGGCTCCAATCATTTTGCATTTACCTTTCCTTCTGGCTTCTTCCTTCCAGCACTCTGTAAGGTCACCAGCACCCTAATTAGCCAGTGGTCTCTTTTCAGCCTAACCACTCAGCTAATCTCAGCTGGCACTCTTTTTGTAAACGCCGCTCCTCACTTAGCTTTCATGCTACTTGTCTTCCCCAGTTCTCCCTCCGCCTCCTCAAACTTCACCCCAATCTTCTCTCTCCCAGAAGGATTCTCAAGTTCCCCATGGCTGCAGCCTCCATTGGACAATGGCGGTTCCCACACCTGAACCCCACCTTTCTCCTGCGCTCCTGGCTCCTGCCTCTGCTCCTGGCAAATGCCACCTCAGAATGTTCAAAAGTGAACGTATGGTCTCTCTCTTACCAAACTTCTTCCTTCACCTGTGCTTCGCCATTAATAACATCACTGCTCGCCTGAATGCAAGGCACTAACCTCAGAATCAGTGCCTCCATCTCCCTTCCCACCACCGTATCCAAAGGGTCTCCAGTTTGGCCAAGTCTTCTCCTGAGCGTCAACCACATCTGGGCACTCCTCATCACCAGCTGTTTTGGTGAAGCCTTCATCCTCTCTTATCTAGACTGTGCCTGCTGGTCCCCCTGCCTCCAGCCTCTTACCTTCACCCCATTCTGCCTCCACGGTGATATTTTAAAACACAGTCCGCTTATGTTACTTCCCTGCCTGTTTGAATCTCTCAGTGTTTCTCCAATGCCAACAGGTTAGAGTACTAATTTCCAGGACAAGATGTAAGGCTTTAAAAACCTAGACTCTACCTATTTTGTCAGCTTTATTTCATACTTCTCCCCACACAACACCCCACGCAAAATACCTATGCACACCTGTTTCTCCCACACTCACATTATGCTCAGCCATACTGAACTGATACTTCGTGAAGACACCTTTCTCTTTCATGCTTCCTTGCCTTTGCACACGTGAGTCCTCTGCTCAGGGTGCCCATCCCTCAAATCCAGGATCACCAGATTTAGCAAATAAAAATACAGGATGTTCATAGATCTGAATTCTCCTATATGGTCTGAAGTATATCCCGTACACCATGTTAACATTTTCACCTTTCATTCACCAATAACATCCAGGAGTTGTCATTCAACTCTAAAAACACTCCTCCCTCACCAGAGCATGGCAGAATGTGGCCTCTTGCTTTAAATGTCACAGAAATGCATGTCTGTCTCAGCTGTGGATGTTGTTTTAATAGCTACTGTTATCCAGTGCTAAAACTAGCCTAAGGGATTCACATGCATTATGCCTTGTTTATCATCTAATTGTCCTATTAGATAGGTATTACTAATATTCATTTTGTAGATGAGGAAACCGAGGCACGGAGAAGATACAGAACTTGGCAAAAGTTACATAATAAGTGGGGAAGCACAGAATCTGCCTTACTGCAGAGTTCACATGATTCATCTTTGCACTTTGATAACAATGTATGTTTGCATAGTACTTTGCAATTTACGAAGCTCTTTTTTTCCTTTTCCTCATGTGATATCTTAGAAAAAAGTGTAAGAATAATACGACCAAGACTCATGTACCACCATCCATAAGAAATACAACACGAATAAAGCCAAAGCCCCCAGTAACATTCCCTTCCCCAGTACACACCATTTTCAATTGGTGCTTATCCTTCTAATTCCTGTATATGTAGTATACAATGTGTAGTATTTTATGTATTTTTATTTAAATTCAATTAGACAACATATAGTATCTCTTTAGTTTCAGATGTAGAGTTCATTAATTCATCAGTTGCATATAATACCTAGTGCTCATCACATCACATCACACAATTACCCTGTCCCCCCATCCATCTCCCCCACACTTCTAATTCCTGTATATGTACTATACAATGTATAATATTTTCTATATTTAACATACTATTACCATACTGTATGTATTTGTCAGAAGCCTGAATTTTTCTCTCCTATTGTATTTTTTAGACTTAATGTTGGTACATGTCATCCTAGTCATTCATTTTTGCTGTAAAATTCTTCATCGAATGACTATATCACAATTTATCCATTCATTCTCTTGTTAATGGATATTATTGTCATTTCTGGAATTTTTTTTCTTGCTTCGACTTTCATCTTATTTTGGTTTTTTTGCTTGGTTGGTTTTGTTTTGTTCTTTTTATTGGCTAGAAATAAAAGCTACTATAAAATTTTTGTACATGGCTCCTTGGGCACACATGCAAGAATTTCTCTTTAGTAAGTACCTAAGAGTGGGATTTCTCTTAAATGTATGTACATTATTATATTGGAGGTCCTAGACTACATAGTAAGACAAGAAAAAGTAAAGTCACAGAGTTAGAAAGAAACTAACTGCCAGTACTTAGTTTTATTGACTATATAAAAAATACAGAATTTAATAAGCCAAAGTTTTTATGAGAGCTCAACAAAAGTAGCTATACACTTAATGTTCAAAAATCTGTTACGTTCTTATGCTATAACAACAAAATAATTGGAAAATATAAAATTTAACAATAATTAGGAATAAATTTTACAAAAGATGTATAGGACCTCTATGAAGAAAATCATTAAAAATTATAAGATGCATTGTAGACCTAAATGGATACACTGTATTCATGAATAGAGAGACTCAATATCATAAGAATGTCAGTTTCCCTCAAAGTAATCTGTAAATTCATTGCAATTCCAATCATAATCCTACAAGATCACCACAGACTGGGAGAAAATATATGCAATGCATATATCCAACAAAGAATGTGTATCTTGGACATAAAAAAATCATACAAGCTAAGTGAAATAAGTCAGAGAAAGACAAACACCATATGATTTCACTCATGTGTGGAATTTAAGAAACAAAACAAAGGGGGAAAATAAGAGAGAGAGAGCAAGAAACAGCCTCTTAATTATAGAGAACAATTTGATGGCTACCAGAGGGGTGGACAAGGGGGGTGGGTTAAATAGGTGATGGGGATTATGGCACACACTTGTTGAGATGCACACAGGGTGACGTATGGAACTATTGAATTATTCTACTGTCTACCTGCAACTAATATAACACTGTATGTTAACTGGAATTAAGATAAAAAATTTTTAAAAATACAAGACAAAGTAAAAACAAAACAACTGGAATATAGGCAGTATAAATGTGGTGATTTAAAATATGTCACAAATTCTGTCCACACTCTCTTCAAAAGGTAGAGTTAATTCCCCTCTCCTTGGGAGTGAGGTGGGTTGGGCAACTCATGTCCAAAAAACAGAATAAGATGGAAATGATAATATGTAAGTGACTTTTAAGGCTAAGTCATAAAAGCCATCATGACTTCATCTTTGCTCAGTCTTGGATTACTTGCTCTGGAAAACACTAAGTGCCATGCCATGAGGACACTCAAGCAGCCCTATGGAATGGTCCAAATGGCAAGGAACTGAGGTCTCGTGGCAAGGAATTGAGGACTCCAGTGAATAACCATATGAGTGACCTATATCGGGAGCACATTCTGCAGCCCCAGTCAAGTCTTCAGATGACCACAGTCCCAGCTAACATCTTGAGATGTTAAGAAAGATCCTGATAAGAATAATATAGCTAAGCCATTCCCAGATTTTCTAACACTCAGAAATTATTAGATAAATTTTTGCTCTTTTGAGCTGCTAGTATAGGATTTATGTGTTATAACAGATACCTAATAATAAATAATAAATACAGGCAGTTGTACCTTAACAGCACAGTGACTGGGAGCACAAATCCTGAGCCAAACTGTCCAGATTCAAATTCTGGCTTTGTTATGGAACCTGGACTGGATCACCTGATGAAGAACCAAGCGGTACTCAGAGATCTTGGAGGATAGGAGGTTTATTTAACAGAGTGGACTCAGAGGAGAGTGATCTCCCAAGGTCTGAGCCCTAAGCATGAACAAAGGTGGTAGTTTATACACTTTCACTTGCTTATCTGTGGCACTGATGCACCTGCAACTGGCAGGACAGGAGGGAAAACCTGGAATGGCCCTCGGGCTGGGACTGGGATTCCCCTGCCGGATTGGTTGGCCACCTTAGAACACAGATTTCCCTTATCAGCTTCACTGCTGACTAATCATGTGACTATGGGAAGTGACTAATCATGTGACTACCTTAGTTTACTCATCTGTGAAGTGGAGATAACATACCATATAAAACCACTATGAGGGGTAAGTGCAAGCTGATACAAGTAAAGCACCAGGGAGAATATCTGGTCCACAAAAGAGTATAAATGTGAATGGAAAATTAGATGCTTAGATGCTCAACCTCATTAGAAATTAGGGGAAACAGGGCACCTGGGTGGCTCAGTCAGTTAAGCGTCTGCCTTTGGCTCAGGTCATGACCCCAGGGTCCTAGAATTGAGCCCTGCATGGGGCTCCTTGCTCAGCGGGGAGCCTGGTTCTCCCTCTGCCTGCCACTCCCCCTGCCTGTGTGCGCGCTCTCTCTCTCTCTCTGACAAATAAATAAATAAAATCTTAAAGAAAAAAAGGAGTATTCAAACAAATAAAATCAAAAATGAAAAAGAAGGTTCAACTGAAAACATAGAAATATAAAGGATTAAAAGAAACCACCATGAAAAATATGCCAAAAAAATTGGAAAACCTAGAAGAAATAGATTAAGTCATAGAAACATACAATCTTCCAAGACTGAATCAGAAAAAAATAGAAAATCTGAAAAAAAACAAATAATTGGGATAATTATATAATAATTCGGATATAATTAAATTATATCAGTAACCAATAAAACTCCAAACCAAAGTCCAAGACCAGAGGGATTCACAGGTGAATCCTACCAAATATTTAAAGAATAGTTAATACCTGTTCTCAAACTATTCCAGAAAAGTAGAACAGGAAGGAATGCTTCCAAGTTCATTCTATGAAACCAGCATTACCCTGAAACCCAAACCAGATAAACACTCCAGAAAAAGGAAAATTATAGACCAGTATCCCTGATGAACATAGATGCAAAAAAAAATCACAACAAAATATTAGCAAATCAGATAAAAAATACATTAAAAAGGACAATTCACCATGATCAAGTGAAATTTATTCCAGGGATGCAAGAGTGGTTTAAAATACACAAATAAATCAATGTGATACATCACATTAACAAAATGAAAGATGAGAGTTATATGATTATATCAAACATGCAGGAAAAGCATTTGACAAAATTCAACATCAATTCATGATAAAAGCTCTCAACAAAGTGGATATAGAGGGAACATACTTCAACATATATGACAAAACCACAGCTAACGTCATATTCAATGGTGAGAAACTAAAAGTATTTTCCCTAAGATCAGGAACAAGACAAGGATACCTAGTCTCACCACTTTTATTCAACATAGTACTGGTAGTTCTAGGCATAGCAAAAAGACAAGAAAAGAAATAAAAAACATCCAAATGGTAAAGAAGAAGTAAAACTGTCACTATTTGCAGATGACATGATACTATATATATATAAAGTCCTAAAGAGTCTATAAAAAAAAAGTATTAGAACCAATAAATTAATTTAGTAAAGTTGCAGGATACAAAATCAACTTACAGAAATCTGTTGTATTTCTATACAGTACTAATGAAATAACAGAAAGGGAAATTAAGAAAACAATGCCATTTATGATTACATCAAAAAGAATAAAATATCTAGGAATAAATTTAACCAAAGGTCTAAAAATGTGGTGAAAGAGGTAAAAGACCTATACTCTGAAAAGTATAAGAGATTAATGAAGGAAATTGAAAACACAAATGAAAAGATATAACATACTATGGATTGGAAGAATTAATATTATTAAAATATCCATACTATCCAAAGCAATCTACAGATGCAATGTAATCCCTGTCAATATAACAATAATATTTTTCAAAGAATTAGCACAAAAAATTCTGAAATTTGTATGGAAATACCAAAGATCCTGAATAGACAAAGCAATCTTGATAAAAAGAACAAAGCAGGAGGTATGAAAATCCCAGATTTCAAACTATCCTACAAAGCTATAGTAATCAAAATAGTATGGCTGGCACAAAAATAGATAAATAAATCAATGGAATAGAATTACGAGCCCAGAAAAAAACCCACACTCATATGGTCAGTTAATCTATGACAGAGGAGACAAAATACGCAATGGGGAAAAGACAGTCTCTTTAATAAATGGTGCTGAGAAATCTGGACAGCTCCATGTAAAAGAATGAAACTGGACCACTATCTTACACCATACACAAAAATAAACTCAAAATGAATTAAAGACCTAAATGTTAGACCTGAAACCATAACACTCCCAAAAGAAAACATGGGCAATAATCTCTTGGACATCAACCTTAGCAATATTTTTCTGGATATGTCTTCCCAGGCAAGAGAAACAAAAGCAAAAATAAACAATTATGACTACATTAAACTAAAAAGCTTTTGCACAATGAAACAAACCATCAACAAAATGAAAACACAACCTATTAAATGGGAGAAGATACTCACAAATGGCATATCAAATAAGGGGTTAATATCCAAAATATATAAAGAACTCATGCAACCATGAGTTCAGCACTAAAAAAAACAAATAATCTGATTTTGAAATGGGCAGAAGACCTGAATATATATTTTCCAAGGGAGACATGCAGATGGCCAGACATGAAGAGATGCTCAACATCATAATCATCAGAAAAAGGCAAATCAAAACCACAATGAGCTATCACCTCACACCAGTTAGAATATCTAGGATTGAAAAAAACAAAAAATAACACATGTTGACAAGGATGTAGGGAAAAGAGAAACTGTGCACTCTTGGGAACATAAATTGGTGTAGCTACTATGGAAAATAGTATGGATGTTCCTCGAAAACTAAAGATACAATCCAGTAATTCCACTTCTGGGTATTTACCCAAGGAAAACAAAACACACTTTGAAAAGATATATGCACTCTTTTGTTTATTGCAGCATTATTATTTTTTTAAAGGTTTTATTTATTTATTTATTTATTTATTTGAGAGCGAGAGTGAAAGAGAGCATGAGAGGGGAGAAGGTCGGAGGGAGACACAGACTCCCCATGGGGCTGGGAGCCCGATGAGGGACTCGATCCTGGGACTCCAAGATCATGACCTGAGCCGAAGGCAGTCGCCCAACCAACTGAGCCACCCAGGTGCCCTATTGCAGCATTATTTACAATAGCCAAGATATGGAAGCAAACTCTGCCAATTGATAGAACACACACACACACACACACAGGAACATTACTCAGCCATAAAAAAAAAAAAGAAATATTGCCATTCGTGACAACATGGATGGACCTAGAGGGTATTATGCTAATTGAAATAAGTCAGACAGAGAAAGACAAATCCAATATGATTTCACTTATACGTGAAATCTAAAAAAGCAAATGAACAAAAAAACAACAACAACAAAAAGAGAAACAGACTCAAATACAGAGAACAAACTAGTGGTTCCCAGAGGACAAATAGATGGGAGGATAGGCAAAATATGTGAAGGACATTAAGAGATACAAATTTCCATTTATACAGAGAGCAAGCTGAGAGTTACCACAGGGAAGGGGGGGATGAATTAAATAGGCGATGGGGATTAAGGGGTGTACTTGTTGTGATTAACACCACGTGTTGTACGGAAGTGTTGAGTCACTAAATTGTACACCTGAAACTAATATTACACTGTATGTTAACTAACTGGAATTTAAATGAAAATTTTTTTAAATTTCCAATTATAAAATAAGTCACGAGGATGAAAAGGACAGCATAAGCTGGCACACTTATTGTGGTAAGCATTTTGTAATGTATATGATTGCTGAATAACTATGTTGTACACCTGAAACTAAAATGTCAGCTCTACCTCAATTAAAAATAAAAAGAGAGGGGCACCTGGGTGGCTCAGTGGTCTGCCTTCAGCTTAGGTCATGATCTCAGGGTCCTGGGATCGAGCCCCACATCCGGCTCTCTGCTCAGCAGGGAACCTGCTTCTCCCTCTCTCTGCCTGCCTCTCTGCCTACTTGTGATCTCTCTCTCTATCAAATAAATGAATAAAATCTTAAAAAAAAAATAAATAAATAAATAATAAAAAGAGAAAAAAAGAAAATACACCAATACCAAAAATAAATAAATAAATAAGAGTTACATCAAAATTTAAAAAAAAAGAAGGAAAAAAAAAAAGCTCACCATGACTAGAACATTGAGTATGAATAATGGTGACAGAAAAGGTTTCAGTAACACAGATGTCAGACCAAAACTTTTGGCTTGGCAAATGGGAAAGCATTGAAGGGCTTTAAGGTGGGAGAATGAGAATCTGACTTAATGTAGAGAGGATCCTGGCTTCTAAGCACAGGATGAAGAAGATGTAGCCACACATTTGGTTTGGCAAGCAGTCATGGTGATCTCATTCCCCTTTGCCAGGACTGGTCTGGCAGTCGATGTGTGACTAAGTTCTGGCCAAGGAGACATAAGGCAGTTTCATGGGGAGCTTCTGAGGAAAATTTCCTTTCACTGGGGGGGGGTGGGGGGTTGGAGGTACATTCCTACCAAAGTTCATTACCTGAATCCAATCATGAAGAACATCAGAAAAGTCCAAATTGAGGGAGAGGAAACAGCTGACCTATACCCAGGAACCATCTGGAACAAACATGAAGATGAAATCTGACAGGCTGAGGAAGGCAGAATGTAAAGATGGAGATCATCTGGGTTCCTGACAACTGTGTTTTGCTACTAAATTAATCAATCGTAGATCTAAATTCAACCAGAATTTACATGGTTTATTGTTTAACCCAAGTGAACTTTTTCATTTTATAGCACATATTAAAAAAGTGATATTTATATGACACACTGGGGTAAGCAGTTGAGGATGTTCATGGGTAACTCCCAGGGGTCCAAGCCACCCCAGGCTCTTATCTGGTTGCCCCAGGGTCTAAGGAGATCAGTATCTCAGAGCACCTGCAACCAACCTGCTGCACACTAATGTCCCTAGGCACACTGGCAGGGAAATGCTGGCTTAAGCCACTGTTAGTTGGGCTTTTTGTTCCCTGTAGCTCAAAGCATCCAACTGTCTGGCTGATAACTATGTTAACACAGTGCCCACTTAGCCACCCAGCCTAAAAACCCAGGAGTCATCCCGCACTCACTCCCATCTTTCACTCCCTTAGGTCTACCCTTGTACCTCTTTGAAATCTCCATATTTTGCCCCTCACTTCACCCCCACTGCCATGGCCTTTACCTGGATGACCAAAAGTGTTTCAGATTGCCCTAACTCCGACTCACTGATCTTTTTTTTTTTTTTAAGATTTTATTTATTTATTTGACAGAGAGACAGAGATCACTGGTAGGCAGAGAGACAGGCAGAGAGAGAGGAGGAAGCAGGCTCCCCGCTGAGCAGAGAGCCCGATGCGGGGCTCGATCCCAGGACCCTGAGATCATGACCTGAGCCGAAGGCAGAGGCTTAATCCACTGAGCCACCAGGTGCCCCAATCTTTTTTTTTTTTAAGATTTTCTTTATTTATGAGAGAGAGAAAGAAACAGAAGAAGAAGGACAAGCAGACCGAGGGCTCAATCCCATGATCCTGAGATCATGACCTGAGCCGAAACCAAGAGTTGGACACTTAACTGAGCTACCCAGACACCCCTCTAATTACTAATTTTTAATCCATCCTAACATGGCCAGTAACTGCTCTAAAATGCAGGTATCCTCAGACTATCACTCTCCTCTAAATCACTACTGGAGGCCACCAATCTCAATCTTGTGTCACAATCAATTGTGATGAGCACCACAGATAATTTATTAAGATAAGAGTGAGAATAATAAAGTGTGCTGATAATTTGCTATTTAGATAAATTAGAATATATCCAGATTTGTCCTAATAATGATATCTGTTTTACATTCTGGCATGCTTTTGTGAGTGTTAGGATTTACTGAAAGAATATTGAAAATTTCTGCAGCAACTACTTACCCTCCCATTTCCCATACCATGTAAGAGGGAGTAGAGATGAGATGAAGGGAATTATTTTAGCTCTTAAAAAAAAAAAAAAAAAAAAAAAGACACCTCCTGTGAGATAAGAATGAAAGAGATAAGGATGGACAAATATCCAAAGAGTTGAAGAAAGAATTTGAAACATCCAAACTTAAGAAGTCTTAATCTTTTCAGAATAGTAAGTATCTTTGTATCAAGAGAAGACATACTGGATGTCTTGTTTGGCCTCCAACGTTTATCCTTCTCTGAGCTTGAGAGGCTGAGCTGATGAACTAAATTAATAAGACCCTGCTTCCAAATCAGGTTGGGATTCACCAGTGGGAGACCTTGACAGATCAGGGCATGGGGGAGATTGAAGTTGGGTATTTTTCCCACAGCTTCTTCCCTATCAGATACCACAGGTTGGCTATGTACTTGTACCAGAGACAACAGATGCTGCCAGGTCAGGTCTCCATGTAACTACCCTCCGGATGTTCTGGTAACCATCCCTTCCCGTTGTGTCTTTAGGATGAAGGTGGTAATAGCCCCCCTGTTGTCACCCTCTGGGATATACTCTCCTCCATTGGCTTCCTTAAATCTTGCACATACCTTTGTAAATAATCCTCTAATTAAATGCTCCTCAAATTAGTCAGTTTAAGAATGCCATTTGTTTCCTACTGGGACCTCCAGTGATTTTGAGTCACATTATGGGATTTGGCTCAGGCTGGAGGAAAATAGAAAGTTTTGACATGATCAAATGAAGAATGTTGTAGGTGTTTACTAGGCAAGCCCATGAATGCATGACATACATGCCTTCATCCACCCTCACATCTTTTGGGACAGAAAATATTTAAGAAACCAATGATTTATTGGACTGAAACTACCAATCAATGATAAATCTAAATTTTTATAATTATTAATCAATAAATACATTATTAGTAATATATAATTATCATATTTTTTAAAGTAGGCTCCATGCCCAACATAGAGTCCAATGCAGGGCTTGAACTCTCAACCCTGAGATCAAGACCTGAGCTGAAATCAAGAGTCGGATGCTTAACCAACTGAGCCACCCATGTGCCCCTGTATTATCACATTATTGACCACCAAATGATCGATATTTTTCCCTATGTGCCTACTGAAGTTAGCTATAATTATACACTTAACTTGTTTCCTTATCTGTGACTAGATAATCTCTAAGTTCCTTTTAGATTTCATAATTCTGCCATGATATAAATATTAAACCCAGAAATAAAAACAGGGAAGAAGAGAAGTAGAAATGGCAAGGAGAAGCCAAGAGCACAGTCCTCATGTATATACCTCTATTCTCCATGAATCTTTGCAACACCACCAGCCCTGGATAGTTTCTCTTCTCTAAATATTGATAGCACAAGTGATTGGTATCACAAAATCCAGCACTCCATTATAGAATTTATGCCACTCTCATCTCTAAACATAGCCCAGATGTCAGTTTACCCTTGCCTTTATGCTTCCCCACTGGCCACAGGCTCATCAAGAGTAGAGACTGCATGGGGCCCTGGGTGGCTCAGTCAGTTAAGTGTCCCTCTCTTGATTTTGGCTCAGGTCATGATCTCATGCTCCAGGCTCAGCCAGGAGTCTACTTCAGATTCCCTACTTCCCTCTCCTTTTGCCCCTCCCCCTCCATGCACTCTCCCCCTCTCTCTCAAACAAATAAATAAATAAATATTTTTTTAAAAAAATAGAGTAGGGACTACACAATGTACTTCTCTATCCAGTCCCGCCCAAGACATTTTTTTCAGATATTCAATACATGTTTAAAGAATTGAAATGATGGACACATACTGACTGATTTCCATGTATTTCTGCTAAGAACCTTTCCCACACAGTTTCATTTTCATTTGTTTTTGTTTTCATGGGTATGTTTTCATAGGAAGAAAAAAGTAGATGGCATTTTGGGGCATACATTATTTTTCTCCCAATGTATTATTTATATTTACAAAACTACTATATTAGTTATGGTAAGCTAGGATGGCGATCACAAACAATCCCCAAATTCCAGTTGCTTAGTATAATGAAGTCCATTGCTCATGTAGCACAAATTTGTCCCCTCTCAGTTCTGGAAGTCAGAGGTCTGGTGAGCTCAACTGTTCCCTTTCTCTGGTCTCACAAGGTTAAAATCAAGTTGTCAACCAGCCTGTGCTCTCAGCTATAAATTCTGGGGGCAAATCTGCTTCCAAGCTTTTTCAGGTCCCTGTTTCCTTTCTAGCTCTCAGTGTTGCCTTTTAGCTTCTAGGGGCCTCTCTCCAGTTCACATGGTCACATGTGTCCCTTACCTCTGAGAATCAATAATGCAGTAGCACTAGTCTTTCTCATGATTGGGAACGCTCTGATGTCTCATTCTTCTGCATCTCTTCTGCCTCCAGCCAGAGAAAGTCCTTTGCTTTTAAGGGCTCATATTATTAGCGTGGACCCACATGGACAATCCAGGGTAATTTCCCCTATTTTATGGTCTGACATCTTGATTATATCTTCAAAGCCCCCTTTGCCATGTAATATAACTTATTCATGGGCTGCAGTGATTAGGGTATGAATATCTTTGGGGGGGGGTCATCTGCCTACTATATATGGTGTGTTTTATACTCGTGCAACCCACTGTCCTGAGTGCTTTAAATACATCAACTGATTTTTCACAAAATCTGAAGATTTGGTACCTTAAACATCATACCTTTTTTAAACATGGGGACCAAAGCAAAGAAGGTGAAATAAGCTTCCCAAAGTTACATAGCTTGTAAGTGGCACTGGGGAGCTTTAAACCCAGGGGCTCTGGTTCCCACATCGGTGCTCTTTACCAGCACACCACACTCCCTCCAAAGGACCGTTTCTGCAGCCAAGAGTATGTGTCGTTACAAAATGTCAGAAGGCCACGTGGATGTTTCAGATTGCCAAAATTATCCCAGGCTCAGCCAATATAAATGCTTGACTGTTTTTTCTTCTTACATTCAACAAAACTACATTTTCCCTAAAATTCTTCCTAATAGTTGTTTAACTAAACCTACATCAACCTTACATTTGCAAATAACTTGCTCGGGAAGGCTTTTATTAAAAATTAAAGTCTATCATTTACTTAAATAAAAAAGCAATTCCCTAAGAATTATATTTCAATGTGTTGATTGTAAAAAGTTTATAAAATTTGGCTTTTAAAAAGCTATATATATTATGTATAATATGACTCCCTGAAAGTTCAGGAATCCATTTCTAGTGTCCAAGACTTATTTATGGTCAAAAGAGATTACTAGAGGTGTTTTCGGTGAAATATTAGTCTAGCTGTTTTAGTTATCTATTACTGAGTAACAAATGACCCCAAAACTTAGCGCATATATGTATATATATATTTATATTATATATAGTTATGTATATTTTCTCTATGGGTCATGAATCCAGGAGAGGCTTAGCTGGGTGGTTCTGCTCAGTTTCTCAGGAGGTTGATTTCAAGAGGGATGCAGTTATCTCAAGGCTTGACCAGAGCTGAAGGAGCATTTTCCAAGATGGCTCATTCACAAGGCTGTTGTAGGGCACCTCTGTTCCTCACTATATAAGCCTCTCCACAGAGCTCCTTGGGAATACTTACGACATAGTAACTGGCTTCTGTGTGTGTGATTGAAATTGGTCTAAAACTTGCTATAATTGTAAACTGACAGAAAAGTTGAAAGGAGACATAGAACCATTACTACCATTAATTTTTAGAAGCTACTGCTATTTATCAAAAAGAACCTAACTGACCTAGGTGAGTTCACATCCAACAAGTAGCGAAAACAAATCAAAATCTTATCCATCTGACATCAAAGACCATGTTCATTCCTCTACCCTATACGGACTCACAGAATTGTTTTTAGCTGTTTTCATTATTGCTAATAACCTTTACTAGCTACTTTTAGTGAATATTTCTGGATCATGTGATTTGCATTTTACATAAGCTCAATATATAAAAATCCGAGTTTTTTCAAAAAAATAAATGATACAATAAGATTTTGAGATTCTTCATTTTGCAAAAGGTCTAACAAGAGTTGATTCCTTTCAAAAGAAAGCTCCTTTGGTTCATTTAAAATGTGATTTAACTTATGAGAGATTAATATACGGAGAACATGAGCAAAAACAAAGTGCAGGAAATAAGGTGTTCAAGGAAGAATGAGTGATCTAATTTGGCTGGAATGTAGTATATGTCAGGAAGTGCTAGAGATAAACCTGGAAAGGTAATTTTATTATAATTATGTATAAAACACACATGTGACTCTGCCTTATTAGGCTACATCTGCTTAGTCTCAGAAGCATCTAATCAAAAGCACAGACACAAATTTAATTAAGAAGGTATTGATGTGTAACGTAGAACTTTTAGAAATGACTTTACTGTTATGGCTTAGATATTGTAAGGGCACATATCTTAATTATACGGTTCAAAAGACTTTATGTGTTTACTCCCTTATAAACACTACCCAGATCAAAATACAGAACAATTTCAACACCCTAAAAATGCATCTTCATACACCCTAGTTAATCCTTTCCCCCCTCAAAAAAGAAACCCAATATTCTGACTTATATCATCACAGATTAGATTTCTTGTTTATTCTTGAAGTTCATATAATTTGTATGGCTTCTTTCACTCATGTTTGTCTGTGAGATTCACCTATGCTGTTACAAGTAGTTTTTTATTGCTGTGAGGTACTCCGGTGTATGAATATGTATTTAGAATATTAATATGTTATAATTAATTTTTCCCTTCAGATGTTGATGAGCATTTGGATTATTTCCAGTTTGGGACTGTTATAATTTTCAATGAACATTCTTTCACATGTCTTTTGGCGTACACTAAATGTTTATTCTTGTTGGGTATATACCCAGGAGTAGAATTGCTAGGTTACAATGATACATGGTAAGCTTTAAATGTGTTCTACCAATTAACACTCCCACCAGCAATACAGGAGAATTCCAATTGGTCCACATCTTCCCCCAACACTTGTTACTGTCAGTCTTTTCATTTTAACCATTCTGGTGGAGGTATTGTAGTGCCTCATTCTGGTTTTAATTTCCATTTTCCTGATGAGGTAGAGCATTTTTTTGTGTTTCATGTTCCCATTAAGTTATGCTCTTTTGTGAAGTGCCTGTTCATGGAATGTAGGCTTTTCCCAAGGTTTTTTAAAGAAATAAAAGTAGTGCACCTGAGTGGCTCAGTTGGTGAAACATCTGACTCTTGGCTTCGGCTCGGGTCATGATCTCAGGGTTGTGAGATCATACCTCAGGTTCATGCTCATGCTCACGCAAAGTCTGCCTGTGATTCTCTCTCTCCATCTGCCCCTCCCCCTGTTCACACACACACTTTCTGTCTCTAAAATAAATAAAATCTTTAAAAATAAAGAAATAAAAAATAAAGGAGTTAAAGGTGTAGGCTCTACTATGTAACATAAGGTAAACCCTTCCCCCCAAAAATTTCCTCCTAAATGTCTTTTTTCTTCTCATGACAGTTACTTCATTTTTTCCTTCTCTTCTGTATTCACATAAAGATAAAACTAAATATAAAATCTTCTCAACTTCACCCCCACACTTTCACTAAAAAATCCCTTCGTTCCTGCTCTACAAGATAATAGCTAATCAAACCTTACTCAGCAAAATGAACACTTTGTTCATACCTACTGAGTCATAAACTTGCTGCCTAGGGAACCTCAATACATCTCACTCATAACAGGTCCTAAATCTACTAGTCTATAAACTCCTCCCTTCAAACTCAGGTTATCTTGCTTATAAATTAATTTATTTGTTTAATTTCTACCTGTTCTCAGGGAAAGCAAGTTCTTTGTTGTGTTCAGTGTCGAATCTCAAGTGCCTAAAAAGAGTGCCTGACACATAGTAAGTGCTCAATAAACACTCGTAAAATAAAGGAAGATTAAAAAGAAATACCAATTACATGAAAAGATACTCAGCCTCACTCATCATCAGCAAATCACACTTGATCTTAGCCAAAAGGCCGAGAAGCGATCATCATCAGCAAATCAAAACCGTAACAGGATTCCACCTCACACGTCTTAGAATGGTTGCCATCAAAAAGACTAGAAATAACAAGCATTCACGAGGATGTGGAAAAAAGGGAAATGTGTGCCTTGTGAGTGGGAATATCAGTTGGCACAGCTACTATGGAAAACAGTATGGAGTTTCCTCCAAAAATTAAAAATAGAACTACCATATGATCCAGCAATTCCACTTCCGGTATTCATCTGAAGAAAATGAAAAAACAGAGGAATCTGGGTGGCTCAGTCGATTAATCATCTGCCTTCAGCTCGGGTCATGATCCCAGGGTCCTGGGATCAAGCCCTGCATTGGACTCCCGGCTGAGCAAGGAGCCTGCTTCTCCCTCTGCCCTTGCCCCCAGGCCACTCATGCTCACTAACACTCTCTCTCTCTCAAATAAATAAATAAAATCTTTAAAAAAAAGAAGAAAATGAAAACACTAATTTGAAAAGATATGCACACCCTATGTTCAATGCAGCAACAATGGGTAAAGAAGATGTGGTATGTATATATGGTATATACGTATATTTTTCAGCCATAAAAAGAAGAAAATCCTGCCATTTGTAATAAAGTGGGTGGAACTTCAGGATATTATAGTAAGTGAAATAAGCCAGACAGAGAAATGCAAATAGCATATCATCTCACTTAAATGTGGAATATAGAAAAAGAAAAAGTCAAGCTCAAAGATACAGAGAACAAACTGATAGTTGTCAGAGGTGAGGGGTGGGGTGGGAAAAATAGGTGAAAGATGTCAAAAGGTATAAACTTCCAGTTAGAAAATAAGTCCTGGGGATGTAATGTACGGAATGGTGACTATAGTCAATAATACTACATTATACCATCACCTGATTAATGAATAAAGATGTGGTGTATATACATACAATGGACTATTACTCAGCCATCAAAAAGAATGAAATTTTGCCATTTACAATGATGTGGGTGGAACTAGAGTGCATTATGCTAAATGAGATAAGTCAGAGAAAGACAAATGTATGATTTCACTCATATGTGGAATTTAAGAAACTAAGCAGATGAACATAGAGAAAGAGAAGGAAAAAAAATAAGATAAAAACAGAGAGGGAGGCAAACCATAAGGGACTCTTAACTATAGAGAATAAACTGAAGGTTGCTAGAGGGGAGGATGGTGGGGATATGGGCTAAATGGGTGATGGGCATTAGGGAGAGCACTTGTTAGGATGAGCACTAGGTATTATATGTAAGTGATGAATCACTAAATTCTACTCCTGCAACCAATACTACACTATGTTAACTAACATGAATTTAAATTTAATAAAATAAATATAAAATAAAATAAAGTACCTAGTATAATGCCTGGAATATAGCATGTGTTCAATAAATGTCAGGTTTTATTATTTGGGGAAAAAATAATACTACTACACTACATATTTGGAAGTTGCTAAGAGTAAGTCTTTAAGTTCTCATCAGAAGAAAAAAATTATAACTATGATGATAGATGTGAACCAGACTTACTGTGATCATTTTGCAATATATGCAAATATGAATCATTATCTTGTACACCTAAAATAATGTAATTCAATCATACGTCAAAAAAATAACTCTAAAACTTCAAGCCTTAAAAAAAAAGTACTGAGAATATTATAATCTCCTTCCTCGCATCTAATCCCCTCTTTCGGAAACCATCTCGATTTCAGGCTGAGTATCCACATGTACCCAATGAAGCCCATGTACTACTGAAGAACCCAATACCACCCCTCTGAAGAGGACACGACCCTCTCAAAGCGAGACACGCCTCTCAAGGTGAAGTCAGGCTACCTAACCAGAACCATATAATCCATCTTCTGGCCATAGCTACTTTAACCCAGTGTCAGCTAATAAGATTGACGGAAACACTAACTGAAGGATTCTAGAAAAGGTTTTCTTGCTCTTTTGAGAGACTTTCTGGAAACCATGCGCTCCCCTCCCCGCCATACAACCACTGGCGCCTCAGAAGTGGACAAGGAAACAGGTAACCCAGGTGTTGTCAGCAGCTATCTTGTAATGTCATACTTGGTATGAAGATGACACAATAGAACGTGGAAAAGGAGAAATATTGGTTCTTTGTGACATTGCTGAGCCACTGAATCAGACCAACTCTGAAGCCTGCCCTACTACTTACATTAAGTCAATAAATCCTCCTTATCATTTAAGCCAGTTTGAGTTGGGTTTTGTGTTTCTTAGAACTGAATACACCCTGGTACAAAAAGGCAAGGGCATTCACTGTAAGTAAGAAGAGTAGTAAGAGCAAAGGTAGAGAGGAATAGAACAGCATGACCCTTAGGGGAAACATAGGCATTTCAGTATCTGAGCATAGAATAGGAGGAAGGCATAGACAGAATGAGGCTGAAGATGTAGACAGGAGTCCGAATAGGAGACTAAATGTGCGCCATGCCAAAACACATCGATTTTATCCTACAGGTTGTGGGGCAAAATGAAATGAGGGGACAAGGCAATTGCTTCAGTTTTTATTTTAGACAGGTTACTAGTGGATTTGAAATGGGTTAGCTAGGAAAGAAATTGTGAAAACCTGAACAAAGACAGAGTAAAGACATAGATTGGGGTAACTGGTATAAGATTTCAGAAAGTTGAACCCACACAGTTAGGTCACCTAATGGATATGAAGAGTAAAGGAAAGGAAGTAATCAGGGCTTATGCCCACGTTTCTAGCTTGAGTTTGCTGGCAGTTGGTGACATCATTCCCTGAAATGGGGAATACGAACTAATGAGTTCCATTTTTTGATAGATGAGTTTCGGGGACTGTGAGATATGCAAGTGTTGTTTGACAGGTACAATAATGTCCTGCATTTTAGGCTTTTAAAATCAATTGCCAACATTTTGTGATTACATTTTTTACCTAAAAATCCAAATTTATGCCTTCTCTTGGAAAATCAGAAGATCTGACCACATTGGGCCGGTATTCCCACACAGTAAATTTAAATCCTTTGTGTGACCATAATAGCACACTTCCCCCATTGTCTTACAGCCAGCCTGCTCTATCTGGCCCCCATAGGGATCTGAATTTGCAACCTCTCATACTGATACAATTGATGTCATGGGAGTGAGTATCACCCCCTGAATCAAGTTCCCATCACTCCTATGTAAACCACACTCTAGGTGCATTTCTAGTAGCACCTGAAGCCCTTCTAGCAACAAACTTTCTGGTTACCACACTCCATCACCTTCTTCTTTAGTTGGATTTGCTGCTATAGCTCTGTCCCAAAAAAGAGTGCCTGGTTCCCAGGTGCCATGGCCCATAAGCTCTAAGCTCCCATCGAGCATTTGCCCCTTCTTTGCCTTTTTAGCTCTTCTTCCTTCCAATACCAGAGGAGTAGACCTCTGTCAGAACAGAAAAGGAAGGGTCAGAAATGGATCAGCCTGGTGAGGACACACTGGGCTAAACTGGAGGAAGGTAAAGGTTACAGCCTTCCAGGTTCACAAGATGACCCAGGGCTGCCACTTTAACTGAAATTGCAATGGAGGCAGTTATGTCACACTTCTACTTTTTCTTAGCTCTGTTATCTGCACCCCCATACACACTCACATGAACATGCTCACATGGTACCCTCCTGTGGCCAAAACTACCCATCCACCGAAATCTCCTCCCTTTCTCCAAAATAACCCCTTCTCTCTTCAACCATATTACCAAGTACTTTTCCTTTTTCCTTTCTTTTTTCCTTTTTTGCACACTCAGCATCTCTAAACATCTATAAGAGTAAAGTTGAACTTGAAAGCTCAGTAATTTGAATTGAGAAGTGGGTAAAATTGAACCCTGCTGAGGATTCTGGTGTTAGGAGAGAGGGCTCCTAACCTAGATGATTCATAGGACGTCATGCACATTGGATGATCTATCGTCAAGACGATACGGAGGCTGCTCATAGCCATGCCCAACTTATACCAAGAGGGAAACAGCTGAGTTCCCCTTTGCTAGTGTTCTGCTGATCCTGGGTTTTTTGCACATGGAAACCTGACATGTGCTCTTTGTCTGAAAGCATGCTGTTCTCGTTAGCAGCAATGTCCATATCAGGCCTGCTCATGAACACTAAGGAAATAGAAGCTCTTCACTTCCTTTGCCTTGAATTATTGCTTCCTCTCTTGGCTTTCAGAATTGTAAATTGATTCTTATACAGGAAAATGTGTCTTCCGCACACTGGCCACATGCTTGCTTATATTTAGAACGGCCCCCACTGCTTTTCTCTATTACCAATTATATCTTATAGGTCTTATGTATTTTTAAAAGGGCATTGCTAACAGAATTATTGGTGGTGGTTATGTTTTGGTGATGGTACAGGTGCTGTGAACTAGCTTCCTTAGCAACAGTATTAAAGAAAAATGTTAAAATAGTAATAAAATCTAAATGCCACCACCCTCACATATTTCCATTTTTCATAAAGCTTCAGTGTGTCCATGTGAAATATTTTATGCTTTTTATATTCTTATCATTTAGTATACAGTAAGCAAGGTGGTGGTAGTATTTTGGGTGATTATAGGTAAGCTGGCCATCATTCTCACCAAGTCTCAACTATACTCACTCATTTATCAATACAACATTAATCTTTAGTGACTACTAAAACTCATGGATGTTTCCTTAAATAGCAATTTAACAAAACTTCTCAGATGTGTTTTTCCACACCAATTCAATTTTCCAAGGACACTGACACTGACTGGTGTCCCACAAATCTGACTCAATTCTGGCACTATCTACGTGGAGATAGTATCAGTTCCCACAGGTTAATTTCTCAGTCCCCCAAGACTGCACCCCCCTTCCGATCCCAGTCAAAAGCCCAAGTTATCTCCTGTGCTTCTGACCCACTGGCTATAAATCAGAAGTTCTACAACCCCCTCTTCAAGTTCAAATAATTTGCTAAAATAGCTCACAGAACTCAAGAAAACCCTTTACTTACCAGATTACTAGTTTAATACAAAGGATATAAATGAACAGCCAGATGAAGAGATATATAGCAAGAGGTCCCAAATGCAGGAGCTTCTGCCCCTGTGGAGTTTGGGAACTGATATGTAGATGTGTTTTGGTTTACCAACCTAGAAGCTCCTGGAACCCTGCCCTTTTGGGTTTTTATGGAGGCTTCATTACACAGGTGCTGCTTGGTTAAATTATCAGCCATTGGCAATTGATTTGACCTCAAGACCCTTTGTCCTCCCCAGAGGTCAGGGGGTGGGACTCAACCAATCACAAGTTTGGTTCCCCTGGCAACCAGCCCCATCCTTAAGTGCTTCCCAAGGTCATCTTATTACAGAATCTCGGGTGTGGTTGAAGGTACTTGTTAGGAAATCAAGAAACTTTGCTGTTCTTGTCACTTAGGAAATTCCAAGGGTTTTAGGAGTTCTGCACCAGAAATAGGGACAGAGACCAAATATATATTTCTTATTATAAATCACAATATCACATTATCCCTGTAGATTCTAAAGAGAGCATGTAACCTTTAACTCTTTGCTTCCCAAGGCTTTTTTTTTTTTTTAAAGATTTTATTTTTATTTATTTGTCAGAGAGAGAGTACAAGCAGGCAGAGTGGCAGGCAGAGGCAGAGGGAGAAGCAGGCTCCCCGCCGAGCAAGGAGCCCGATGTGGGACTCGATCCCAGGACCCTGGGATCATGACCTGAGCCAAAGGCAGCCGCTTAACCAACTGAGCCACCCAGGCGTCCCTGCTTCCCAAGCCTTATGGAAAGTTCAAGTCTGAGAAATAGCATTGACATAAAATTGCATGAATGCCCTAATTCCAGCATTATTCTATATTCTTCTCCTCCATCAAGCAAGTCCCTGAGTGTGCTGCTTAATTTGGACTTTGACTGAAATCTACTGTGTTAGGTTCTTAGTGTACCTCAAGGGATGTTGATAGAATTGGTCATATTAAATCTCAAAACAAGAAATATAAATGGAAATATGTGAAAATTTGTGTAATCTCAAAAGTCATCAAAGAAATTTAAACAGTGAGATGACTATTTTTGCTTATTAGATTAGTAGAGATTTTCTTTAATGGATAATAAATACATTACTAGGCAACCACAAGTGATTTGGTCTAGGCAGAGTGTCAAGCATGAGATGGGATAACATGAGGTTGACAGAGACCCAATCTATTCATCCATGCATTCAACAAATATTCATGCATTCATACTATGTACCAGGCACTGGGATAGATGATGAAGACATAATGGTGAGTGAAAACAGATGTGGTACCTGCTCTTGTAGAGATTACAGTCTAGTGGGGTAGAAAAATATCAATCAAATAGTCATACCAATTAATGTATCATTGCAATCTGGGTTGGATTTACTGCTACAGAGACCACTAGGTGTCCCCACATCCATTCACTCTGTCTATAGTGACAGATCAGGTTCAAAGCCAGGCATATGGCAGCCAAAATAAAGACTACTTTTCTCTCAGCCTCCTTTGCAGTAAGATACGGCCATGTGACCAAGTTCTGATCAGTGAGAGGTGAATAAAATAATCAGTGAAATTCCTGAATCATGCCATTAGAAGGAGTGGTTATGCCCTCCCTTTCCTCTTTCTCCTTTTACTGACCGAAATGGGAATATGTTGGTGAATTGCCTTAGGGCAGGCTGGTGAGGGCAACAACTTAGAGATGTCCACATAACAAGGTAGAAGGATTCGGGGTTCCCAACATCAAGAGAGACTCCAGACAATCCTGGGCTGCTTAGGCCAACATTGTATTGTAAGCAAAAGATAAACTTCTATCTTATTAAAGTCACCAGGGTCTCTGTTTCAGCAGCAGATCTGTGTTCTAAAAAGAAGAGCGTTCTTTGAGAAGACACAGCAAAGGGTCATGACCTATGCCTGCAAGAAGGTGCTTATCTGAGGAGTTGAGGCTAGAGCTTGGATTGATGGATGGGTAGATTTAACCAGGCTAGAGGTGAGGTGCGTGGATAAGAGTACTGGAGGGAAGTTTATTTAAAGAACTGAAAAGAAAGCCACTGTGGCTATTCAGCCTAGAGAAAGAATGTGTAAGAATATTGGTGGGAGTTGATGGCTAGGTTTGAAGGGCTCAAAGTCTGTAGCAGAGATGTGGATCTTCATTTTTTTTTTTTTTTTTGGATATAAGTAGAGATGTTTAATTATGGGGAAACTAAATGACATCATCCTTATGTCAAAAAGTCATAGATGTAATCATCACCAGTCAATGTAACAAATGCTTCTTGACCATGATCACCATATTTACCACCTAAAAGGTAGCAGGACCCAAAAGCCTGCAATGATTGGGGTCATCAGAGATTCAAAATCCTAAATCCATATATTCCTATTCTTTTGCTTTTCTCTTTAGAAGTTTTCCCTGAACTGTAAAATAATCACTCAAAAACCCCAAGAATGCTTTTGTTGGTGACTGATTAATCAAGCCAATCAGTTAATATGATGGTGTGGTCAGTTTTTTTTTGTTTTGTTTTTTTTTATTATGTTCAGTTAGCCAACATATAGTACATCATAAGTTTTTGAGGTAGTGTTCAATGATTCATTAGTTGTGTATAACATGCAGTGCTCATCACAACAAATGCCTTCCTAAATACCCATCACCCAGCTATCCCATCCCCCCACCCCCTCTCCTCTGAAATCCTCAGTTTGTTTCCGGGAGTTCAGCAATTGCACTACTAGGTATTTACCCCAAAGATACAGATGTAGAGAGAAGAAAGGGCACATGCACCCCAATGTTCATAGCAGCAATGTCCAAAAAAGCCAAATTGTAGAAGGAGCCGAGATGCCCTTCAGTGGATGAATGGAAAAAGAAAATGTGGTACGTATATACAATGGAATATTACTCAGCCATCAGAATATGAATACCCATCATTTGCATCAATGTGGATCTTCATTCTAAGAACAGCAGGAAACCATTTAAACATTTGACACAGGGAAATGAGATGGTCTGTGTTTCAAATACGTTGCTCTAGTTGGAATTAGGGTTAGGGTTGGTATTCGGATAATATTGTAGAAGTCCAGAGAAATTATGGTGCCTTAGTCTACCGTTGTAGGCCTTGTGAGCACAGGGTACACATACAATATTTTTCATGGCAATACTGTTTGTAGTAGACAACATGAACAATTGCATGCGACTACAAAATGTATGAGTCTCACAAACATTGTGCTAACCAGAAAGAAGACAGAGGTAACAGAGCACATACAGTATAATTCTATTCATGTGGTTTAGAAACAATCAAAACTATCCTGCATCAAATCTAAGATGCCATTGATTGTAAAACACACCATTATTTTATATTTCTGTATTTATATTTTATATTTTTTCTAATAAAGAAAAAATGCTGCAAATTAAACCATGACAAGCCATCATCATAAGCATATCTCAACTTCAGATATGCTAACACGTGAAAAAGAATACTTCTTGGATTTGGTACAATGAGGCATATGGTTTAGAGATTCGTACATAGGTAAAATTTAAAAGCAAAAACACTATCATAGAAATCAGGAGAGTGGTTACTTCTAGGAGAGAGGACTGGTTGTGTAATTAAGAAAGGGCACACAGGAATGGGGTGGTTTCCAGAGTGCAGCAGGGTTTAATTTCTTAACCTAGAGAGTAGTTTATGATTATTAACTAAACTGTGTGTGCAGGATTGTACACTTTCTGCATGCCATACTGAGGATTGTGAGGGACTGGCTGATTCAGATGTGCTAAGGGAGGGTGTGAGGGCAAAAGACCTGAGGCTGCAGAATGAAGGATGGGTAAGCAAGAACAAGCCTGCAAACATGAAGACTGGTCAAGAGGTATGTAAGCCTGACCTAGGTAGGAGCATGAGTATAGAAGAAAGGGAGCCAATGGGAAAGATGGTTGGAATTTAAAATAACATGGTCTTGGATCTGACTAGATATATTGGTTGATTGGATTATGGCTACATTGACATAATCTTGATTATCATTGCCATCTTCACACCATCATTTGGGGAGAGATTTCTCCATTTCAGCATTGGCATTTTGCACATGTTGTGTTGTTAATCTTCATAACCATCTGAAGTGTTAAATATTATTGTACACAATATTCGACAGATGAAAACTGAGGCTTAAATCACACGGTTAGTGGTTGAGCCAGGATACAAAGCCAGGTCTAACCAGCACTCCTCCCATTTATTTTCCAGTCCCCTATCATTGGACTCAAGTAGCAGAATAGCTTGTCATGTGTGTGAAGATTGTGTTACTGGGCACCATGCTTTACCCAACTTTCAAAGTGAAGCAAGCAACTTGATCCTCTAAGATCTTCTATCCTTCAGTCACTCTACCGTTCTCTCTACCTATTTCTAGTGGAGAAATGCTCCTGAACAGTCAGCCTCTGTGCCTTCCCATAAGTCATGAGGCCAAAAGCACAGTGTGAGGGGCAGGTCCACCATATCTCCTTGTTTACATACAGAAGCCAAACGTTGTTGAATTCTCTGATTCTGTGCTATTGTTCTGGGAGTCTCATTAGGCAGGAAATGGAGCGAGGAACTGGTTCCTCCGTGAAATGAGAACCAAATCTTCCCTGTAGAAGATCCATATAGGATGAGTGGATCAAGAAACATTCTCATCTCCCCCAAAAAGGCCTTAAGAGATAAATTCTAATAAATGACAAACAAACAAAACCAGGTATGTAAGAAGGAGAAAGGGGATTGCTGGAACCAAAGGTGAAGTATTATGGAGACAAATTCATAATTTACCCTTCCCAGTTTGGCAGAGCCTACTTTAAGAATAGCCTGACCTTCTTGGTAAAGCTTTCTTGGTCTTTATTATTAACCATATTTTACCAAAAAATACATGTCAGGCCAGCTTTCTGTTTATTGTTAGTAAGGAAGTGTTTTTCCCATATACAAAAGCTCCTTTTTCTGCAAATTACACTGTCTTACCAACTTGGAAAATGTGCCCCTCATAAATTGCAAACGTTTTTGTGGATGTGCTATCAAGGTTTGTCATCCATAGTGTAACTACTAAGTGACCAGGTGTAGGATGTTTGTCAAACATTGGCTGGGAGATGATACCAACATTATTGTGAACATTGACATTCAGGTTCTTGTTTATGTAGCGTTTCTGGACATCTTCCATTATCGCTGTCTTCTCTACCCTGCTTTGTGCCCTGGGAGGTTGAACAGCAAAGACTGGGACAGCTAGCTCCCTAATGTTTTGGTTTATTGGATTCAGCCAGCAAGGAGCCCAGCAGGAGATCTGAAGGAAGTAGCATAGTGCCATTCTCCCCCTACGGACCCCCCACACCCTGCCTCCATCCCCGCCCTCGCCCCCCTGCAGTTACTTCCAGCTGGTCTAGTTGCACAAAGGAGGTAGGGCCTTTCAGTGTCTCTCAGATAGATCCTCTCTGTCTCCAGGTCCTATACGTGGTCCCTTAACCTTGATCTACAGCAATAATGGAGCCCACTGATACTGGCCCTTGGTACTGCACTGTTCTGTATGGTTTCCCTACATTTGGTCCTCTGTAAACAGTTCTTTATTAAACTCTCCTTAAATTATCCTACTTTAAATGTGTCATCTGTTTTTTGCTGAGACCCTGACTGACACAGTAATAATACCTTACAGCTAAAAGCTTTTACAGTTTCTCATTAATTTATTTGTACTGGGATAACACTTTTTCAAGTTTTTTTTTCAAGTTTTTTTAATCAACAGACCTAAAAATGCAAGTGTCCATGTTTGATTCTTAGTCACTCTGCTGTAAGTAGAACTGAATAGAACTGAACGATCTCTTTGTTCTTGTCACAGGCATTTATAGCCCTTGTGTTTTTATTTCCATCTGTTGTTCCCTGAGAAGTCTTTATACTTATATAATGTCAAGGCATGAAACTGCTCCCTCCTATTTGATCTTTGCTTGATTCATTTTTTATCCTCTAACCTCTGGACTCAGAAGCTTGTGAAGGCCTCAAGGACAGGGAAGTGTTTTTCTATTTGTGTCCTCTGCATCAATCACAGAGCCTGGCATGGAATGGAACTCAGGACAGACATTTTGAATGAATGGAGAATGATGTCTATTCTGGATCTCAGTTATTAGGGAACCAAAATCATCAGACAGTAGTCTCCTGGGAGACCAAACATGAGAAAAGTAAACAATACTTGGTAATCAAGTCAGAGAGGTGTGTCTGCAGTGAGGGCAAAGCACATGGAAAACTTAGTTAGGGGCAGGCAATCAGACGCTGAGGTAACTCACAGACTTACACTGTCTTATAATTCTCTTCTTCAAAAATTCAGAGATGACCAATTCTTTTTCTCTGAGCAAATTATCCCATTTAAACATTCATGGATTAACCACAGTAACTTACTTCTAACAAAAAGAAGAAGTAATGGTTTCTGTCTCATAAATTTCAGCTATCTTGTACTCAGGGGTTGTCAAGTTGAAAGATTTCTTTTACATTCCTAATAGTCCGCTATTCTCTATAAACAAATATTTACTTCAAAATGGAAAGTGGGAGTTTGGGTTCACCCCTAATTTTTAACTCACATTATACAACCTAGCTCTAACTAAGCTGTAAGGGCATATGACATTCAAGGCAAAATTAGAAAATAACAGAATTATTTGACAGAGTAAATTATGTGTAGGTTTTTCTGTTTCGTCAAGCCATGGCCATTAGAAATGATCCAGTCCAAACCCTTCTCTTGACAGATAAGGAAAGTAAAGCCTGAGGTCAAATCAGTGGGAGATCCAGGTCTGGAACCAATGTCCCCTGTCTTCCCACTGGAAAACAACTACAAAGGGAGGGCTCTGGACCCCTCGACTAGTCCTGTGATACAGAATTCGGCCCACTTGGGCACTATCTAGTCATCTTTTAAAGCCCACCCACTGGCCCACAGGGACTGACCAGATTCTGGAGAATGACAGGTAAAGCTGCCACAAAAGAAGCAGCTGTGATTGGTGACAGTCAAAGGCCATCAAGACAAAAAAGAGGCCTGGAGGGCCAGGCGCTGATATTTATTCAAAAACATTGGAAATTTCCATCTTTGAACAGTTTAGCATGAAAGGAAAACATGGAAAATCAAGGTCAGGGAAGATAAATATCATTTGTGGCAAACCTACCACATTCCAAGTTCCCTCTTCTTTACCCTTGCACCACTTTTGTGATGTAAATAGTTTTACTCCAAATTTACTTGGTATGCTGAGGATTTTTTTTTTTTTTTTTTACTTTGTGCAAGTATCATATTAAATTGTTTAAAATAAAAATGGGGTGTCTGGGTGGCTCAGTCAGTTGAGCATCCAACTCTTGATTTCCGTTCTGGTCATGATCTCAGTATCATGAGGTCAATCCCCACATCAGGCTCCATGCTTGGCAGGGAATCTTCTTGAGATTCTCTCTCTCCCTCTGCCCTTTCCCCTCATGTGTGCTTTCACTCTCTCTCTCTCTTTAATAAATAAATAAATTATTTTAAATAACTATAAATTGTTCACCTTTTTTATATTAAGGAACATGTCTGAGGTCATAAAGCTTATTAATTAATGGCAGAACAAGAATTCAATGAAGATCTGTTTAATACCAAAGTCGATGTCTCCGGACAAGTACCTATAACGAGTTTCATCCCCTAAAATCCTGAGAAGTTGAATCTTCAGAACATCTTTATTCGTATATATCATATTCTTATTATTTGGTTTCTACTAAACTATGCCTGGCACTTGGTCATTGTTGTAACCTTTAGAATGTCAAAACTTTAGTTTTTAATCTTACATGCTTAATCATCCTCTTCCAATTAGAATTGTAATTGGGAATTCATCCATTTTTATCATCTCAATTAAATTTTGCTAATGACAGTTTAAGATGAGGAATGTGTAAAAGTATTTACAAGTATCCCAGAGTTGGCTAGGCTACAAGAAAGCAGGTATGTTTATATGTTACAAGAAACAATGTGAATTAGTTCATCTTTCTGGAAAGAAATCTGGTAGTATTTTTTTTAAAAAAAACTGTTAAACTATGGATGTCCTTTGTCTGTTTTGGAAGAATACACACCAAGAAAGTAAACCACACCAAAAAAAAAAAAAAAAAAATTAATGTCTCAAAATCTTCATAGTATTGTTTATAATTGCAAGCATTATAAGTAATCCATCTGCCCAACAATAAGAAGCAGAGAAGCAAAATGAAGCCAATTAGAAATGACAAATATATGTTTGTCAACCGGTGACTACCAACATGAGTGAATTCCAGTCAACCTCAACTGGAAAAAGGTTGCTAACAATGGCAGTGCCCCAATACTCCCACATACCTTCTTCCTAGCCACACTCATTAAGTATTTCATTTCATTGTTTTGGGTCTAAGTTTGCATCCTATCTCTCCAAAGCCCTGCATAAAACCCTCCTGAACTCTGACACCCAGAATCCAACATTGACACAATTGTGGTACACAAGCTGTGGTAATTAGCTTCATTGACAATCACCTTGTTCATTGGCAGTCACTTCATTCAGTATCTCTCCCCAACTCACCACCTCCCATCACCCTCCCCTCGTGGCAACCATAACTCTGAGTTCCCTTGTAGACTTCTTTTGTTAGTGATCCTAATCGGCAACTATAAATATTCACTGGCACATCTACTGTGTGCCAGACATTAGGCACTGATGAATGAGACTATTTTGATTTCTGCAGTAACCTTTCTAATCAGCCATTTCCTCTTTAAAAGGAAATAAGCCAAAAGATCTCCAGATTCTAAACATTCGACACTGTTAAGGACTGCAATAGACTAGAACCTAGACTTTCTCTGCAACTAAATTTTTGCCTCTGCAAGATTCTAGCACTCATTCATTCCTAACATAACCTCCTACCTAAGTGCTATACTCCTGTTGGAATGTATCAGTGCTTTTGTGTAAAGGAACAGAATTTTGAGGGCGCCTGGATGACTCAGTCAGTTAAGCATCAGCTTTCAGCTCAGGTCATGACCCCAGGGTCCTGGGATTGAGCCTTCCTCTTCAGCAGGGAGCCTGCTTACCTCCTCCCTTTACCCCTCCCCCTGCTCATGCCCTCTCTCGCCCTCTCTCTCTCAAATAGATAAATAAAATCTTAAAAAAAAAAAAGAATTTTGAGTGAGTACACATTTCCAGTTCTGTTAGTGTGGCTAAAAAGGTGTAATGTCAGTGCCTCTTTATTTTTTTAAGTTGTTTTAGGGGTGCCTGGGTGATTCAGTTGGTTAAGTGCCCAACTTTTGATTTCGACTCAGGTCGTGATCTCAGGGTTGTGAGAGGGAGCCCCACATGGGGCTCCACACTAAGCATAAAGCCTACTTAAGATTCTCTCTCTCCCTCTCCCTCTGCCCCTCCTCCCTCCCCCCTGCTCCTGCACAGGCACTCCCTTTCTCTCTCTTAAAAAAAAAGTAATAAAAGATAAATTAATTTTTAATTTTTATTTTTAGATAATTTTAAATACATGTTCAAATAAGTTCAGATTCTAAATAGTTTTCAAAGTTACAGAAAGTTGCAAGAATAGTAAAACTCTCATATACCTGTGTTAACCAATTTTTAACATTTACCACCTTTGCTTTATAACTATCCTTGCATATATGTGTATATACATATATATATTTATATAAAATATGTATTTTTCTTTCTTCTAAGGCATTCAAGAGTAGATTGCATACACCATGCCCCTTTACCCTTATAAATAAGGATATGCTCTTACATAACTATGGCTTAGTTATTAAATTTAGAAAATTTAATAAGGAATTTGAATTTAATCTGTAGTCCACTTTTCAATCTCATTAATGGTCCCAATAATTTTTTTATAAGCAATTTTCATTTGGATCAGGATCACTTATTTCATTTAGCTGCTATGTCTCAGTCTTTCTTTGCTTTTCATGACATGGATATTTTTGAAGAACATAAGCCAGTTGTTTTTGTATAATAATCTTCATTTCTGTTTCTTTAATGTATCCTCCTGATAAGTTTGGTGCATTTCGGCTGCAGTGCTACCTAAATGGTATTGCATCCTTTTCAAGGAGGCCCATCTGGAAGCACAAGGTGATGTCCCTTTACACTTCATTGGTGATATTAATTGTGATCACGTGGTTAAGGTGTTGTTCAGTTTCTCTACTGGATAGTTACTGGTTTTCCTGTTGTAATTACTCATTTCTTTTCAAATTTTCCCTTCTTAGATTTAGTATCTAGTTATGATTCTTGCCTAAATAAAATTTGACTATGATGGTTTTAAAAGGGTGGTTTTACTCCATTATTCTTCTAACTCCATTATTAGTTGGCATATAAGAAAGAATCCTCTGAAAATCCCCCCAAAATTTGTCAGAACTGATTCAGCAAAGTCACAGGATAGAAAATCAATGTACAGAAATCTGTTGCATTTTTGTACACCAATAATGAAGCAGCAGAAAGAGAAATCAAGGAATCAATCCCATTTACAATTGTACCAAAAACCATAAGGTACCTACAAATAAACCTAACCAAAGAGGTAAAAGATCTGTATGCTAGAAACTAAAGAAATTGAAGATGACACAAAGAAATAGAAAAACATTCTATGCTCATGGATCACAAGAACAAATATTGTTAAAATGTCTATACTACCCAAAGCAATCTACACATTCAGTCCAATCCCAATCAAAATAACACCGGCATTTTTCACAGAACTAAAACAAACAATCCTAAAATTTGTATGGAACCAAAAAGACCCTGAATAGCTAAAGCAATCTTGAAAAAGAAAAGCAAAGTGGGAAGGATTTAAGCTGTATTACAAAGCTGTAATCAGGGGCACCTGGGTGGCTCAGTTGGTTAAGCATCTGTCTTCAGCTCAGGTCATGATCCCAGGGACCTGGGATGGAAATCCATGTCGGGGTCCCACTCAGCAGGGAGCATGCTTCTCCCTCTCCCTCTCCTGCCACTCCCTCTGCGTGTGCTCTCTCTCTCTGTCAAATAAATAAATAAATAAAATATTTTTTAAAAAGCTGTAATCATCAAGACAGTATGGTACTGGCACAAAAACACATAGATCAATGGAACAGAATAAAGAATCCAGAAATGGACCCACAACTATATGGTCAACTAATCTCCAAGAAAACAGGAAAGAACATCCAGTGGAAAAAAGTCTCTTCAACAAGTTGGGAAACTGGACAGCAACATGCCAAAGAATGAAACTGGACTGCTTTCTTACAACATACACGAAAATAAATTCAAAATGGATGAAAGACCTAAATGTAAGACAAGAACCATCAAAATCTTGAGGATAAAATAGGCAGCAACCTCTTTGATCTCAGCCATAGCAACTTCTTACTAAGCACATCTCCAGACGCAAGGGAAACAAAAGTAAAAATGAACTATGGGGGTCTCATCAAGATAAAAAGCTTCTGCACAGCAAAGGAAAGAACCAATAGAAAGGGAGAAGGCAATCTATAGAATGGGAGAAGTTATTTGCAAATGACGTATTGGACAAAGGGCTGGTATCCAGACTCTATAAAGAATACACCAAATTCTACACCCAAAAAGTAAATAATCCAGTTAAGAAATGGGCAAAAGACATGAACAGACATTTCTCCAAAGAAGCCATACAGACACATAAAAAATGCTCCCATGACTCATCATCAGGGAAATACGAATCAAAAGCACGATGAGATACCACCTCACACCTGTCAGAATGACTAAAATTAACAACTCAGGAAACAACAGATGTTGGTGAGGATACAAAGAAAGGGGAACCCTTCGACACTGTTGGTGGAAATGCAAACTGGAGAAACCACTCCAGAAAACAGTATGGAGCTTCCTCAAAAAGTTAAAAATAGAGTTACCTTACAACCCAGCAATTGCACTACTAAGTATTATCCAAAGGATACAAAAATGCTGATTTGAAGGGGCATATGCACCCAATGTTCATAGCAGCATTATCAACAATATCCAAATTACGGAAAGAGCCCAAATGTCCATCAACTGATGAATCGATAAAGAAGATGTTGTGTATATATATATATATATAGATATAGATATAGATATAGATATATAGATATATAGATGTAACTCAGCCATGAAAAAAAATGAAATCTTGCCATTTGCAACAATGTGGATGGAACCAGAGTGAATTATACTAAGCAAAGTAAGCAGAGAAAGACAAATACCATATGATTTCACTCATCTGTGGCACTTAAGAAACAAAACAGATGAACATAGGGGAAGTGAAGTGTGGCTCAGTTGATAAGCCTCTGCCTTCAGTTCAGGTCGTGATCCCAGAGTCGTGGGATCGAGCCCCACATCGGGCTCCCTGCTCAGCGGGAAAACCTGCTTCTCCCTCTCCCATTTCCCCTGCTTGTACTCTCTCTCTCATTGTCTGTCTCTCTTTGTCAAATAAATAAATAAAATCTTAAAAAAAAAAGAAACAATACTAGTTCATTGATACAGAGAACAGATTGATGGTTGCCAGAGGCTCAGGTTGGGGGGATGGGAGAAATGGATGAAGGGAGTAAAAAAAAAGTACCAACTCCTATTATTGTGGAATTTCATTGTGTGCACTAAATTTCTGCTGAGGTGTCATTGTACCTAGTCCCCTCAAATAAAAAGAGTTAATAAAAATATTAGAGGGATGCCTGGGTGGCTCAGTCGGTTAAGCCACTGCCTTCGGCTCAGGTCATGATCCTAAGGTCCTGGGATCAAGTCCCGCATCGGGCTCCTTGCTCAGCGGGGAGCCTGCTTCTCCCTCTGCCTTCTCTGTCTGCTGCTCCCCCTGCTTGTACTCTCTCTCTCTGACAAATAAATAAATAAATAAAAATCTTTAAAAAAAATAAATAAAAAATAAAAAAATAAAAATATTAGAAATCGTAAGTTTAACTAATACCAATTATAGTAAATCACAGAGGGTTCTTCTCCTTCCCACTTCTCCCCACTTCCCATATTTGTATCTCGTTTCTTACATAATGGGGACCCTAACTCCCAAAAAATCAATATATTTTTCCTCTGGCCAATCCTATAATACACATAAAGTAGCTTTAGAATTGCTATTCCCACACTACTATGAGAAAAAAAAACGACTAGGAAGAATTCAAAATTTGTTTGCACTCCTTTTTTCCTTTAGGCAGTATATAGAGTCAAATTATTGTATAGTCGAAAGTTACTTGGATTCTTTTTTTTTTTTCCCCTTCAATGTTGACATGACACTCATTTAAAAATATAGTTGGGTTTATGTGTTTCTTTTTCTTTTTTTTTTTTTTAGATTTATTTATTTGACAGAGAGAAAGAGATCGCAAGTAGTCAGAGAGGCGGACGGGCAGAGAGAGAGGAGGAAACAGGCTCCCTACTGAGCAGAGAGCCTGACGTGGGGGCTCGATCCCAGGACCCTGACCCTGAGATCATGACCTGAGCCAAAGGCAGAGGCTTTAACCCACTGAGCCACCCAGGCGCCCTGGTTTATGTGTTTCTATTTACATTCCATTTTAGGAATTTTTTGATCCATGTTGATTTATTTTATTTCAAAATATCTAGAACAGTGGGTTGCCTGGGTGGCTCAGTGGGTTAAAGCCTCTGCCTTCGGCTCAGGTCATGATCTCAGGGTCCTGGGATGGAGCCCCGCATCGGTCTCTCTGCTCAGCAGGGAGCCTGCTTCCCCCTCTCTCTCTGCTTGCCTCTCTGCCTACTTGTGATCTCTCTCTCTGTCAAATAAATAAATAAAATCTTAAAAAAAAAATATCTAGAACATTAACATAATGACATCAACCTTACACAAAAAGGAATGGTCAGAGAAGTGTTACTCCTGCCTCCACAGTTTCCATGCCTCTTCTACACTAACACTCTGTATAGGTCACTAAGTTCATTAAAATTTGGTTTATGAACATATATGCTTTTTCTTCTCCTTCTCTCTTACACAAATGTAGCATACTGCACATATACTTTTGCAACCCCTCCTTTATCATTTACCGTATTCTGGAAATCACTCCCTACCAGTTCATAGACATCATCCTATCTAGAACCTGATTGTATGTATGTAACAAATGTCAGTCTTCTATGTTTAGCCATTAAGGTACTTACCAATATTTTGCAATTGTAAGTAATGCTGCAGTGAATCACCTTGGGTGTTTATTTTTGTATTGTTAGAGGCGTATGTTCCCGGTGAATTTCTAGAAGTAGAGTGCTGGGCTTGTTAGATATTGCCAAAGTCCCCTTTGTAGGTGTGGTATCATTTGCCTTCCCAGCAGCAATGTTTCCTCACAGCCTCGCCAAAAGAATATATCATCAAGCTTTCAACTCTTTGCCAGTCTGAAAGAAGAGAAATGGAATTTCATTGTAGTTTTAATTTGAATTTTTCTTATGAGTGAGATTGAACGTCTTTTTATTTGTTTAGAGGATATTTTATATAAATAATATATGAATTGATTCTCTTCATAAAAACTTGAAGCACTATGGTTAAGTCTCTTTTAACCATCACCCACCATCTGGTTCCCCTTTTCCCATACTCAAGAATAACTACTGTGATCGATTTGGTGTATATTCTTCCAGTTCTTCTCTAATGTCTTTATATATGAAAATATGTCCCTGTAGAAAGTATACTGTATACTTTGGTGTGTTTTGACTTTTGACTTTTATTTTTTTCAGTGTATCATACTATACATGTCTATTTATGACTTAACGTTTGTTTTTTGTCTTTTTTTACAAAGAAGTAAAACACTTTAATGCCTCAATGTTTTAAATTACAGTGTGCTAAATAAATATTAGTTTTAATATTTTTCCATTTCCCTGCATATTTACGATCAATAGAGTTTTTAATGTTTTGATTTAAAAAATTTTATTGTGGCAAAACTCACATAAAATTTATCATTTTAACCATTTTTAAGAGTAAAATTGAGTATATTTACATTGTTGTGAAACAGATCTTCAGAACTTTCATTTTATAACTCTGAAACTCTATGCATTAAGCAATTCCCATTTTCTCCTGACCAAACTCCTGGTAACCACCACTCTACCTTCTGTTTCTTGACTACTTTAGATACCTCATATGGTAGATCATACAGTATTTGTCTTTTTGTAACCAGCTTATTTCACATAGCATGTCCTCAAGTTTCATTAATATAGTATTTGGCAGATTTCTTTCATTTTTGAGGCTGAATAATAAGCCACTGTATGCATATATCACATTTTGTTTATCCATTTGTCCGTTAATGGACCTTTGGGTTGCTTCTACCTCTTGATTATTCTGAATAATGCTGCTATAAATATGGTATGCGAACACCTCTTTGAAACCTTGCTTTCAATTCTTTTGGCTAGATATCCAGAAGTAGTATTACTGGATTATATGGTAGTTTTACTAAAAAATTTTTAAGGAAACTCCCATTTTCCATAGTAGTTGCACCATTTTACAATCCCCCAAATAGTGCACAAGGGTTCCAATTTCTCCTCATCCACAAATAACACTTATTATTTTTTTGATAGTAGCCATTCTAATGGGTATGATATGATATCTCATGATGTTTTTGATTCACATTTCCCTAATGATTAGTAATGTTGAGAATTTTTTCATATGCTTATTGACCATTTATATATCATCATTGGAGAAATGTCTGTTCAAATACTTTGCCCATTTTTTTAAGATTTTCTTTATTTATTTGATAGCGCGAGAGAACACAAGCAGGGGGAGTGGGAGAGGGAGAAGCAGGCTTCCCGCTGAGCGGGAGCCCCATGCGATGCTGGGCTCCATCCCAGGACCCTGGGATCAGGACCTGAGCCTAAGGCAGACACTTAACTGACTGAGCCAGCCAGGCACCCCTCCTTTGCCCATTTTTTAATTGGATTATTGGTTGTTTTTGTTATTGAGATGTAGGAGTTCTTTATATATTCCGGATATTAACCTTTTATCTGATAAGTGATTTATAAATAGTTTCTGCCATTCCCTAGGTTGCTTTTTCACTCTATACATTGTATCCTTTAATGGAAAAAAGTTTTTAAGTTTGATATAGTTTCATTTGTCTATTTTTGCTTTTGTCGCCTGCATTTTTTGACATCATTCCAAATAAATCATTGCGAAGTTCATTGTCATGAAGATTTCCCTATATGTTTTCCTCCAGGAGCTTTATAGTTTTAGGTCTTACATTTAAGTCTTTAATATATTTTGAATTAATATATTTTGAATAGTGTAAGGTAAGGATCTGATTTAATTCTTTTGCGTGTGGATATCCAATTTTCCCAGCACCATTTGTTGAAAATACTGTCCTTTCCCCTTTGAGTGGTCTTGCACCCTTGTTGCAGATCATTTGACCATCTACACAAAGATTTATTCCTAGGTCCTCTGTTTTATTCCATTGGTTTATTTGTTTCTCTTTATGCCAATACCTCACTGCTTTGATTACTGTAGCTTTGTATTATGTTTTGAAATCAGGAACTGTGAGTTTTCCAACTTTGTTCTTTCTCAATATTGTTTTGGTAATTCAAGGTCCCTTGAGATGCCATTTTAATTTTAGGATGAATTTTGCAGCTTGCAGCTTAACTTTAACTCAGCAATATTGAGTTAAATTTATCCATATTAATTTATCCATATTAATCCATAATTAATATGGATTTATTTATCCATATTAATACAAATACATCTACATTTACCTCATTCTTTTAAATCACTGTATAATGTGTATTAACAGCACTACAATTTCCTGTCACCATTATCCAAAATGATCATCACTTACATTGTTCCCAATTTTCACTGATCTTGATCGGGATTGCTTAAATATTCCATTAACTTTAAATAAGTCAATGGGCTTAAGCGATTAATAATGAAAGCAGTCTTTTTAACAACATTTTAGCTGAATATAAAAATCAATACATATGCATTGTAAAAAAGCCGATGCAGAAAAATACAAGGACTAAATCTAAAACACTTATAATCCTACCAAAATTATAGGTAACATATACAGATTGGGGGGATTTATAGTACAGAAATTAAATCCTAGATCCTCCACAAACTGTGTGACCCTAGGCAAGTTACTTACTTTCACTAACCTTAGTTTCCTCACATATAAAATGAGGACAATAATGTCTACCTTTTGGAGGCTGTATGAGAATTAAGTGAGATAATACTTAGGAAGATATGGGGGCATCTCCGTGGCTCAGTCGGTTAAACCTCTGCCTTCAGCTCAGGTCATGATCCCAGGGTCCTGGGGTCAAGCCTTTCATCAGGCTCCTTGCTCAGTGGGGAGTCTGCCTCACCCTCTCCCTCTGCCCCTCCCCCCTGCTTGCATTCTCTCTCATTCTCTCTCAAATAAATAAATAAAAGCTTTAAAAAAATACTTAGGATCATGCATAGCACTATATTCTATATCTGTGCTACAGATTCTATAGGGAAATGGGTAACTAAATTATAGCATAGCCAAACAATAAAAATTTATATAGCCATTAAAAATAACGAGGTAGATCTATATGTACTCAGTTGGAAATAGTTCTCAGACTTAAATTAAAAAGTAACACAAGTAATTTCATATTTAAAAATGTGCGTGTGCATCTGCATATACCTGTGCATAAAAATAACTTGTATAGTATGACATACATATGAAACAAAAGTCTGAACAGTCACATACCAAACTCTTAAAATGGTTTTGAGGAAGGAGGGTAGAAAAAGAAATGAAAAGAATTTCATTTGCTTTTTGCATGTATTCATTGTGTGAAATCATTAAAATGAAATGCATTGTTTTATAATTAAGAGGCTAGCAAAGATTTTTTTAATCTAGAGAAAAATTCTAATTTTAAAAGAAAAAACAACTTTAAATTACAGAACTACTTTATAGACATTCCACCTGTTGTTTTCTTCAAATTTAACACCTTATGAAGAACAATTTCTAATTAAAAATAGCAAAAGCAAATAGGTCACCTAAAACCTTCCATCTATGTTCCTCTTGAAATCATATCAGGAAAGGTTTACATCAGTGCAGTTCTGCAGGAGGACTTGCGAGATCAATCTGAACCTTCTGGCCTCAAAGGATCACTCTTGGATAAAATAAATATCTTCTAGATCTCCCCTGGCTTTTATTAATCTAGGCCTCCTAGCTCATATGAAAATTTGCCACATCAGCTTTCTTTACACAGAACAACAATCCATATAAATCTTTTAACCTCAGCTACCCAGGGCCATACAAGTAAACCATTATAATTATGGTCTTTTCTTAATTCCTAAAGGAAGTCAACAGTGAGGGAAAAGGCTCTTTCCACAAACTGTAGGGTTTTCCATTATATGCTTATGATGGTGCCATAAACTAATCAATCAAAATATAAGATTTGCTATTTTCAGGATATCCTTGAATTATGTTTGTAGATCAAGGAGAACTTCCTAAAAACATATTTACTATATTAATTTCTATAAACATATTTAGAAAAGAGATGAGAACCAAGAAGAACAAAGGATGTAATCTCAAAATAGCTTCAGAAAGCTAGCCACAAATGTGATAGCCACAAATTACTTCATGCCTCCACAAATGAAATTTACTCTTCATGGGCAATGCGGAAATCCCTAGGAACAATTCTCATAAAGCTCAGTTGAGGAATTCATTGAACAGTGAAACCAATTATTTGAGGGGTGGGGGCAGGGAAAGAGATTGATGGGAGAGATACGAGATCATAAAAGAGCTCAGGCCCAAGGAAAAGTCCCGCTCCATAAACTTTTTTTTCCCTTAGTAATGGGACATTATGGGATGAATTGATATCTAGGATGAACTAAGCCAGTTAGGATAGTATAAAATACAGTCAAGAAATTCAATGTGCAGTTATGCTGAAAAATCCTAAAATGACTCCAAGAGAAAGAATATAAGATCAACATCTAAGCAATATTTTTACAAGTCATTAACTCTTTATGAACATGGAAAGACCAGTAATAAACAAGAACAAAAAGAGTCATTCTTATAATTTCATAAAATTATCTATTAAGCGGTGTTATTAATGGAAAGGTTCTATCTGGGTCACAGATACAGTGAAGATCCATTTTGGACCATTCAGATCAAGACCAGATAAAAGGTTTCTGGGTCCCCAAGGTACCATGTCAGTCCCAGATGAGAGAGAAAGAAGCTTCTACTTTAATTAAATCACTGCTATATAGGGTCTTTGTCCCACGAGCCAAATTTGTATCCTGACAAATATTGATGAAGTCTGATTGAAATAAAAAAATTGAGGGTTTTTCCTCTTCCACTGTTGGTGGGAATGCAAGTTGGTGCAGACACTTTGGAAAACAGTGTGGAGATTCCTCAAGAAATTAAAAATAGAGTTACCCTATGACCCTGCAATTGCACTACTGGGTATCTACCCCAAAGATGCAGATGCAGTAC
>CM052900.1:49280737-49408308 GCA_028534135.1 Potos flavus
TTTTTTTTTAATAATTTTTTTTAATTCCTTTTTTTAATTTCCCCTCTATTCCACCAATCCTATTCCCTTGGTTGTGGTCCAGTGAGTTTCTATAAAAAATAATAAGTAATGTTTAGAAAAAGGGATCCATAACCAATGGTAAATGTACAATATTAATCTGAACAAGGTAAAAATTTTAATATACCTTCAAACACACTTAAATAAGTACCATCTTCATAATAATTCAATGACATAATTGTTAAATGTTGTTTAAGCTGCTAAAAGTAAAAACTTTGGATGAAAAAAATTATTAGAAAAGGAATTGCACATTTTCAGTGCATTTAATATTCAGAACATTCTCATAAACTATTCTGTTCTATTCCGAAAATAATATGAATTCAGTGCTTACCTCCCTTCAGAGCTCTGCAGAAGGAATAAAGATCATCAGATCCTCGGCAAACAACTTCTTTGCGCATTGGAAAATGCATGGAGTTGAAAGATAAATAGAGATTGAAATATAATTTTTTAATATCTCTTCCTTAAAAAGAAAAAAAAATCCCATTAGTTCTTCAAATAATAGATTCTTTCACAAATAATAACTAACATGTACTGTATACTTAAAACATGCCCAGCACTTGTCCTATATTATTTCATTTAATCATCACAACAATTTACCATGTGGGCATTGCTATTCCTGTATAACAGATGAGAAAGCTGAAGTTCTAAGAGGATAATTAGTAGAATGTAACCAAACAGGATATTCCACAGTAAGAATTATGTATGCTGTGCCTGAAAAGAGAGGAGCCTATGTTTTTGAGAAAACTATCAAACGGAAATGTAAAATTGCCAGTTCTAATTACAGTTCTGCTAAGAAATTCAAGAAAAAAGAAATGGAAGGGAAAAGAAATGAGGATAATCAACTCATGCCCACTTTCTTAGGAGTTTTGATGAAAGAGTTCTTGGAGAATAGAACAACCTCTTGATTAAAAATTACATGAGTTATCTTATTATTTCCTCATGGTCTCCCTAGTACCATTTAACATGAAAAATTCCAGTAAACACTGCATTTAGCTCAATTTATTCAGTTCTAATTCACTTCTAATTTATTCAGTTGGCCCAAATAGAAAATATGTACAATCTTTTTTATAATAAAAACAATTATTGTGAGACTCGTGGCTGGCTCAGTGGGTAGAGCATGTGACTCTTGAAGGCAGGATCATGAGTTCAAGCCCCATACTGGGTGTAAAGATTACTTTAAAAAAATTTATTGTAACCACAACCTCACTGAAAATATTTTCCTAATAAAGTCACCATGGCTCATTGTAGCCATAATCAAAAGAAAAATTTTCCATCTTTAACTTGAACTTGGTATGCTTAGTAGAAATGCCAGCTCCTTCCTCAAAACTCCTTCCTTTGGTGTTACTGCTACCATTCTCTTCCGGTTGTCCTCCAACCTCTCTGACTCCTTCTCTTCATTGGCTTCTCTTTCTTAGGGTTGTATCCTCAGTTGTCAATTTTCATTTTGCACATACTCCCTGGCTTTAAGTACCACATAGGGTGATAATTCCCAAATCATCATCTTTAGTCTCAACCTTTCTCCTGAGCACCTGTCCCACATATGCATTCAATATCTCTACTCAGATGTTGCTCATTGTCTCCTCCAACAGATCCAAAATTGACTTGTCATCTTCATCACCATATAGGCATTAGAATTCACAAGTGCTGCTTTGACATCTCAACAGTTTACACCTTGAGAAGCTTCTTGCCCTTGGACGTCACTGTGGTCATTTTAGGCACATGAACAATGGGCAAAGTGAGATACCACTTGAATGGCTCAGTAGGCCAGAGATACCAATGTGGGTGTCAGAGTGAGAGACAAGAAATATGGTAGCTTCATGCAGTAACAAAGATGACTGTTTTTGAGCTCAGCTAAGACAACTCCAAGAACTTTCAGATAGAACTTTGAAGGAGGCTTAAAGTCCAACTTCACCTATTTTGTTATTAATCAGTTAATAATATACAATAATTTACTAGCAAAGCTATAAAGTCTCAATATAAATAATTTCTATCCCCAACCTATTTTTGGTTCAAGCTCTTATAGCTCTTACTGAATTTAAGTAGCTATAGGCCCATAAAAATCAGGTTGATTTCTATGAATATGGCCCTACACTTATACAGACATTCAAATACATTCTAGGGAAATTCAGGTCATAATTGTAAAGCATTACAAAAACATGACTAAACAATCAATGATACCAGGAGCTGATTCTTTGAAAAGTTCAACAAAATTGATAAACCTTTGGTCAAAGTCATCAAAAAAAAAAAAAAAAAAAGAGAGAGAGAGAGAAGGGACTGAAATAAATAAAGTCAGAAATGAAAGCAAAGAAATAACAACCAACACCACAGAAATACAAATGATTATAAGAGAACATTATGAAAAATTATATGCCAACAAATTGGACAACCTAGAGGTATGGATAAATTCCAGAAACATATAACCTTCCAAAACTGAATCAGAGAGAAAGAGAAAATTTGAACAGACCAATGAAAATGATTCAATAATCAAAAAACTCCCAACAAACAAAAGTCCAGAGACAGATGGTTTCACAGGTGAATACTAGCAAACATTTTTTAAAAAGTTATTACCTATTCTTCTCAAACTATTCCAAAAAATTGCAGCTATCAAAAAAAAAAAAAAAAAAGAAATCTTTCCATTTGCAACAACATGGAGGGAACTAGAGGGTATTATGATAAGCAAAATAAATCAGAGAAAGACAATTATCATATGATCTCACGGATATGTGGAATTTAAGAAACAAGGCAGAGAATCATAGGGGAAGAGAGGAAAAAAATGAAACAAGACAAAACCAGAGAGGGAGACAAACCAGAAGAGACTCTTAATCTTAGGAAACAAACTATGGGTTGCTGGAGGGGAGGGAGGTGGGGGGATGGGGTAACTGGGTGATGGACACTGGGGAGGGTATGTGTTGTAATGAGCACTGGGTATTATATAAGACTGATGAATCACAGACCTGTACCCCTGAAACAAATAATACATAATATCTTAATGTAAAAAAAAAAACAAAAAACTATTCCAAAAAATAGAAGAGGAAGAAAAGCTTCCAGATTCATTCTATGAGGCCAGCACTACTCTGACATCAAAACCAGATAAATACATTACAAAAAAAGAGATCTATGGATCAATATCTCTGATGAACAGAGATGCAAACAACCTTCACAAAATATTAGCAAACCAAATCCAGCAACACCTTAAAAAATCATTCACCATGATCAAGTAGGACTTATTCCAGGGATACAAGGGTGGTTCAATATTCACAAATCAATCAACATGACACATCACATTAACAAGAGAAAGAATAAAGCTATACGATCATTTCAATAGATGCAGAAAAAGAATTTGATAAAGTACAACATCCATTTATGGTAAAAACTCTTAACAAAGTAAGGTTAGAGGGAACATACCTCAACATAATAAAGGCTATATATGAAAAACCCACAGCTAATATCATACTCCAGAGGGAAAAACTGAGAGCTTTTCCTCTAAGATCAGGAACAAGACAAGGATGTTTACTCTGACCACTTTTATTCAACATAGTACTAGAAGTCCTACGCACAGCAATCAGACAACAAAAAGAAATAAAATGCATCCAAACTGGTAAGGAAGAAGTAAAACTTTCATTATTTTCAGATGACATGATACTATATAAAGAAAACCCTAAAGACTCCACCAAAAAACTACTGGAATTGATAAATGAGTTCAGTAGAGTCATAGGGAAAAAAATTAATATACAGAAATCTATTGCATTTCTATACACCAAAATAAAGTAGCAAAAAGAGAAATTAAGAAAACAATCCCATTTACAACTGTACCAAAAAGAATAAAATACCTAGGACTAAACTTTACCAAGGAGGTGAAAGACCTCTACTCTGAAAACTATAAAACACTGATGAAAGAAATAGAAGGTGACACAAACAAATGGAAAAAATATTCCATGCTCATGGATTGGGAGAACAAAATTGCTAAAATATCTATTCTATCCAAAGCAATCTACAGATTTAATGCAATCCCTATCAAAATACTAAAACCATTTTCACAGAAACAGAACAAATAATCCTAAAATTTGTATGGAACCACAAAAGACCCCAAATAGCCAAAGCAATCTTGAAAAAGAACAAAGCTGGAGATATCACAATTGCAGATTTCAAGATATACCAAAAAGCTGTAATGGCACAAAAATAGACACATAGATCAACAGAACAAAATAGAGAGTCCAGAAATAAAGTCACAGTTGTATGGTCCATTAATCTATGACAAAGGAGGCAAGAATATACAATGGAAAAATGACAGTCTCTTCAACAAATAGTATTGAGAAAACTGGATAGCCACATGCAAAAAAATTAAACTGGAACACTGTCTTATAACACACACAAAAATAAACTCAAAGTGGATTAAAATACCTAAATGTAAGACCTGAAACCACAAGATTTCTGGAAGAAAATAGGCAGTAATCTCTTTGACATCAGCCATAGAACATTTTTCTAGATATGTTTATTTTGACAAGGGAAACAGAAGCAAAATTAAACTATTGGAATTATACCAAAATAAAAAGCTTTTGCACAGCAAAGGAACCCATCAACGAAACAAAAAGACAACCTGCTGAATGAGAGAAGATATTTGCGAATGATAGATTCATATAAGGGATTAATATCCAACATATATGAAGAACTTATACAACACCACCAAAAAACCCCACAAATAATCCAATGTTTAAAATATGACTATTGGGGGCATCTGGGAGGCTCAGTCATTAAGCGTCTGCCTTTGACTAAAGTCATGATCCCAGGGTCCTGGGACTGAGCCCTGCATGGGGCTCCCTGCTCCCTGGGGAGCCTGCTTTTCCCTCTCCCTCTGCCCCTCCCTCTCTCCCTGCTCATGTTCCCTCTCTCCCTGTCTCTCTGTCAAATAAGTAAATAAAATCTTTAAAAAATAAAATAAAATAAGACTAAGTAATTATTTTGTTACTGAATTAATATAATGTTATATATATGTCGTATTTAGTGTATGATTAAGGTATTTGTAGTGGTCACAGTGATGAGGTACTCAAACCTCCCTTTCAAAGAACTGATGAGAGAAGGAAAAGTAGTTGGCAGATAGCCTTTAGCTGCTGCACCTTTGGATCTATTTCCAAAATCATCCAGAAGCCAAGCTCCTATAATGCTCCCATTATGACCAAGGCTGCTCCTATAATAACCAAACTCCACAAGGATGTTATAGCCAAAGTACCCTTGCCTGTCATGGGACACTTGTGATGTGACAGGCAATCTTTGCTCTAAGGCTCCCCATTGACCTGTCTCAGAGTATGTCGGGGATTCATTTTGGTCTGACATCATCTTACCAAATGCTCCTTCCTTTCCTCTTTCATTTCAAAGGTATCAGACCTGCACGTTAATTTGAATTCTCTCCTTGCCTACTCTGGCTTCCTCTTCATTTTATTTTTCCCAGCACTTCCCCCAATGAATTTCTCGCACATCTAATTCCTTTTTTAGTATCTGCTTTCCAGAGAACCCCAAGTACACTGTATTGCATTATTACTTCAGCCTAGAAGGATACATTCCGCTTCCTGTGTGTAATGCAAGAGGTTCACTTGAAAATGAGGTCATTTGTTATGTATATAATGACTGCTGCCAAATACGGGGTGGGTAGGGAGGGCAGATAAAGCCCACCACAAAAAGCAGAAAACAAAACCTGAGAAAAGAGGAAAAAATTGCAGAATTTTAGCCAGGCAAAAAGAGTATTTCTTTCACCTTTGGCCAAGGAATGAACTTTGTTGATTATTCTTTCCTCTGTGCTACCACTAAGCCTTAATGCTATTATTTCAGGGATGCCCGGGTGGCTCAGTCAGTTAAGCGGCTGCCTTTGGCTCGGGTCATGATCCCAGGGTCCTGGGATCGAGTTCCACATTGGGCTCCTTGCTCGGTGGGGAGCCTGCTTCTCCCTCTGCCTCTGCCTGCCACTCTACCTGCTTGTACTCTCTCTCTCTGACAAATAAATAAATAAAATCTTTAAAAAAAAAAAAAAGCTATTATTTCACTTATCTTACCATATTATTTATAGATCTCTCTTTCTCCTATTGCACTGATTTTTGGAGGTCAAGAGAATATCTTATTTATCAATGAATTCACAAGACCTATAACAATACCTGAAATATACTATGCATTTCTAAGTATTTTTAAATGAAGACAGAAAGTTTCAAAATACAATTTAAACAATTAGACTCAGGAAAATTAAAACACAAGTTTATTGTCTATATTTCTGGGTTCTCACTGTCTTTTCTCTTGTAAACTGGAGAACTAAAATCGGGGGGAAAATGTTTAAGTTTATTAATGTGAAAGCACTTTGTAAAGTATAAGCTCCAAATATAAGTTAGGATGTAAATGATGTTGGTGATGATGAAAACAATAATGATAATGCTGATGACTACAACTGAAGTTTCCTAGGACTTACAGGCAACAGAGCTGACTAGAAAGAGAGGAAGAACATTTTGTATGTTTTCACAGACAGTCATCCATCCTGATGCTATCACCATACCCAATTTCATTTTTACTAAGCTGATGATTACAGGTAAAATAATAGAGAGCAAAAACAAGACACAGCACAAAACAAAACCAAAAAAATTGCCATCTTTCATCCCATCATCATCATAGTTTTTTCTAGGAAGGTCTTTATTAAAAAAAAATGTTGTGGCTTGCTCATATATAGATCTTTGATTAGAGGAAACCCAGCTTTACTTATGAGCTGAATAGTTAATGGTTGACAAAGGATATACCTATCAGATTATTGGAAGTCTCAAGTTATTTCCATTTTTACCCCCATGCCATATGGAATCCCCTCCCCCAGGAGTGTGAGCTAGCCTAGTGGCTTGCTTCTAACAAATAGCATACAGCAAGGTGATAGAGTGACACTTTCATGATTAGCTTACATAAGATTGTGACTTCTATCTTGTTAACTTGTCCTTCCTGCTGGCTTTGACGAAGCAAGAAGCCATATTGAAAGGCCCTCATGGCAAGGAACTGAGTGCTGTCCAACAGCCAGACAGGAACGGATTACTGTCAAAAACCACATGAGTTAGGAATGGATTCTTCCCTACTTGAACATTCAGAAGAGACTCCAGTCCTGGCTGATACCTTAACTGAAACCTCCTGAAGCAGACACAACTAAGCCATGCCTAGATTACTGACACACAAAGATGGCAAGATAACAGATGTGTACCATTTTAAGCCACTAAAATTGTGGTAATTCGTTACATAGAAATAGAAAACTAATACGTTACATTTGGAACACAGTCATTTATCATTAATACTTATTGAACCCTTTCCGTTGAATTACAAAAAAAGAATTGAACTTACTTGGAATGAAGGAAAGATGCAAATATCCCTTGCTTCCCTTCAATGTTATACAAGGTTTAGGCTCTATTGAAATAGGGGCTTTCATGTCATCTAAATGGAAGAATAAAGGTAATGTCAATAAATTATTATAAATCATTTCTAGTAAGTAGAGTATTCTGAATATCATTCCCCAAAAGATGCCATTAAAATCATGTAATGAGAAAAATTGAGGGTAGTTAAAAGCATCTCCCTCCCTGAGGAGTGACATCAACAAAATGGCAGAGTAATAAGTCCAAGACCCCCATTCCCCTCACGAACATACCAATTCGGCAACAACTCATGGACAAATTCCCTTTTCAAGTAATCAGAAACTAATTGAAAGTTTTTTGTATCCCAGAAGAATGTGAAATCAGAGTCCTCAAAGTTAGTCGGGGACATCCTTTTACTAGAAACCCTGCATCTGGCACAGCATAATCAGGAAAAGATCCCCTACCCCCAGCTTCACTCAAGAAGCAAGAAATTGGTTCATGTATCCAGAGCCCCAAGCTTCCCAAGAGGAACACCCAAAGGAATGACAAATTAGAAAGTCTGAACAGACCGGATGAAGTTTTAGAATGTAAGTGAGGTTCAGTGGGGTGAAGTCCGGAGCCGACAACCAAGAAAGAATTCTTGAGACATCTTTGGTGCAAAATGGTGGTTTATTAAAAGCTCAGGGACGGGATCCCTGGGCAGAAAGAGCTGCTGCACTGGGGTTGTGAGGAGTGGCTGACTATATACTATGGCGTTGGGGGAGGTAAGGAAAAGGGAAGTTTCAAAAGAACTTTCATACGCTAAAGAAACCTACAAGATACCTGAGGCCTTGAGGCCTTGCCATTGTCAAGTTAAGGTTGTTTTTCCCCTCTAGCAAGGTATTAACCTAAGATGGGAGATTCCTGGAAGATTGTCACACATGTCCCACCCTGGAGTAGGGGGTGGGGGGAGGTTGCAGGGTGTCAGCTTCTACTTTGTCCTCAGCTTGCCTTCTGTTCCCTCATCAGACCTATAACTAATAAAGAGATTGAATAAGTAATCAAAAATATCCCAACAAAGAAAGCCTGGGACCAGATGGCCTCACAGGTAAATTCTACCACTAAACATTTAAATAAGAATTAATACCAATCCTGGGGCACCTGGGTCGCTCAGTCAGTTAAGCGGCTGCCTTTGGCTCAGGTCATGATCTCAGGGTCCTGGGATTGAGCCCCGCATCGGGCTCCCTGATGAGCAGAGAGCCTGCTTCTCCCTCTCCCTCTGTCTGCTGCTCTGCCTACTTGTGCTCTCTCTCTCTCTCTCTCTCTGTCAAATAAATAAATAAAATCTTAAAAAAAAAAAATTGATACCAATCCTCAAACTCTTTCAAAGAATTGAAAGAGACCATTTCCAAACTTATTTTATGAGCCCAGCATTACCCTGAACTAAAACCAGACAAAGACCCCACAAGAAAGGAAACTATAGGCCAATATCTCTAATCAATATAGATGCAAAATTCTATAGAATGAAGAATAAAAATCACATGATTATCTCAACAGATACAGAAAATGCATTTGACAAAATTTACACCTTTTTGCAATAAAAACTCTCAACAAACTAGGATTAGAGGAAATGGCCTTAACATAATAAAAACCATAGCTAACATTACACTCAATGGTAAAAAACTTAAAGTTTTTCCTCTAAGATTAGGAAGAAAGCAAGGATACCCACTCCTTACATAGCACTAGAAGACTTAGATCAATTAGGAAAGAAAAATAAACAAAAAGCATCCAAACTGGAAAGGAAGAAGTAAAATTTCTTTGCATGCAGACACGATTTTTTCTTTTTTTAAGATTTTATTTTGGGGGCCCCTGGGTGGCTCAGTTGGTGAAACCACCAGGGTCCTGAGACAGAGCCCCATGTTGGGCTCCCTGCTCCACAGGGAGCCTGCTTATCCCTCTCCCTCTGCCTGCCACTCCCCCTGCTTGTGCATGTACGCTCTGTCAAATAAATTAAATAAATAAATAAATAAATTTTAAAAAATGTGGCCTATACATACAGTGGGATACTATTCAGCCTTAAGAAAAAGAAGGAAATTTTGCAATATGCTACAACATGGATGAATCCTATGAACATTATGCTAAGGGAAATAAGCTGGTCATATAAGGACAAATACTGCATGATTCTACTTACATGAGGTATCTAAAATAGTCAAAGAATCAAAGAGAGAAATAGTGGTTGCTAGGGACTGAGGGGGAGGAGGGGATGGGGAATGACTAACCAACAGGCATAAAGTTTCAGTCAAGCAAGATGAGTAAGTTCTAGAGCTCTGCTACATGACACTGTGCCTATAGTCAACAATACTGTGTTGTACACTTAAATATTGAAGAGGGTAGATCTCATGTAAAGTGTTCTTACCACAGTAAGATCGATTTTAAAATACTGTATAAATAATACAGAAAAGAAACCTCCCCATAACATAAATAGATTAGTATTTTAATCACCTAATATTGTTAAGGTGGAAGTTGAACATACTGAATTACTGTAAACTGTGTGGAGGAAAAAACACTCTCCAAAAAATACTTTCATAAAATTACTTGTTCTGTCTTGGAACTTTTTAACCTTTTCCCATCAATATTGCTCTCCTTTTATCCACTCTCTTCACGTTGTTTATGTTCCATTGGTTCAAAATAGAAAATATATGTCAAGTACTTAGAGATCTGGTAAATGTTAAGTGAGTGAATAAATGAATGGATAAATTAACGAACAGTCTTTCTGAAGAAGGAGTTTCAAGAAAGGTGTAGAAGAAGAGTTCACAAAAGCACTGAGGAGGAGGGGAGAGAGACAATACCAGGTTTATGTGGATTTGCCCCTGAATGCAAGCCTTAAAATTAATGTTAGGGGCTCCTGGGTGGCTCAGTTGGTTAAGTGTCAGACTCCAATGGTTTCAGTTCAGGTCATGATCTCAGGGCCATGGCATCCAGCCGAGAAGGGGCTCTGTGCTCAGCGCAGAATCCGCTGGAGAGTTTCTCTCTCCCTCTCCCTCTGCCCCTACCCCTGCTCACACTCTCTAAATAAATAAATAAATACATAATCTTTTTAAAAATCATCTCTCATCCAATTAATTGAGTTTATCTGCAACAAAATTCTTTTTTTTTCTTTTTAAAGATTTTATTTATTTATTTGACATAGAGACAGAGCACAAGCAGGCTGAGTAGCAGGCAGAGGGAGAGGAAGAAGCAGGCTCCCTGCTGAGCAAAGAGCCCAATGTGGGAATTGATCCCAGAACTCTGGGACCATGACCTGAGCCAAAGGCAGTCGCTTAACCAACTGAGCTACCCAGGCATCCCTGCAACAAAATTCTCATAGAATGAATTATATTGACAGTTATTTCACCTAATCATGGATGTTCACAAATATTTGACCAAAAGATGTTCATCCCTAAAAGGTTTATGACCAAAGAAAAAATGCCCAATTTGCAACATGGATGGCCTCTGAGGGCATTATACTAAGTCAGACAGAAAAAGACAAATATCATATGATCTTTCTGGTATGCGGAATCTACAAAACAAAACACTAAATTTATAGATACAGAGAAGAGATTGGTGGTTGCCAGAGGTGGGGGATAAGCATGGACAATGGGTGAAGGTGGTCCAAAGGTATAAACTTCCAGTTATAAAATAAATAAGTCCTGGGATGTATACAGCATGGTGACTACAGTTAATAAAACTGTATTGTACATTTGTAAGTTGTTAATAGAATATAGCTTCAAAGTTCTCATCATAAAAGATAATCTATAACTATGTGTAGTGATAGATGTTAACCAGACTTATTGTGGTGATCATTTTGCATTAACAAAATTCTGACAGTGAAAAGTAGTTAGCTTGAGAACATATTCTGGAGATAGTGAAAATGGGAATCAGCAACACACTGAATGTGGGGGATAAGGAAAAGAAATAGTTAAAGGATAACCCTGGTTGGGGGCCTAAGGAATTTGATGGATGATGCAATGGGATATAGGAAGAAGGCTCAGCTTGGTGTAAGTCAAGAATTCTAGCTCCAAATAGCTACTGGGCTTCCCAGTGGCCATGCTGAGCTCATAGAATAAATGAATGAATCCTCATGTTACAGTTACTCCCCCTACTACACATGAGACAAAAGCCAGAAGTTCCTTGAGGTTCCAGCTATATCTCACATAACCTTTACATTCTCAGTGTTCCTTAGCATAATAACTAAACTCAGTGCCTATTAAATAAAGCTTGTAAAACTGAATTAAATTCAGCTGACTTGACCTGACGTGCTCTGCAGGACTTTTGGCGGACCACAAAAGGTTGGCATGAAACAGACAAGGATATTTTGAGTGAGAGAACAGAAGTACAACTAAAGGCCAGTAAAGAGGCTGGCCCACTCAGAGGGGGGGATACGCAAGATATGGGGATATATCTGCTTAGCTGGGAGGGCCATGCTGCAAGCTCACACCCAATCAGTCAGCTGGTCCTCCTGTCAGCTCCACCTACAGATTCCTTCCAGAATTTGACCCCTTCTCATCACCTCCACCATGGTCCAAGTCACCATTATCTCTCTCACCTGGAGTATTGTGCAACAGCCTTCCAACACATCTCCTGCTACCACCTGCGCCCCCCTGTGGATTATTGTCAACACAAGAGCCAGACCAAGCTTTGCTCAAATAAAAGATAAACCATCCCCCGACCTACAAGGCCCTCATCTCCTCCCCATATCCTCTATGACCTCATCTTCTCCTGCTTTCCCTTCCCACCTCACTCTATTGCAGCCACACTGGCCTCCTTACTATCCTTCCAACACACCTGACATGTCCCACATCAGGGCCTTTGTGCTGGCTCTTTGCTCCACCTCTTCCCTTAGATATCTTGCATGGCCCACTCCCTCAACTATTCCAGGTCTTTACTAAATGTCACCTTCCCAGAGATGCTTTCCTTGGTCACTCTACTTTATACTGCAACCCCCTTCCCCATCTCTGCTCTCTGCCCTCTCCCTGGCTCTACTTTTTCTCAGAGAAATTACCACTATCTGACATGCTGAATATTTTACTGATAAAAACTCCACGAGGAGGCACCTGGGTGGCTCAGTCAGTTAAGCCTCAGACTCTGGATTAGGCTTCGGGGGTGACCTCTGGTGTGGTCACAGGATCAAGCCCCATGTCCTGCTCCATGTTCAGGGCAGAATCTGCTTGTTCCTCTCCCTCTACACCTCCTTCCACTCATTCTCCTTCTCTCTCTCTCAAATAAATAAATAAATAAAATCTTAAAAAAAAACAAAAAACCTTCACTAGGGCAGGGACTTTGTTGTTCACTGCGGTATAATATCCTCAGTGCTTAGAACAGACATGCTAGATGCTCAGTGAATATGGGTTTAATTAAATGATCCATTAATTCTTGGGTTTCTGGACTACCTACAGCAAAAAAAAAAAGGGGGGGTGCTAGAACCTAATCTGAGTCTGATGATTCTAGGTTTCAAGAGGGCATGTGTCCAGGGTCTTATGAACTGACACGCACACCCACGTTTTCTGCCTTTTCCAAAGTTGAGGAACACACAGCTAATTCTTGCCATTTCTGTAGATTATAAGCTGAGTTGTGTGTTCCCTTCCCCCCACCAAATTCATATGTTGAAATTCTAATCTCCCTGTCCCTTACAGTGTGACTATATTTGGAGATTAGGTTTTTAAACAAGAGATTAAGTTCAAAAGAATCTGCTAGGGTAAGGTCCTACTCCAATACGATTGGTGTCCCTACAAGAAGAGAGTTAGGCACACAGGGAGTGCCAGGCATAAGTGCACACAGAGAAAAGACCAAATAAAGACACGGCAAGAAGGCAGCCATCTGTAAGCAAGAAGGAAACAAATCTGGTGACCCTGGGTCTTGGACTTCCAGCTCCCAGAACTGTGAGAAATAAATTTCTGTCAAGTCACCCAGTCTTTGGTGTTTTGTTACGGCAGTCCTAGCAAACCAATCTACTGTAAATACCCCATAGCTTCACCAAATGGAAATCATCCTCACAGAAAGACTCAGTCAGGCGTTGTTGTTACCACCCTCCTCACAGGAATACCTACAGGAATCAGTGCTTCCCACACATGCATGTTGGACTGACCGGATAGATTATCTAAGGTAGGGAAGATAATGACATAGCAGTGGCCATGGCCCCAAGCAGGGTTGTGCCGTAGCTGTGTACTCTGCTTGCTCCCCTCAGTCCCCACAGCAGTGAGGCAGCACGAAAGGACCACAGGACTTCTCAGCATTAGACAGAAAATCGTAAGGTCCTCCATCAAAAATCAAAAGACAAATCAATTATTGTTACTGAAAGATCAAAAACTTAAATAATAATAGGAAGTGTAATACAAATAAAGGCCATGTGAAACACGGCACAGGGAAGGTGACATAATTGAGGCACCTGGCTGGCTCAGTCAGTAGAGCATGTGACTCTCTTTTTTTAAAGATTTATTTATTTATTTGATAGAGACAGCACATGTATGGGTAGGGCAGAGGGAGAGAATCTTCAAACAGACTCACGATGGGTGCAGAACCCAGATGTGGGGCTTGAGCCCCCCCACCCATGAGATCATGACCTGAGCTGAAATCAAAAGTCAGACGCTCAACTGACTGAGCCACCCAGGTGCCCTAGCATGTGACTCTTGATCTTGAGATTGTAAGTTCAAGCCCCATGTTGGGTGTAAAGATTACGTAAAAATAACATCTTTTGTTTCTTTTAAATAGAAGGTGACATAATCGATGTGTGGTACATAGAGGCCAAAGGAAAGGAGAGACTTGGCAGCAGAGTGGACTAGGGAGGGTTTCTGGTAGGGGAGAGGTATACTGACCTTATAGGATGGAAACATTTCAGAGATAAGTTGCAAGGGAATTCAGTACAATCAGCACATAGGAAAAAAGCCACAAGTGTAAGATTGGTCACACAGCTAAATCTTGTTCTCACACCTGGCAATTACGCTAATCCCCTGGAAGTAACTTTATATTAGCATTTGCCAGAGTGTGTTTTTCAAGATAGTCAACACACACTCAAAAAATAAAAAAAAAATAAAATAAAATTGAAAATCTGGGGATTAAATAGGTTTCTTTCTTATAAAACTTTTTAGAACTCAAAGTACATTTGTAAATCTCCCCCAAGTATTACACTATCAATCTTTTTTCCCAATAGAATCTCAAGGAGCTAGCATTTTCAGAAGCATCAAACCTTCCTGATATCACTAATGGGTAGAAAAGACCAGTCAACCCAATGAGCAAACCCGTGGAAAATACCAACAAAACTGCAGTCTAGCCCTGATGCTATGCTTTCAGACTGCAGACATTTGTAGAGAAATAGGGAGAAAAACAAAAATCAGTGATAGAGCCAGCTAATAGCATTAGGGTATGGCTGATCTCATCAATACCATTGTTTCTATGTGGCTCATGCTAAAAATGTAACCTACAACAATCCTTGTAAAATAGTTTTAAAATCACTTCTGGGGGCACCTGGGTGGCTCAGTCAGTTTAAGCATCTGACTCTTTTTTTTTTTTTAAGATTCTTTTTTTTTTTTTTTTGAGAGAGAGCAAGATCACAAGTAGGCAGAGAGGCAGGCAGAGAAAGAGGGGGAAGCAGGCTCCCTGCTGAGCAGAGAGCCCGATGCAGGGCTTGATCCCAGGACCCTGAGATCATGACCTGAGCTGAAGGCAGAGGCTTTAACCCACTGAGCCACCCAGGCACCCCGTAAGCATCCAACTCTTAATTTTGGCTCAGGTCATTATCTCAGGGTCATGAGATCAAGGCCTGCCTCAGCTCCACACTGGGCATGGAGCCTGCCTGAGATTCTCTCTCACTCTCTCCCGCTGCCCCTCTGCCCCCACGTTCTTTAAATAAATAGATAAAGCTTTTAAAATCACTTTCATTTTACAGACAAAAAGGCTGGGACAAAGAGAGGCTAAGTACTTTTTGCTCAAGGTCACACAGCTAGTAACTGACCGAACCAGGCTAACATCAAATTAGAGAGGTGATTCCCAGGCTCCTCAAAAGTCACAGCCTCAAACACTTATAAAGCACCTGTTATATGCCCACTACTGTGCTGAAGGAAAAACAAAATCACATACCAGAGCGATGATCAATTCCAAAAGGCAGCTAGGACTAGGCCACTTTCTCAAGAAGAACCAGTTAAGTCTTGGGGCTGAGGCAAAAGCTCAGAAGCAAAAAGCTCAGAAGCAAAACTGGGAAGAATCTGAAACTGGGCTCAAGGTGGAGAGACTAGACCACAGGGAACCACAGAAGCCCCTGGAGGGCAAATACAGCACAGTTAGGAGACTTGTGAGGTCTGTGAAGGATCGAGAAAATCCACATGGGACAGCAATCACCCATCGCCTTTGCTGCCAACAGCAGCAGCTGGAACACACCGTCATTTCCTGAGTCCCCTCAACAGCAGGGTAAAGTTCTTAGGAAAACTTACCCCTCAACTACTTGCTGCCGGTTTACTTACCACAATAGGTATACCAAACGGAGGAATCGGAGGAGTTGCAGATCCAGCGTTGCTCCCCAGGTTCGGCGAATATGGAAGAAAACAGAATGGAAAAGAGCATAAGTGAGAACATGATTCAGTATCTCCAAAACTTTAAAAATACAAGGAGAATCGGCAGCTAATCATCAGACCCTTCCCTTTCAGTAAGCAGAAAAGGTTTAACTTAGTCATTGGTCATATGATTTCTGAGTTCCTGAGTTTCCTCTTTTGAGTGTATGTGTTTAATATTTGAGCACTTCCGGCAAGGGGAGAGAGGAAAATGATTTAGAATATGCTCTTCTAGAACACGTAATGCAAATGAGAACACAGAGCTTAGGAAACAAAACACGGTACTTCCTGGTCGATAGTAACAAAACCAGTCTGTAGGTCTCCTTTAGAATCCCAAGAGACAGCCACTCCTTTTCCATCTGTGTTGCTATTCTTTTTTTTTTTTTTACATTTTTTTAATACAACAATTTTTAATACAAAACAATTTCTCATGGCCCAGGGAGTTGGACATATAAATCTGAACTGAATAGTCTGATGCAGATTACTTCTGTTCTGCCACAGGTGCAGCCACAGGGCTGAGCCAGACTAGATGAGATCAAAGACATGGGATATTAGCTATAGTTCCACATTTTGGGTGGGGACCATACCAGGCTTCAGAATGCACTTACTTTTAAGCAAAGTACAGCTCCAGGGAATATTTTGAGCCCTGATAATGAAATGGTCATTATTTGGATGTGGCATGTATTTCAAAATTCTCACTGTTCTAGAAAAACAGCTCATCTTTTAGACACTTTGCTACTTAAAATCCTTTGTAGGACATAGTTTGGGATGAGTAGCCAAAAATAAAAATAGCATGGAGTCAGGGCCTAAAAGTCTACAAGTTTAGAGGAAAATAATCATATGCTGGTAAAAGTTTCCACTAAAGAACTATGCTACTTTCCCATTTTTAGAAAGGCAAAAATCTGGGGAAGATGGGGAAATGGAAGTTGTTAATGGGTACTGAGCTTCAGGATTGGAAGATGAGGAGTTCTAGAGATCTGTTGCACGTCAGTGTAACTATAGTTAACACTACTGAACTTGTGCTTAAAATTGGTTAAGATGGTAAATTTTGTATTTTATTTTTTACCACATTTAAAAAGTGGAAGAAGAAGGAGGAGGAGGAGGAGGAGGAAGAGGAGGAGGGGGAGGAGGAGGAGGATGAGGAGGAGGGGGAGGAGAAAGAGAAGGAGAAGGAGAAGAAGAAGAACCACCTATGAATGCCCCTAGTGGTCTCAAAAATACCATTTCCCACTAAAAGGAACAAAGACTCTGGAGAAATTGCTGATTCCAGGTATGGGGCAGAAAATGTACAAGATGGAGCCTGGAACATCTTAGCATATTAGATAACCAACATGAAAACAGTCCCCACTGACCAAAGATGGGTTTCCTATTGCTGCTGTAATGACTAACCACTAACTTAGTGGCTTAAAACAACACAAATGTATTCTCTTACCGTCATGGAAGTCAGAAGTCTGAAATCAGTTTCACTGAGCCAAAGTCAAGGTGTGAGCAGAGCTGGTTCCTTCTGGAGACTCTAGGGGAACAACCTGTTTCCTTACTTTCTCATCTTAGAGAGCTGCAACCCGTGTATTCCTCCATCTTCAAAGTTTAGCACTCCCATCTCTGCTTCCTTCATCACGTCACCTCCTCTGACCTCCTGCTTCTTTCTTATAAGAATCTGTGATTCTACTAGAACCATTTGGATAATCCACGATAATTTCCCCCAGATCTATCTATAAAATCCCTTTTGCCATATAATTTAACATTTACAGTTTCCAGACATGAATATCTGGGGGGACCATTATTCAACCTACCTGTAGACTATACAAACATTAAGATAGTAACTACGATGAACTGAAATACACCAAATGTATTTAAAACTAGGAGCTCATAATTTTTTTAAGGATTTTATTTATTTGAGAGAGAGGGAGAGAGCAAGCATGAGCAGGGGGGAGGGACAGAGGGAGAGGAGAGAGAGAATCTCCAGCACACTCTGCACTGAATGCAGAGCCCAACGCGGGGCTCGATCTCACAATGCTGAGATCAGAACCTGAGCTGAAAACCAAGAGCCAGATGCTCAACCAACTGAGCCACCCAAGCGCCCTGAGCTCATAATTTTTTAAAAGTATAATTAACCATTAGATGATGCTAGGAAGTCAACTCTTTTGAAAACTTATAAATAAAGGGAAAGAATCAAGCATTTATCCTGACTTTATAGAAACTGAACCAGATAGTAGATTTGGGACAAATTTCCCTTGCCTCCTTTTACTCTTTTCTCTATTTTTAGAAGTATTCAGCTAATATACGAAAAAAGGAAAAATAGAATATAACCATTTTGCAACACCTAATGAATTACTGAGCTTAGGCACAGAGCATCAATGGTTACTAACTTCACAAAGAGAGAGAGAGACAGAAAGGCTTTGTGAACTTCTTGATGGATGAACACTGCCAGCCTCTGAGATGGCTCCCAATGATCCTTACTTCCTAGTATTCAAATCCCTGTGTAATCTCCTCCACCAACGAATAAAGCTGATTCTGTCACTAATAAAATATTGCATAATGAAAGTGTACAACTTTCAAGGTAAATCATATACATTCTTGTGGCTTCCACTCTACTCTTCTGGACCAGTTGCTCTGGGGGAAGCAAGTAGCCCTAAAGAGAGAACCATGTGGTGAGAAACTGAGGCCTCCCACCAAAAGCCAGCACCAATTTGTCAGTCATGTGAGCGAGCCACCTTGGAAACAGTTCTTCATGCCCCAGTTCAGCCTTCAGATGACAGCAGCACCAGCTGAGAGCTTGACTACAACCTCACATGAGAACCTGAGCCAGAAGCATTCACCTAAGCCACTCCCAGATATTGGACCAACAGGCACCATGCAGTATTATGTTTTAAACCTCTAATTTTTGAGACACCTGGGTGGCTCAGACAGTTAAGCATCCAACTCTAGATTTCGGCTCAGGTCATGATCTCAGGGTCCTAGGATCCAGCCCCACATCAGGCTCCCTGCTCAGTTGGAAGTTTGCATTTCTGCTTCTCCCTCTGCCCTTCCCCCTGCTCACTCACACACACTCTCTCTCTCAAATAGTAAGTCTTAAAAAAAAAAAAAAAACCTCTAAATTTTGGGGGCAATTTGTTAATGCAACAATAGTTAATATAAGCAACATCACCTATGAATTAGTCTTGCCCGAAATAATCAAATCTCAATCTGATGAAGCCTCAAGTCCTACTAACAATTTATAGGAGATATAGAAGACAGAGAAACATGTTAATCTACACCTCGGGGATTCAATCAGAAAATCTAGACCATGAAATGATGTAAAGGACAAAGAACTCTGTTTCTTCAACAGATAATTTACAAGGGAGAAAAAAATGAAGTGAAAGAAATGGAGGGGCCCATAGATTAGAAGAGTCTTGAAAGATATTTCATAAATTGGTGTGAATAAGGCATGAACTTTACTTAGATCTCAATCCAAACAAAATGTGGGGAGGACATTAGCATTTGAACAAACTGGATATTTGATAATTTTGGGGAGAGGGGCGTGATTTGGGTATTATAATGGTATTATAGTTATATTTTTTAAGTCTTTATCTGTAGAGTTTAAAAATATTTAAGAAAGAGAGGTTACGATGACTGGGATTTGCTTCCGAATAAAAGTAGAGGGCAAGTGGTCGGGGTCTAAATCAAACAACACTGACAACAAATTGGTAATTGTTGAATGTGAATGACAATCATGTTGATTCATTGTACTGCTCTAACTATTGAACGATTGAAATTCTCTGTGAAAAGGAAGCCAACAACAAAAGTACCTGAAAAAAATCAGAATACAATCTTTAAAATTGTGTCCCAGCTAAGGCTATCATTTAGACCTAATGGCCACTTTGTTACTTTTGCTTCTAAAAGCTTAAGTCTTTCAGGATAATGAAACTGATGTTTAGGAAAGAGATTACAAAACATTTTATCATCAACAGGTATATTACCTGATACAACCCCGATGTTAAACCAGAATCAACCTGCCTTTTGAGACTCAAAACTGACTCAACGCCCTTCCTATAGTAGTGGGAGACTCCTCGCCTCCCCAACCTCTCCAAGATTTTATTCCACCTGCGGTGAAGGTAGTAAAGTGGCATAGAGAGTTGTGTGTAAATTTCTCCTCCTCACTTTGGCCTGAATTGTTTCTGCTGACTTATTTCAGTGATGAATCATATTCTACACATACTGTTCCTTTTCTCCTTCTTGGTGTGGCTCCAGACCATGCACTTGAGAAGTCATCTCTCTTAGTATTTTAAGCTTTTTTTTTCTTTTCCCTAAACAACTAAGTTGTCTTCTGAATTATTCTGATACTAATAAAAACAGGTTTTTGTGGTGACAGAATGGTTTTATAGATACAGGACACTTAATGACAGAATGGTTGACACAGGTGACAGAATGGTTATATGGATACAGGACACTTAAAGAGATATGGTACACTCAGAACAAGTTATGAAGAAACTGACCCTTGGAAGAAAACGTTAAAATATTAATAATGCTATTTTTTCTTCTAGGAATGGAACTAAGTGATTTTTTTTCTTGCTTCTACTAATATTTGACCAATATTTGATCATGGAAAATTTTATAGAATGATACCACATTAACTGCCAAGATAGCAACAGGTATATATCTAGGTGACACAGGACAGAGGAGCAGGCCCTCAGAGGCCCAAACGGAAGATGAGGAAGACACCAGCTTGTTCATCTTTCTGAGACCTAGAGCCTGCCTTCTGCTAGATCATAAGCTGCCTGATCCTAGCAGAGGGCAGGCTCTAGGTCTCAGAAAGGAGAGCACTTTTCTATGTTACACTCTCTCCTATAAGCTTCTAGCAGCTTCAGACCTGATCTTTGTCTATGAACTAATGAGGTTTCTGGTGCTTCCCCATCAACCTTCCTCATACACAGGTAAGCCATAAAGATTAGATTTACCATCATGGCAGACAATAGACATTAGGCAGCTCCATAGAGACTGGGCGTTTTTGTCTTTTTAAGATTTTATTTATTTGAGATAGAGTGAGAACAAGAGAGAAAGGGAGAGGGAGAGGGAGAAGCAGGCTCCCCTCTGAGCAGGGAGCCTGACGCATGGCTCGATCCAGGGGCCCTGGGATCATGACCTGAGCTGAAGGCAGACACTTAACCAACTGAGCCACCCAAGCACCTCTGGGTATTTTGTTGACTATGACTCTGACAACTAGCACAGTATCTGGCACACACTGGGCACTTAATAAGTTATCTACTGATCTAAAGAGCATGACTTGAGGCCTTTTGCTCCTTGCCAAAAATCCTTCACAGAGAACCAATTTTCATTGAATAGAGGTTAAATATCTGAAAATGCCAATACTTCATAAAATTAGCATAGAGATTGCAATTTTATCAAAGCTACTGTCCATCTATTTAGTACCTATGATTTCCCAACTCTGATAGGATACACCAAGGGAGAAGAGTGCCACCAAAGACATCACTACCTGGGTCACCATTTCTCCTGTTAACTACCACACTCAACTGGACACAGAGATCTTTATTATGGGCAACTATGCCTGAAAAGATAAGCAAAAACCTGTGCTAAGAACCAAAGGGAGATTAACACTCTTCCCATAATTTTAGAATTTTTAAAAATAGTTTTTAATGTGTGCAAAGTTACTATCTATATACCTAGAAAAATCCAAACAGAAAGGAAAAATGACTCTCCCATTTGTTTTGACACCTGATCCCCAGCCTAAAAACAACCACATTATATAAAATTATCCATGCATATGCCAGCATGAACATGTATTTTCACACTTTTTTAAAAACACAAATGGTAGAATATTACATGATTCATTTTTCAAACACAGCATATTTATTATATAGGAACATAATTCTCTGAAAATCAAAAGCTTGATAGTTTCAAATTATTTTCAATCAATCACTAACAGAAAACAAAAGTAAAGGCAATTTTATTATTATACATTGGAACATAAATCACATTTAAGCACAAATATAAAAAACAATAGACTCATTTCTCATCTTTAACCTGTTTCTTCTCACTGTCTTCTTCCATATCAAAAGTGAATGGTTTGTCATAACCCATTAGATGGTTATAATCTTCAGGGTTTGGAAAGAGCCTTGGATTAACTAACAGTGATTTTGTCTTAGCATAAAATGTGGTAAACACATGTGTGCTGTCTGGAATCTTCACATCATTCTGGTGAAACACCGTACTCGTTTCTAAAAGCACAACGTTGTAAGTAATGGCTTTGTAAGTGTCTGTTGTAGCTTCATGGTACAACCGAACGACATAGCCTTTTGTAACAAAGTGAAGCAGTGCTGGAGTGACCACTGTAAAGCTTCCTATGATGCCATAAAATAATATTTGCAAAGGCAGACTTCCAAATATAATATTGTTTTGTGCAAAAATGTATGGTAGTAATGCAAGGCTGATGACACTTGTAGAATAAGAGAAACATTTCACACCTAAACAGGAAAAAAAAAAGGGGTAATATTAATATTTATAGATTTTATAAAAGCATCAATCTATTCAGTTTAATTCCTCCACATTTCTACAACAAAATCAAAACACATACATAGTGATTATTATTTTCCAAGCTGTTTTAAATACTTTACATACTTTATGTATTTTATTCATGACATTTTCAAAAAAGCACTATGAAACAGATGTGTAATTATCATCCTCACTCCCATTTACGACATGAGAAAAACGACCCACTTGCTCGATGTCACAAAGCTACCTAGAGGCAGGCAGTATTAGGATTCAAACCCAGGCAATTTGACTCTAGTGTCCAGGCCATTGGCCAATACACTGCACTGCTTCTCCACGTAGGAAATCTGCTTTAGGGTTAACTGGCCTCCACCTCAGTTCACCAATAAAAGATTTAATAGTACTCAAAAATCCTTATGAATACTATAAATGTTAATTCAGTTAGCAGATTATTAAATAAAACTCTCTATTAACAAGCACTTCCACATACCTAACATTAAATGTTTAAATATGAGACTAACATTATTAGACTAAGTGCCCAGGATTGAAACAGCAAATTACCAAATAACACAACACCAGTGGTTAAGAAATATGTGGGAAATGAATATATTCAACTTCTTTACCAAGAAAAGACATTCAAGTTAAAACAGTGAGATATTTTTTACCTGTCATATTAAAAAGATTAAAAATCAATTACTTCTGAAATGCATTATTTAAAATTGGTTAAAATGGTAAATTTTATGTTATGTATATTTTATAATAAATAAAAGACTTAAAATGTAAATTTCTTAGTTAGATTGTATAATTTTAACATGATCCTAACAAAAACACCATCTGTTTAGAAAATAGACAAGTTGAGATCCTACATAAGTTTATTATAAAGTTAATTTGGAAAAACAAAAGAAGAAAAGAAAGGTGGGGGGAGGAATTAGATACTAAAACATAAGACTATAATTAAAATGGTGTGGTGCTGGTACACAAGTAAATAGATCAATAGAACAAAATAGGAAATCTAGAAATAAACCTAACTGATATGAAAATTTAGCATAAAGATATAGTCTTGGGGCACCTGGATGGCTGTCGGTTCAGTGTCTAACTCTTGATTTTGGCTCAGGTCATGATATCAGGGAGGTGAGACTGAGCCCCACGCAGGGCTCTGTGCTCAGCTTGGAGTCTGCCTGTCCCTCTCCTTCCACTTCTCTGCATGCACTTTCTCTAATAAATAAATAAAACCTTAAAAAAAAAAATCTCAAATATGTGGGCCAAATTGGTGTCGGGACAACTGGATAGCCATAAAGAAAAAAATAAAATTCAATCCATCCCTCATACAATCTACTAGGAAAATTCCAAATAAACCCGAGATTTAAATGTAAAAAGTAAAATCATATATATATAAGAAAACATCCATGAAGTCCTTTATAAGCTGAGAATGGGAAAACTTTTCTAAATATGACTCAAGGGGCACCTGGATGGCTTAGACGTTAAGCGTCTGCCTTCAGCTCGGGTCATGATCCTGGGATCCTGGGATCGAGCCCTGTATCAGGCTCCCTGCTCGGCGGGAAGCCTGGTTCTCCCTCTCCCACTCCCCCTGCTTGTGTTCCCTCTCTCGCTGTGTCTCTCTCTGTCAAATAAATAAGTAAAATCTTTTAAAAAAAATTATGACTCAAAACACAGAAGCAATCAAGGGGAAAGACAGGCAAATCTGATTACATTATAAATGTACATGGACATAAACAAAGTAGAGACAAATGAGAAAAATATCTGTAACCTCTATTGCAGAGGATTAATATCCCCAACATATAGAAGGTTTCTAGTATATGAGAAGAAAAAGATCAACAACCCTATCCACACACATGCAAGAAATATAAGCAGACAGCTCACTGAACCAAAAGTGCACATGGCCCTTAAACAGATGAAATGTTAATAAACTTCAATCATAAGACCATGAAATTAAAAGCACAGTGAGATGTTTTTCCCCAAAACTGCCAAAAACCAAAAGTCTGACAACATACTCTGTTGGTGAGACCATAACACTTTCCTTCATTGCTATTGGTTGAAGACTTAATTCTCTTGCATCAGTAATTTAAAAATAATTCCTTCCTTCCTCCTACAGGTAATTGCTATGACACCCGTACATATACAATACAACATGGATAAAATGGGGACCAAGATGCCTCCTATATAAAAGCCTCCTTACTCCTTCCAACTACCTCTTTTTTCCCCCATGACTTTGTCACACTATGCTGGGTTGAAGAGTGTACCCCAAAATTCATGTCCACCCAGAACTTCCAAATATGACTTCATTTGGAAATAGGGTCTTTGCAGATAATAAAAAATTGAGATGAGATCATTCATCCTGGAATAGGGTGGGCCATAAATCCAATGAGAATACCCTTATAAGGACAGAACAGGACAGACACAGAGAGAGTCATCTGAATTAAGAAGCAAAAATTGGAATTATGCAGTTATGCATCCATAAGCCAAGGAACACAAAGGACTGCTGGGAGCCACCAGAAGCTGGAAGAGGCAAGGAATTCTTCCCTAGAGCCTTCAGAGAGAACATGGCCTTTATCGACACCCTGATTTCAGAATTCTAGCTTTCAGAACTATGAGAACAAATTCCTGCCACTTTAAGTCACCACGTTTATGAAAATGTATTACAAGAGCCCAAAGAAACTAATACACACTTAAACTTTATTTTGCCTAGACTGAAGTACTTATTATTTTCTAAACATATTCTGCGCTTTCCTATCTTCATGTCTTTGCTCATACTACCTCCATGCCTGAGAGGCCCTTCTTTCACACCTCTTGATGTTCAAATTCTACTCATCCTACAATAAGACTACTATGACATCAGCAATTATTTATTTATTTATTTATTTATTTAAATAAAAGATTTTATTTATTTATTTGACACAGAGAGAGAGATCACAAGTAGGCAGAGAGGCAGAGAGAGAGAGAGGGGGAAGCAGGCTCCCCGCTGAGCAGAGAGCCCGATGCGGGGCTCGATCCCAGGACCCTGAGATCATGACCTGAGCTGAAGGCAGAGGCTTTAACCCACTGAGCCACCCAGGCACCCCTCAGTAATTATTTATTGATGAATTTGCAAGAACTATCAACTAAAAGAGTCTTCAAATGTCTTTAAACGAGGGGCACCTGGGTGCCTCAGTTATGAAGCGTCTGCCTTCAGCTCAGGTCATGATCTCAGGGTCCTGGGATCAAGTCCCATATCGGGCTCTCTGCTCAGAGGGGAGCCTGCTTCTCCCTCTCCTGCCTGCTGCTCCCCCTGGTTGTGCTCTCTTTCTCTCTCTCAATCTCCATCAAATAAATAAGATCTAAAAAAAAAAAAATAAGTCTTTAAAAGAGGCTCCATTTGGCAGTTTAAAGAATCTCTAAGAATGGGACCTCTATCCTAATGTCTCTCACTCAGTTTTACATAGACTGTTTCTCCCTCAGTTTCTACATAGAAAAAACAGCAATCTCTGAAAAGGATATAGAGTGAGTTTCTATTATCATAATATTGAAAGAACTCAAACATTAAATTCCTATACAAGTTCTAATTCTAGAACTTTAAATACCATGGATAGGTATGCTCATCTATAAACATAACATCCTACTCACACCAAAATTAATCCCTATTTATATTCTCTTCTTTACAGAATGGAGTTAAATAGAAATAAATAAATTAAAAAGCCTTCCCTGCATCTGAAGGAACCACGTCTGTTCAGAAGGAAAGGTATTATGGGTGTCACTGTTAACACCTCTCAATAGTATAAATGCAGGTATCCCAGGCCAGCAATATGACACAGGCTCAATGGCCTACTCATGTACCGACTCCGGAAGAAATTTCTCATCACCCAAAATGGATTTTTCCAGTAACTTCAGAACGCCTCTCAATAGTGATTATAATCAGTCCTTACTGCCAAAGTTTTAAATAGCTAAAATTATATTCTAAACAATCTACTTTGATGCCACACATTTGAGAACATACAGATTTCCAGAGTAAATTTTAGATGATGAGTGAAACCAGCAGAATCAAAACAGGAATGCAACTGCAGGTGCTGAAATCCTGTGGCCGACTTGGCTATAAAGTAATCCTTCAGATATTTCAGGTTATACTTTAAGATTACTGAAATGAAATACAACCTCAGGAACTTGCTGCTCAGCAGGGGGTCTGCTTCTCTCGCTCCCTCTGTACTCTCTCTCTCAAGCAAATAAATAAAATATTTAATAATAATTATAATAATACACTGTCTTTGTCTTCTCCAGTACTCTATACCACCTAGAAAAGCCACTAAATAAGCATGTTTCTTGAAAATGCTAAGGTGACCTCAAAAAATGTAAAAGAAATATATTTTTTAATTATAAAAGTATATATGCTTATTTTAACTGCTGAATTTAAAAATATATAAAGTAAATATGTACCCTCCCAAAATAACTACTCTTAAGGGGTATACTTTCATATTTTTTTCTCTCCATATTCAAACATTACACAAACATTTCTTGTTCTATTTTGTTGTTAAACATCTTGGGAAGTGACCAAAGGATGGATGCTTTAGTACCCAGCCATAAGATCACAAAGTCATAACAGTTTTAAAAAAATAAATCTCCTAAAAATGCAAAGGTCTCAACCTCTAAATCTTGATTCAGCAGGCCACAAGAAAAAAATATATAACCGAATTTTTCCTCATATCTTGCAATTAAGAAATGTTAAAATAAGAGATAACATATCCTAAGTACATTTTTTACAACTGAAACGGGGGTAAAAAAGGAAATTGTCCTCACTTCTGATTACCCACCAAATACTGTTCGGGCCAGATTCCCAGTATAAATCAGCCTTCCATCTTCTGATTTTTCAAGCTGCGTATGTAAGCATTGAACACATCTTTCCCAACAAAGAGGTATCTATTTAAACAGAGACCATTATAATGTGAGTACATAATAAAGTGCATTTTAGCCCTACTTTTAATTTTTTGTTTTTTAAATTATAATGAAGAGTAAAAGACAACTTGTCACATGAGGTGATTTAAGGAATTCTCCCAAATAATCCAGAGCTGAAGAAATCAAACTAACAAAATAGTTGTCCTTAACTCCAGTCACAGTCACCTGCTGAGTTGGAGTTTGAAAACCTACGTTTGCATCCCAGCTCAAGGCTTTTTTGGTAAGTGTGGACTTGAACAAGTAAAAAACTTCTTCATTCTGTGGTGAGGGAAAACACCACTCTTGTTTCATTGTCAAAATTTTAAACGCATTGGCTTTTTAAAAAAATGACATTAATATAAGTAAAACACTGCAAATGCAAATTGTTTCAAGTCCAGACCATTTTTAAGATCTCTAAAATGTTTATACTATAGCTAGTATTTGAAAAGAGTAACTCTTTCCTTGTTCATCTCGTTGCATCCCTTCCTCTTAAAAGAAAATATTTCTCTTGAAATCTTCATCAAATTTCAGAGGAACAAGAGGTCCACGAACATCTAAAAATGAATTTCACAGCACATATCCTTCAAAATGCAAAAGGTATGCCTAATCCCTTTATGCTGAAATGTAATTAGTTTCCAATTCCCACCTTAGGCATTTCTTCCAAGTTTCAACCACGCTTGCTAATTCTGATATTTTACAGAGCAGGATTAGGAGACAATTCATTCAGATTAAAATGAGAGGATTAACGTCCCCATCCCCTTTTCCAGGGAGCAAAAGAATTCCTTAAAACAGCCTCATCTAATAGAAAATAGAACAAACTTAAAGTCAGGTTAAGTTCTTTCAGTTCGGTCACCAGGTGGTGCATCTAATTTGCTTGCAAATTAACCCTTCCGAGCTTCCGCTCTGAGGGAGAAGAGAAAATAGTGAGAGTCATCACAAACCCGCTGGGTTTGCAACGACCTGTGAATTACTTGGAACCGCCCAGAAAATGACCACTTTCCAACGGATACTCCTAAACTCGTGGGTGCCGTAAACCCAGGGACCCCTGGCCTGTTCCCGAGGGCAAGGCAGGCGGCCTCTGCGCACGCCGCAGAGAGTTCCTTCCCCGGGCCCGACGCTCCGTCCACCCCCATCCTCACTCCGTCCGCAAGCCTTCCGAATGCCGACCTGCGTTCGCACCCGACGCCGGAGAAGCGGCGAGGCTCCCCGCAGCCCCACGCTTCCGTAGCCAACCAGCTCTGAGGAGCCGCTACAAGAGGCCACCCGCGAGGCGGCCGCCCTAAGGCCTCTAAGAGCGGCGGCCGCACACGGTACCGTCCTCTTCCCGCCAAACCGAAGTCCGGCCGCCCACGAGCTGCCCAGCGCCAGAAGCAGCATTCCGGGCGTGAGAAGTGGCGGCAGACGGCGCTACGGCGACAGCAAGGTACCCTAACTCTGAGGCCCAGCTCCCTACCCGACCGCAGCTGGAACCTACCGCGCATGCCCCGCCCCTAGATGCCCGCTGGGGCGGATTAGCCGCATGCGCATGCGCAGAATACGTAGCCTGCCTGCAACCTTCCCTGCCACGCGCCTTCCCTGAGGTCGGAACTCTGAACACCGCACGCCCGCCTCTAGTTGCAAGCGCACGCAAACGCCCAGACTGCGCGCGGCTTCCCTTTCCCAGACTTGAGCGCTCTTTGTGAGAATGTGGAAGGACAGAGAGGAGAGCCATACGCGAAAAGACAAAGCCTGGAAGCCAGGGTTAAATCTTTTATTCTCGTGAGCGTCATTTTCTAGGCCCCCAAAACTATTTTCTTTCTGGAAAATGACTCTAGCGTATTACACAGAGTAATAATACTTTATGCGGCTTGGACAAAAATGAATAGTAATTTAATCCAACCGTTGGGTTGGTAGAAAATAATGGAGCTTGTTCATGTGATGCTGATACTTGACGGATTTGTCTTCTGGAATCCCTCACACCCATATACACGTTTGTTCATTACTTGTTAAAGAGATACTGAGAGCCTATTGCCAAGACTAAGGAGGTGAGAATATAATGGTACTGCATAAAAGTGGGAATCCACTGTACTAACACAGTGGAGGAAACACCTAAAAATAAGCTGAAATACAATGCTGCGATATCATTAAAACGTACCAATTTACAAAATTCTTCAGAAGCTCCCAAAATAGCATGATTATTTTGGCCTCAGAACGTCTAAAAGCTTCACGTTATCTGAGTCTTAAAGGAAGAGCAACCAACAGGATGACACTCCCCTGTTTACTATTTCAGAATGTTTTTGACTCCAGATGCTTTTGATGTAGGAGAGGATCAAACTAAAAGTCTAAAATAATATCACCTTGACAATTCCAAATCCTGTCTACTTTTTTCTGGGTATCCAAAGGGATAAAATTATACTGCTTCTATGTGAATGACTTCATTTTCTTAAAGTTATATTCCACTTAAATTTTAAAAACTTCCGTTTAGCGTGATACTACAAACATCAACTATCCATTTTACTGATATGTTTAAAATTTTGTTAATATAGTGTTTTCATACTGTTACAAAGATAAATTGAGACATTAAAATTTTTTCGTTTATTTGAGCAAAAATTTATTCGAATTGGGCAACACCAAACTGAAAGTGATTAAGAGTCCTCCACTAAGAAGAGCTAAGGGCAAGGTTTTTACAGAGAAAATGAAGAAGCAAAGCAGGAAATTATTTGGCTATAGTTTAAGCAGTTCCATTATTCAGGAAAATCTACTTGGCTGTTTGTGATTGGTTGTTCTTAGACATTTACAGGAATGGACTCTGGCTTAGGTTTTGGTTTGCTTCCATAGGGTAACAAGGTAATAGACCCATCTCAGTCTCATGGCTTCCTTGATTGATTTCTTTAATAATATACTGAGAGAACCTGAACTTTAACTTTTGTCAAGCTTAGTTTTTTCCAACAGATTCTGTAAACAAATGAAAATAATATTTGGTTTACTTCTCAATGTTTCTAAATAGCTAAAATGAAATCATATTCTGAAAATTCTGTGCTATAGAATTACATTGAATTGTTATTTATGCTTAAATAGGTTTCCCAATTCTAGTAATATAGAGACATTTGTTGAAAATAAACTACTTTAGTGGAATTTTAGAATGATACTAAGACTTTAAAAAGTAAGCCTTGATACCCCATTCATATAATCTAAGAGGTTCCCTCTAAAGATGGAGACTGATGAAAAATTGAAAACCAATTATCACTTGTAGAATGTATGGCCACCATTATTGTATATCCTGTTTGTATTTTAGCTGTCTTTTCTCACCATCCATCAGCTCTTTCCTTTCTTTAAGGTAAGCTTAAGGGCAGAATGGCATGATGGAAAAAAGAAAAGAAAAATTTTGGTAAAGCTAGTATATTGATAAGAACCCTAAATATTTCTTCATACATTACTGGTTTAAAGCATATACTAGGAGAATCTTTCCTGAAAAGAATCTGTCAACAGATTATCAAAATCTTCTAAAGCGTTCATATTCTAAAGAAATAATCAGAAACGTGGTCGAAGATTATTGCAGAGATACTAAACACAGCATTACTTAAAATGATTTAAAAAATGGAAATGAGGTAGGGGCACCTGGATGGCTCAGTCTAAGTACCCGATTCTTGATTTTGGCTTAGGTCATGATCTCAGAGTCATGAGATCCAGCCCTACATCCAGTTCTGTGTGCTGAATGTGGAGCTTGCTTAAGAGTCTTTCTCTTCCCATCCCCCACCCTCTATCTCTCTTTAAAAAATTAAAAAATGGAAACAAGGTAAATGGGTAAATATCTAACATTAAAGGAAATACTTACATGAATCATGGTACATTTATATGATGTAATTCTATACAGACATTAAACATGATGCTTGTTGAGATTTTGGTTACAGAGAAGTTAAATTGGAAAGTTAACAGTATACAAAATCATATACACACAGTATGATGATGTAAAAGTGCCTGGAAAGAACAAACATCTGCAATCTGTTTTTTTGTAATAGGCATATATTATATTGACTACATAAAATTTTAAAATACAGTAAAATTTTGCGCGCGCACACACACACACACACACACACAAGACAGTCCTAGACTAGATCCTAGCCCTAAATCTGTCATTAGCTAGCCTCAGTATTCTCACCTGGAAAATTCTATCATTTTCTAGGCAACTAATATAGTCATCCTTTAGAAGGTGATGATGCAATGAGGAAAAGAGGAAGAGGAGGGAAGAAAATAACACTTAAGGAGGAAAAATATGATTGAAAATTAGCCCATGCCTCCTCTCTTCATCCCATTGTCTCTCCTCCCTACCAAACTCTATTCTGAGCTGCCCTTAAAACCAAAAATTTAAAAAAAAAATTTTCCCGAAGCCTTTGAAAAGTTAAGCCAGAGCAATCTTTCCATTAAAAGCAATGACTTTTATCTGCCAAATCAACGAAACATGTCCTTCAAGCAAAAGTTATTAATTAGGTCAACAAATCTTGTTTCCCCTGTATCTATTTTCCATTTGTGGACATTGTTAACACAACAGCGCCTAGTTTAGCAATTTGAAATGGTGTCTTGGCTCTACATTCCCTTCTTGCCACGGTCCCGTAAACGGAGTGCAAACTTTATTTAGCTGTTTCAGCTCTTCTGGAAGGGTGCCTGAATTTAACCACAGCAAAGCAAGTAAAACGAACAGGCCGATCGACGAGCGAGAGAGGGGCTAAGAGAGCGAGACTGCTGGGGCAGAGGGCGTGGAATGTCAAAGAGGGTCTCAGAACTCAGTACCCGCGGCAGACGCCTGGAATTTCAGGGAATGATCTCAGAATCAAGGAGAGCTGAGCAACCCGGTACTGGGAGGGGTTGGTAGCAAGGGAGAAAGGCCCCAACCCCGTGGGTGGGGGCGTGGTTAGTTTTCAGTAATCGGTGTCTAGAAGAGAGGAAATGAGGCCAGTCGATTGCGCGAGCAGTAAAGATGCTCTTGCAACTTTTCACAAAAAGACAGTGTTTCTTAAAGAGCAAGATCTTGTTAGCATAGAAACCGTACTTCCACTTTTCAATCTTTTCTCTGCAGATAATCTTCGACCCGCAGAAGGACCCCTGGACAACCTCTAAAATTACCAAAGATCTTAACATTCAACGTGAGAAACTACAAGTCCCAGGATGTAGTGCGGCCGTGGAGAAACAGTAGCCGCCAGAGAAACTACAAATCCCAGGATGCAGTGCTGCCTTGGAACCCCGAGCACCTCTTTGAGAATGATGTCCCTGCGGAAATCGGATAGGGGTCGGCGCTGCATGCTGGGAATCAGAAGACCCAGAATTGGATTGGTTGGGATTTGCAAATGACCGCGGTCCCCCGAGGTTGGCCAGTGGTACTATAGGAGAAGGGAGGGGGGCGCTGCGCACTTCCTGTAGACGGAAGCGGGCGACAGACGGCGTCCCCGCCTCACCAGGTACTAATCTCCCGCGCGTCGTAGAAAGCGTCCGTGACCCGGCGGAAGTGATTCTTCTAACTGCCCCGGAACCCACGGCGGCAGGCAGCTGGGGTGGGGGGGGTGGCCCTGGAGTAGGGGCTGTGGCGGTGCGCGGGGACCCGGCGCGGTGGCTGCGGTGGCTGCAGGGCTGACGAGTGAGTCTCGGGCTGGGGTGGGAACGGAGCTCCGGATCCGCGTGGGAGACAGGGACGGCTCGTACTGGGCGCCCTCGCGATCCCACTTCCCACCCCTTCCCATTTGGGCGGGGAAGGAACGGAAGCTCTTAACCTCCCCGGGCCTCCTCAGCTCCTGGTTGGGGGAGGGGAGAAGAGGGCGGCGGGACCTTTCTAGGCGCCGCTTGGTGGGCTCCGGAGAGGGTGAAAGGAGCGGCGGCGGCCAGCGAGTTTGGGCCTTCCCCGGACTGAGCGCCGGGAGGGTGGAGTTAGGAGCATGGCAGCCCTGTCGCTTTTCCTTTCTGCTTTCCCCGTGTGCACTCAAATACGTCCTTTTCTTGGAGTCGGTCCCCAGTCAGAGGAGTGACCCTCACAGTCACAGTCCTACTCTTTTTCCAGCTGCAGGACCCCGGGAAGTTTACCTTCTGGGCAACTTGTCGGACGATCTCTGCCCGACTTGATAGTTTGGGACTGTCGTGCATCAGACAAAACTGGTTCAGTTTTGTCTGAAAGGTAATCTAGTACAGTGGCCATTGAGTTTGTCTTATGGAACTAAAATCTCTTTCGTAACATAGTTGTAAAGTTCATGTCATTAGTGCATTTCTACTTTGCATTTTACTTTTTCACATTTGTGTAGAACACAACTGAAATCCTTTAGTTTGAGTTTTAAAATCCTTTTTTTCAAACTGCTAAATTGCTTTTTGATCCTCAAATAGTTGTTTCCTTTTCTGTTTAGTAGACTAGTGATAAATCTCTGATCTCGCTTACATTATATTTGTAATTCATGATGTTGAAAGATCACAGTTCACACATGGATTCATTCATTCTGGAGATACAGTGGTAAGGAAACAGCTCTGATCCCTGTCATGGTGGATATTTATTTATTGCTAGTGGTGATTTGGGGTTCATGTTTAATTTTTAGTGGCTATTATTTTTTCCCCTAAGTATGAGATTTAATTAGTAACTACCATTTCAAAAAAATACATATATATCTTATATAAATATGTTTATTTCAACTTGTAGATGCCAATTTCATTACCGTTATAGTAATTCTGTAATGTAATTAGGCAATAGTAGATAGAAGTTATAGGCAGCCTTATATATCAAGTTCTAAAGTAACATTTGAGTGTACCTTATAGAGTGCTTTTTGGGTTTTTTTTTTTAATAGAGATTTTTCAGTGCTATGAAATAATCTGGAAACTCTTTGCATTTATTCTAATAAGTGTACATGGATTTTAGCTAATTGTTAATAAATGTTTACTGTTCCATTATTAAATAAGATCAGGAAAAGCCCATCGAGTGATGCCTGAAATTTCAAGCCTTGGTGACTAAGAAAATAATAGTACCATTCACTCAAGAAATATCTGTTGAGCATCTGCTATATGCCAGCTACTGTACCAGGCCTGCCCTCATGGAGCTTGGGGAAAGAGAGGAGATGCAATAAGTATATATATAAGCAAATATAGCTTCAAGTGGTGATAAATGTGAAGAAATTAGGTCAAGATTAGAGTTATGTCAAGAGTCAAATTAGATGACTAAGGTAGGGGTGTCTAATTTTGATAGGGGAGTGAGCAAGGAAGACCTACCTCTCTCAGGAGTTGATGTTTTGCCTGGAGACCTAAATAATAGGGAAGAGCTTTTAAGATAGTAGTAACTATAAATGTAAAGACCTTAAGAGAGGAATGAACTTGATCTATTATACTAAAATGGCCAATGTACAGTATAGCTGGGGCATAGTGAAGAATGGTGACAAAATCATAGTAGTTAGCAAAGTCTAAATAAGATACAACTTTATAGTCCTTTTTCTGTTTGAAATGAAAGGGCATTAGATGATTTTGTGCAGGGGAATGATAACTGATTTCTGTTTTTGATGACTACTTGCTGGGTGGCAAATAGGCCAGTTGGAGGAAAATGAGGAAACTAGTTCCTAAGGAGGCTTGTAGTAGTCCAATTGAGAAATGGTAGCTTAAACTAGAGATGTAGGGTGAAAGTTTGTGAGGAATGGTATGATTTGGAATATAATTGAAGATGGAGCCAGGTAGGTCTTGCCTTCACCCCTAGGACAGAAAAAAATTTGAGGAATCAACCGTTTTGCCTGAGCATCTGGGTGAACAGTAAGTAGGACCATTTACTGAAATAAGGAAGACAGGAGGGTACACTGGTTTCTGAAGAATAAATTAGGAGTTTTGTATAGGAATAAATAAGGACTTTGATAATTATTATACAGCTCAGAATGTGAGCAAGTAGGCAAGTTGGATATCCATAACCGTTGCTGGGGGGCAAAGTCAAGCTAGGAATATTATCTGGGAGTCATATTTTATTTTATTTTATTTGTTTAAGATTTTATTTATTCATTTGAGAGAGAGCACAAGCAGGGGGAGGGGCAGAGGCAGAGGGAGAAGCAGACTCCCTGCTGAGCAGGGAGCCCATTTTGAGGCTCAGTCCGAAGACATGGAGATCATGGCCTGAGCTGAAGGCAGGCGCTTAACCGTCTGAGCCACCCAGGAGCCCCTGGGGGTCATTTTTAATAGGTAATATTTAAACCTGTGGACTGGAGGACATCAAGTGGAGAGTATTAATGGAAAAGAGGGCCGATGACTGGGAGCACTCTGGTCAAAAGAGGAGCAAACAGTGATGGAAGCGGAAAAGCCAGGAGGGTGTGGCACCTGTAATATTAAGGGAAGAAACTGTTTTGGGAAGGAGGAAGTAGTCAAGTATAAAACCCTGCTAAGAGTTAGATGAGGATTAAAATTCGCCATGTAAGCAAGTAAAGTAATAGAAATATGATGAGCTCCTTGAATCAACTAGTGGGCCAGAAGTCTGATCAGAGTGAGTTAAGAAGTGAATGGTAGTGATGATGTTACAGCATTTTGATGTGCTGATGGGAATAATAACAGCACAAAGTGCTTGGAGAGGTGTATTTAAGTGGAAAGGTTGGCCTTGGCAGGAAGGATGGTTTTTATTCAACATTTGAAACAGGAAGGTGGATAGAATATATGGTATATAGATGCAGGTAGGATGAAGATGGAAAAACCACGCAATTGAAACCTTCCTGTTTTCTTGATAAAATAAGTTGTCAGGGCAAGGAGGAGGAGAAGATATTGGAGGTTTAGGAGGAGCTAGGATTTTTTCAGAGTAGAAAAATAGTTTACTAGGAGGATTGCTACAATGCCAAGTGCCTATTTAAAGTGTGTGGTCACAAATTTAAAGTTGAGATCAGTCAGAATGGTTGTCTTTTCTCCAGCCATATTCATCTCTTCGGTTGAGGCTTGAGCTTGGCAGAGAATTGGGTTTGTGCAGGATTGGAACATGGGTGGGTAGATCAATCAGAGGAGAGATCAGGGAGTCAGGGTATAAGGACTATGAGATGTGTATGGTGCTAATCCTGATGAACTCTTAACGGTGGGATGAAGCAAGGTAAGAACTTGTTTTATATTTGTTTTTTATGTTTATTTTTAGCCCATCATTCTAAGCATTCTTTTATATTATGTTACAGCATTTAGAATCTATAATTAGATATTATATCGTGGGAGTATTTGTTCAAACCTTTTTAAACCAAAACAAAGGAGTTTGAAGATCATTGTCTAAGAGGGAGGTTAGGTAGTTTATAGGGGCGAGGCAGACAGACTGTGTGGAAGCAGGTAGCAGTCTGGAGCCCTGTGCTGTATGAGGGCAACAACTCTGTTTAATAAAGATGGGAAATTGGGAATGACAGGCATTTGTAGAGGGAGGGAGAATTTCAGATGAGTACGAACATGAAATGGTGGCGCTGGAAGGTACTTTTAAGACAGTTTAGTCCATTGTGTTTGAGAGATAAAGAAACGAGAGTCTTATCACTTTAACCTATCAGGGTCTCAAGATAAAAATTTGGAGAGTAGAAATTCAGATGTGGACTTGCAGTGACACTGTTACTTTGTGTACATGCCTTCCCCACCCCTCTCCTGATTTGGCTCATACTGTTTATTTTGCCTGGATCTCCCTCTCCTTCCAGTTCTGCTTGGTAAAAACAACGCCATCCATTGAGACTCAGATCAAAAGCTACTTTCCTTTTGTGGTTGTTCATTTAACAGATTCATAGTTCCAGATTTACTTCTTTAGGACTCCCCAAATCCTACTCCCGATCTAAATTTGCATCTCCAAACCTAGAGAATTTGGGTTAGTTTAATTATTAGCATAAGTATCTCTTTAAAGGTTAATGAGGCAGAAAACCATTTTGGATTGATAATATCTCTACAATGAGAGATACCTAAATTTAAGAAAAATAATCAATAAATTTTTTAAAAATCCTCTAACCTTATTTTTTTAATTGAGATAATGATTAACATATCTTGGAATGCTCAGTGTACATTTAATTTTCCAGAAAGTTGCCTCATGCTTCTTCCTAATCATTCCTCCCCCAAGCAGCCATAAGTTCACCATAAGTTCATTTTGCCTATTCTAGAATTTCATATAAATGGAATAATACAGTATGTACTTCAGTATAATATTTTTGGTATTCACCTATGTCTTGTGTATTAGTAGATCATTTTTTTGTTGTGTATGGTATTTCTCTGCACAGATATATCACAGCTTGTGTGTCATCAGGGTGGCTTCTCATTTATTTTGAGTAAAGCTTCTGTAAACATTTTTGTAAAGGATTTTTTTGTGGGCAGAGTATTTCTTGGATAAATTTAGGAATCCAGTGTAAAGATTTAGGAAAGTCTTGTTTATCATTTTGCCACTTGTAAATTGGTATCAAACAGCTATAACTTAACCAAAACTTAAATAATCGAGAACCCTCATTCACAGTGATCTGGAGACCACTTAACATCACTGTAATGATGGTTGTCGTCTGCACCACCCTGTATAATATTTTTGATTGATCATTTATGGCCAATCTAAAATAGAGTTCTTAAATATCAGAGAGATCTCATCTAATCAAGATCCCTAAAGTCCCACAATTGATAACAGGCAGAGGGCTTGTTTCTAGAAACCAAGCCCTGCTGATGAAATATTATAATATAGTTGATTACTGAGTATTATTAGTTGAGTCATTATTCTAGTAGTAAAAACTTGATCATTTAGGACAATTAGGCCATGACTAATTGTTAGCCCTCAGAAATAGATCAGAAATTGAGGTCAATGCTTTTACTTTAAATGACCTGATAGACTCCCTTAGTAAAAACAGCACTGCCCTCTTTGATGTGCTGTAGACGGCCACTGAGAACAAAACTTGTTCTTCAACTCAGGCGTGTTTGGTAACAAGTTTTAACCCTAGGAGATTTGAGGACATTATCAAACAAACATTTTCAGATAACTGAATTAGTTCTAGGAAACATAAAATTCCAGAAATCATGTACCGGAATACATGCTTCATACACTTGCATTTAATCAGCAGTTTATGGTAGTCAGTGCAAAATGGTGAGACTGATATTTTAGTTACCATAATTTCATAAAATGTGGTTATGTCCTCAAAGTCTTTAAAATAAAAATTGTCTTCAGAATTAGAATTCATATTGACTAAATGTTATTGTGAAAGGTGGAATATTATCTCCTTTAGTCACTCCCTCCCTTCAGGATAGCCCAAAATATTTCCATAAGCTTAAATGTTTCTTTCCTAGAAAGAATGCCAGCATCATGGGAAAACATGAAAATAATCAATCTTGGTCAAAAGCATTGTATCACTGAATAACTTTATTCTGTTAGAAAGCTCAGATTAGTACTGTCTGTGTCAGTGGCAGATAACATTATTGCATGAAGCTTCATGTTGTTAACATTCCCACATAATTACCATTGTATTGTATTGAATACCTGGGTCACAAAGAAAAAACCTCCTTACTTGTGGAAACTTAAAGCTAGTAATAAGCAAGACAAAATATATCTTAAAAGACAGACTTATAAGCATTTGCATCTAATAGTGAAGAAAACTATGAATTCCACAGTGGAAGAAAAATGGGCGAGGGGTACCATTTGCTAAAAGTATTAAGACTGCCTACACAAGAATTAAATATAGGGGTATTGTTGTGTTAAAGAGGCCAGAATGAGAATTTTAACTCCTCTTGAGAGCCATAAATCCAGTGACACTATAAGCAAATTCTGGGCAGGATAGTTTGATGTCTTATGACAAATTGTAATTACCTCCTAACGTCTGTCAATTTGTATTACTTTGTTTTCCAAATTAATCATAATTTTTACATATAGTTAAGAACTAACCATCAGGCTGACCATTATTCCCTTATGAGCTGCTTGGTTATATTACACTTACTTTTTCTTGTTGCTTAATTTTGTTTTGTTTTGAAGATTTTATTTATGGAGCAGCACCAGGGTGGCTCAGTTGGTTAAGTGTCTGCCTTCTGCCTAGGTCATGATCCCAGGGTTCTGGGATAAAGCCCCGTGTGGTCGTCATCCGGCTCTGCTCAGCAGGGAGTCTGCTTCTCCCTCTCCCTGCCATTCAGCCTGCTTGTGCTGTGTCTCCCTCTCTCTCTCTCTCTCAAATAAATAAAATCTTTAAAGAAAAAAAAATTAATGGTGTTTAAAAAAAAAGACTATTTATTTAGAGAGAGAGAGCAGCTGCTCACAAATGTGAGTTGGGGGAGGGGGCATGGGGGAGAGAGATCCCAAGCATAGAGCCCAGTGCGGGCTTGATCCCAAGATCACACCTAACTGACAGCCACCCAGGTGGCCCCCCCCTTTTTACGTATCTATTTATATAAGTAATCTCTACACCAAACATGGGGTTCAAACTCACAACCCAGAGATCAAGAGTCACATGCTTTTGCAACTGAGCCATCCAGGCGCCCCTATTTGTTTATTTTTAAAAATCAAATTTAGGGGGACGCCTGGGTGGCTCAGTCGCTTTGGCTCAGGTCCTGGGATCAAGTCCTGCGTCGGGAAGAAGCATCCTGCTTCTCCCTCTACCTGCTGCTCCCCCTCACCCCCGCTTGTGCTGTCTCTCTCTGACAATTAAATAACATCTTTAAAAAAAAAAAATCAAATTTAGGGGTACCTGGGTGGCTCAGTCAGTTAAGCGTCTGCCTTTGGCTGAGGTCATGATCTTGGGGTCCTGGGATTGAGCCCCACCGTGGGGCTCCCTGCTCAGCAGCGAGTCCGCTTCTCCCTCTTTCTCTGCCCTTCCCCTCATTTGTGCTCACTCACTTGCTTTCTCTCTGTCTCTCAAATAAAATCTTTAAAAATAAATAAAATCTAATTTAAATTATAGTTTTCTAAAAAAATTAGTTTTCTAGTTATTTACACTTTCGAACATGTATTTTGGTGCATTTTATGTATTCTGCAGAAAATATGATTAATAGGCAAGAAACCACTTACTTTACATAAATAGCACCAAATTATGCCTATCATTCTAATCTGCTTTTTAAAAAATTAAGTTTATTGGGGTGCCCGGGTGGCTTAGTGGGTTAAAGCCTCTGCCTTTGGCTCGGGTCATGATCTCGGGGTCCTGGGATTGAGCCCCACATTGGGCTTTCTGCTCGGCGGGGAGCCTGCTCCCCCCTCTCTCTCTGCCTGCCTCTTTACCTACTTGTGATCTCTCTCTCTCTGTCAAATAAATAAATAAAATCTTTAAAAAAAATTAAAACAAAGTAAAAAATGAACAGTTTATCTTGGTGGTATTCCATGTTGTTACCCACATAGATTTAACTTTTTCCTTTTCACTGCCCCTAATAAATATTAATAATTATAGATACTGTTTCTATTTAGCTCATTCCCTAATTGATGAACTTTTTTAGGGTATTTTCAGTTTTTCATTTGTATAGTATTATAGTCTGTACCCTACTTGCCTTTGCACACAAAGCTAGTGTTTCTTTAAAGTAGATGCCAAGAACTGTTAGCCTTCTGATGATTCTGCTGCTGTCTTCCAAAAACTGTTGTCCTATTTGTTTAGTATTTCCCTTTTTCCCTTTCCTCCAACACTTGATTTTTAGCACATTTTAATGTTTTAGTTTGCATGTTCCGTGATTACTGTTGGGATCAAGCATTTTTGTACAGGTCTATGAGTTATTTGCATTTTTTTCTTCTATTTTTCCAGAACTCAGTGGATTTTTTATATTTGGTTCTTTGATCTGTAGCATACTTTTGTGAGTGATGTCAGACACCTAACATTATTACTTTTTTGAAGTAAATAGCCAATGTAAAAAGACAGAAAGATAACAAGAATAGATTTGCAGCTGTTGCTATTATCTACTTAATAATCCAAGCAAATCAATTGAAAAACTATTAGTGCTAATAAGAGAGTTCTGCAGAGATGATGGGATACAAAATCAACTTTTAATGGATTTAAAAGCTTCTCTCTTTAAAACACCAGCAATAATCTTTCAGAAAGTATAGTAGGAAAACAGAGGGCATTCATAATAAAAACTATAAAGTACCAAAATGTCCACCTAACAGGAAGTGTGTAATGATAAAATGAGACTTTAGCAAAACATGAGATAAAATGAGATATCTAGCAAACATGTTTATGACACTGTTATAATGAAAATAGTGAATATATTGGTCAAGTAAAAACAGATTAGTGAGACAGAAAATAGTCTAGAAATTCCTGTAATAATATAGTAAATGATAATGGTAGCATTTCAAATCCAAAGGATGGACTGTTCAAAGATCTTTTGTGTTCAGTGATACTAGATTCAAAACTGATTTCAGTGTAGGTGCTAGGCTCATCTAGAATTTCTATTTGTTACTAAAAAATAAAAAACTATAAAAGAGTAATGTTCATATATAACACTGTAAAAGCACGATAACATCAGAGGACTTTTTGTTCATGCTTTATCTTCTGCCTAGAACTATTTTCAGCCTATTGCTCAAACACTGCTTCTACCTACTAATTCATATTTCCAGATCTCAACTCAGTTATAGAATAGATCAAATGTTTACACTGAAATTTTTCTAACCCCAAACTTAGACTTCTATAGGTAATTTGTGGGTTGCATCCAAATTTAATCATATTGTAAATATTTTTAACTTCTAGATAAGAATTAGGATTTACTTTTAACTGTTAATGTTAATTTACTCTTTTCTTGTTAGTGATGGCGAGTCCCTTCTCCACCTTTGTTGTATAAATAGTGAGATTGATTTACTATATTAAGAAGTCTATAGAGAAGCTGTTGCTACCCAAAGGGCTTCTAAGATGTGACTTTGCATGGTTGCTTAGCTACTGCTAGTTAAATAAACATCCTAGATGATTTGCTTGGGAGATTTTCCAGATAGAAAGTTGGCACTCAAAGTTCTTTTTCTAGCATTTTTTTCCTTTTTTGTTTTTTTAGAAGAAAGATTACAAAGCAGTGAACAGAATAAAATAATAATGACCAATGAATTTTTGTCTACTATTCTTATCATAAAGTGACACAGTACTGTTTAAATTTTAGGTAAGTATTTAAGGATTTAAAAAAAAAAGGATTTATATCAGCAGCTCTTAACAGTAGTAGAAAAGTACTGGTAGTATGGAATAATGGAAAGTGGTGTTTGCTCTAAAGCAACCCTACCTAGCTTTAAATCCTTATGCTGCCACTTAAGCTATAGAAGCTTTAAGCAAGTAGCAACCTCTTACTGTTTCTTCACCTCTAAAGTGGGAATAATAATTCCCTTGTGTGTTATTTTAAAATAATGTATGTAAGTCATGTAGTGCAATGTGTACCACTTATTAGCCCCTCAAATTGTTGGTAATGGTGTTAACATTGCTGCTGTTGCTCTTATCGCCTATTAGATATGGTACTTCAAATATTTCCCTCCATGCTTTGTATTCTAGACTAATAGATAGATTTGATTCCTACTTTTGCTCTGTCATTACCTGGAACAAATCATTCAACCCCTCTACACCTCAGTGATGCTACCATTTTTAAGATGAGGGATTAGTTTATCTCCAAGTTTCTTTCCTGCTTTAAAATGTTATGGTTCATTTTCTTGGCCCTTCCCTTAAGGCTAGAATAAAATACTGGTTAGGAATTTTTTACAGAGCAGGATTTTTTCCTGTTAATAACATAAACATATTGGTTTAAGTAAACTCCTTGAAATAATATGAAAATGAAAATTACTCAACATGAGCCCTTTTCCTTTAGCATTCATCTTATTTTGTAAGATGTAAGATTTCTCGGGGTACCTGGGTGGTTCATTAGGTTAAGCATCTGCCTTCAGCTCAGGTCATGATTTCAAGGTCCTGGTATTGAGCCCCAAATTGGGCTCCCTGCTCAGTGGGGAGTCTCCTACTCCCTCTCCCTCTGAACCTCCTCCCTGCTTGTGCTCTCTGTATCAAATAAATAAATTAAAAATTTAAAAAAAAATTTAAGATTTCTTACAGTATTAAAGATTTTCTACCACTTCACTGTTAAATTTCAGGACTTTGGTAGCCTTTTGCAGCAAGGATGGCACAGTAAAATGCATTATAAATGCCACACTTACATAAGACGAGGGCAAGCCCTTTTATGAAGGCTTCTTCATGTCCTCGGATTTATCATGTTGTCATTCATTCAGCAAATAGGTGCTTTAGTGTCCACTAGTATCTAGGAGATATAAGTATACAAAGAGATAATTAAGGCCAACAGTCTCCTTCAAGTTCAATTCAACTCCTAAGGAACAACATTTATATTTTTAAATTATTCTCCGAATAGTTACCTTAAAGAGAGGAAAAACCAAATCTGTATTTAAACTATTATTCTGAAGCTGATCATCTTTTCTCAGATATTCAGAAACTTGATACTGTTCCATATTATGGTGGCTGGGAAACTCTTGCATAGCAGACAGTGAGTCCTTGAACTTGTAATAGTAATACCAAGGACATTAAATAGTAATGGGTGAAAACATATTATTCCAGCATTAATCTTAAAATAGCATTATTATATTTTCAGGAAACTACCAAAGTTCCTGTGGAAGTAAAGTAGAATTTCATAAGAACATAATGGGTAAGTTATAAAAGTAATTTTATATTTCAACTAGTAGAAGCTGTTTTTTTTCCTCCAAGATAGGCCTTTAACATTGGTGAGTGCAAGTTAAAAAATGATCAGAGTAGACTAAAACTAGTTGTTTAAATCCACAGCATCTGTTTACTACAGGCATACCTCAGAGATATTGTGGGTTTGATTCCAGACCACAGCAATAAAGCAAGCCAAATGAATTTTTGGTTTCCTCATGCTTATAAAAGTTGTGTTTACACTGTACTGTAGTCTGTTAAGTATGCAATAGCATTATGTGTAAAAATAGATAAATAATACCTTAATTTAAAAATACTTTATTGCTAAAAAATGCTAATCATCTGAGCTTTTAGTGAGTCATCACTGATCACAGATCACCATAACAAAAACAGTAACGAAAAAGTTTGAAGTATTGCCAGAATTATAAAAACGTGACACAGAACCAAAGTGAGCAAGTGCTGTTGAAAAATGGCACCAAAAGACTTGCTCAGTGCAGGGTTGCCACATACATTCAGTTTGTAAAAACTTCAAAGCACAATAAAACAAAGCACAGTAATACAAGGTATACCTGTACTTATTTTCGAAAGGCAGATAAGTAATGTTTTTCTGCCAAGTATAAGTTGTGATTGGTAGTAAGTAATAGCAACTTCAAAAATTAGAAACTTTCCCAATAAACATAAAAGTGCTTTAACTTGCAAAAAAATGCAAGAATTCGAAATTTAATTGATAATTGTTTTTGTTTTCTAAGAGATTGACAAAACCTGCTAAATATTTGTATGCTTGAGTACTCTATAATTTACAAGTTACTTGCATCCTTATGAGTCCCCCAGCTTTTTATTATGAAAAATTACAAGAATGATACACTGTGTAGCCTTCAGTAATTGCTAATGTTCTGCCACATTTGCTTTCCTTGTGTGTATAATGTTTATATACTCATATACACACATGTGTATTTTTCTGTACCATTTCACTTCAAACCTAAATACTGGAGTAGGCATCTCGTAATTAGGTCCATATTCAGAATTTCCCCGTTGTGTCAGTAGTGTTCTTTATAGCAGGTATGTTATAGACATACCTCGTTTTATTGTGCTTCATATTGTACTTCACAGATACTGCATTTTTTTACAAATTGAAGGTTTGTGGCCACCCTCTGTGGACCACATCTATTGGTGCCATTTTTCCAACAGCAGTTGCTCATTTCATGTCTCTCACATTTTGGTAATTCTCAAAATATTTCACTTTTTCATTATTATTATTATATTTGTTATGGTGATCAGTAATCTCTGATGTTACTATTGTAATTGTTGTGAGATGCCATGAACCATGCCCACATAAGATAGCGAACTCGATCGATACATGTTGTGTGTGTTCTGACTGCTGCACCAACCAGTTCGTCCCTCATCTCTTTCTCCTCAGACCTCCCTATTCCCTGAGACCGAAAAATTGAAATTAGGCTAATTAATAACTTAATTAATTAGGCTAATTAATGAACTTTAAGTATTCAAGTGAAAGGAGGAATTATGTATCTCTCACTTTCAGTCAAAAGCAAGAGATGATTAAACTTAGTGAGGAAAGCATGTCAAAAGCTTAGACAGGCTGAAAACTATGCCCTTTGTGCCAAACAGTTGGCCAAGATGTGATTGCAAAAGAAAAGTTCTTGAAGGAAATAAAAAGTGCTACTCCAGTGAACAATAAAAAAGTGAAACAGAGTTTTATCACTGATGGAGAAAGTCTGAGTTGTCTGTATAGAAGATCAAGGCAGCCACAGCAGTCCCTTAAACCAAAGCCTAATCCAGAGCAAGGTCCTCACTCTTCAATTCTGTGAAGGCTGAGAGAGGTTGAGGAAGCTGTAAAAGAAAAGTCTGAAGCTAGCAAAAGCTGGCTCATGAGGTTTAAGGAAAGAAGCTGTCTCTATGACATAAAACTGAAGGTAAAGCAGCAAGTGCTGGTGTAGAATCTACAGCAAGTTTCCCAGATCCAGCTAAGGTAATTAATGAGGGTGGCTACACTAATCAACAGATCTTCAATGGAGATGGAACACCTCGTATTGGAAAAAGATGCAATCTAGAACTTTCATAGCTAGAGAGAAAATTCAGTGCCTGGCTTCAAAGCTTCAAAGGACAGGCTGACTTTGTCAGGGATTTAAGCAGCTGGTGATTTTCAGTAGAAGCCAGTGCTCACTGACCATTCCAAAAATCCTAGAGCCCTTCAGAATTATGTTAAATCTACTCTGCCTGTGCTTTATAAATGGAACAACAAAGCCTGGATGATAGCACCTGTATTTTACAACATGGTTTACTGAATATTTTAAGCCTACTCTTGTTACTTAAGAAATCTATCTCGTAAGGTATAGCCGCCACAGATGGTGATTCTTCTGATGCATCTGGGCAAAGTAAACTGAAAACCTGGAAAAGATTCATCCATTCTAGATGCCATTAAGAATGCATGTGATCCTGGGGTGCCTGGGTGACTCAGTCGTTAGGCGTCTGCCTTAGGCTCAGGTCATTCCTGGGATTAAGCCCCACGTCGGGCTCCCTGCTTGGCTGGGAGCCTGCTTCTCCCTCTCCCATTCCCCTTGCTTGTGTTCCCTCTCTCGCTGTATCTCTCTCTGTCAAATAAATAAATAAAATCTTAAAAAAACAAAACAAAACATGTGATTCATGGAAAGAGGTCAGAATATCAACAGGAATGTGGAAGAAGTTGATTCCAGCCCTCATCGATGATTTTGAGGGGTTCAGGACTTCAGTGGAGGAAGTAAATGCAGTTGTGGTAGAAATAGCAACAACTAGATTTAGGAGTGGAGCCTGAAGATGTGACTGAATTGCTACAGTTTCATGATAAAACTTGAAGAGATGAGTTGCATCTTATGGATGAGCAAAGAAAGTGGTTTCTTGAGATGGAATCTACTCCTAGCAAAGATGCTGTGCTGATTGTTGAAATAACAACAAAGGAATTAGAATATTATGTAAACTTAGTTGATAAAGCAGTGGCAGGGTTTGAGAGGATTGACTCCAATTTTGAAAGAAGTTCTGTGGATTAGATGCTGTCAAACAGCATCACATGCTACAGAGAAATCGTTCCTAAAAGAGTCAGTTGATGCAGCAGACTTCACTGTTGTCTTATTTTAAGAAATTGCCACAGCCACCCCAGCCTTCGGCAACCACAACCCTGATCATTCAGTGACCGTTAACATCGAGGCAAGACCCTCCACTGGCAAAAAGATTACTACTCACTGAAAACTCAGACAGTAGTTAGCACTTTTTAGCAATAAAGTATTTTTAATTAAGGTATAAACATTTTTCTTTTAGACATAATGATATTGCACACTTACTAGACTATAGTATGCTGTAAACATAACTTTTATATTCACTGGGAAACTGGAAAATTGATTTGACTCTCTTGAGTTATTTGTTTTATTGTGGTGATCTAGAACTGAGTATCTCCGAGGTATCTCTGTGTTTTATATCCAGGATCCAATCAAGGATCACTTACTGTGTTAATTTGTCTCCTTAGTCTCCTTTAAGTAGTTCCCTACTTTGGGGGGCATGAGGAGTGAAGTCTTCATGACACTTTAAAATTTAGATTTATCTGAGTGTTTACTCCTGATTAGATTCAGATTAGACATTTTGGGCAGCAGTAGTACATAAATGATTTTTATATTTATTAATCTTAATTTCAGGGATTTTTAAATCATTAACAAATGAATAAATAAATGGATGTTTGTAGCTTGAAGACTTCATCTTTATCCTCTGTACTTCTTTTTGTAGGGCTTCCTAAATTTTTAGAATAAGCCTTAAGATACTTTCTTTCAGATATTGGTAACCATAAAAATTAAAATTTTCTGTGAAAGTTATAGGTGTTAGAAAGCTCTTAAAGGGATATACAAAAAAATACATACTCCCAAAAATGTTACATTGAGTTAGCTACTGTGGCTAAAGCCAGCATGGTGGCAGTGAGGGTAGCTGGCAGTAGAGTAACGTCTACACTATCTCCTCACCTCTACTTTGAATTTCGAAGACTGGTATTTGTCTATATTCATTACTTCAGTCATGCAATAATTTAAACTCAGCAATAAAATGTTTTGATCATTATTTTTATGGATCAAGAATAAAGATGCTGAGCAAAAGGAAGCCCTAACTTTAAGAATTAGGAACTTGTCAGAGAAGTTGAAATCATATGACAGGGGCGCCTGGGTGGCTCAGTGGGTTAAAGCCTCTGTCTTTGGCTCAGGTCATGATCTCAGGGTCCTGGGATCGAGCCCCGCATCGGGCTCTCTGCTCAGCGGGGAGCCTGCTTCCCCCTTCTCTCTCCTTGCCTCTCTGCCTACTTGTGATCTCTCTCTCTCTCTCTCTCTCTCTCTGTCAAATAAATAAATAAATAATCTTAAAAAAAAAAAAAAGAAAGCATATGACATACAAACATTCTTTCGTAAATGCACACAATGCATCTTATGTTAAAAATGAGTATTTCCAATGATTTAAAGTTTTACTATTTGATAATTTTGTTTGAGCTTTCAAATTTGAATATGTTGCTGTGTTCACAAAAGAATTGTTACTACTTCCTTGAAGAATACTGGTAAATTTTCATCTAAAGTAACATCCTTGAATGTAGTTTATTCTGACATTGGAAAATGTTCAGATAATAATAAAACAAGGAGTTAAAAAACTTTAAAGTCTTGGTAGATGTTACCATCCAGAAATGTTTCTCTTCTGAGTTAGTCAAATATTAACCTTGGTAAACCTGTTTATTTTTAATTTTGTGATTCAAAAATCATTTTACTATTTACTTTAGATGGAGAAGAGAAAACCTATGGTGGGTGTGAAGGCCCTGATGCCATGTATGTCAAATTGATATCTTCGGATGGTCATGAATTTATTGTAAAAAGAGAACATGCACTAACATCCGGAACAATAAAAGCCATGTTGAGTGGCCCAGGTAGGTACATTTCTTTATTTTCTGTTAATAAATCTTCACTATTAATGTGTTTTTACTTGAATTAAGTGACTCATAACATTAACTGAGACAGTAACTGTTCTAACATTATTGCATGATTATATTGCATTGGAAAAATTGGTTTCTGCCAGTTCCTATTTTCAGTTATTTACAACTAGGAAGACTCTTTTCCCTACATTAGTTACCGTGGTTAATTTCTTCACCACAGAAGGACTCTGACAGTGATTTGTGCTAATTACATATAGAAGTTTATTTTTTAGAAGTTACCACTTCCCAAACATATTCTTAATATTTTCTTTTTTGTTTTTGTTTTTGTTTTGTTCCTTTGAGATAATTTTTTTTACCTCAAGGAAATTTTTTTTGAGACTCGGAATTTTCTAGAGCATATAATAATACTATGTTCAACTTTTGGAGGAACTACCAAACTGTACAATAGCTACACCATCTTACATTCCTACCACCATTGTATGAGTATTCTAGTTTCTCCACATTTTCACTGACATTTATGTTCCCATTTTTCTTATTCCAGCCATCCTCTAGCCTCAGGTCTGAGGTGGTTTCTCCTAGTATTTTGTTTCAAGATTTATTTATTTAAGAGAGAGAACATGAGAAAGGAAAGGGGCAGAGGGAAAGGAAGAGAGAGAATCTCAAGCAGGCTCCCCACTATGCACAGAACTCAATGCAGGGCTCAATCTCAAGACCTGGAGATCATGACCTGAGTGGAAACCAAGAGTCAGATGCCTAACTGACAACCATCCAGGCACTCTTCATTGTGTTTTGGATTAGCATTTCCCTAAGGACTTGCTAGGGAAATGCTGAACGTCACTTCTGGTGTTTATGCTATATATTTGCGTATCATCTTTGGTGAAATGTCTATTCAAATCTGTTAAATATTTTTCAATTCTGTTGTGTGTCTTTGTTACTGAGTTGTAAGAGTTTTTTATAAATTCTGGACACTAACCCCTTATCAGACATCATTTGCAAATATTTTTTTATAACAGTTCTGTGATTTTATTTATTTTTAAAGATTTTACCTATTTATTTGACAGAGAGAGAGAGAGCACAGGCAGGGGGAGCAGCAGGCAGAGGGAGAGGGAGAAGCGGGCTCCCCACAGAGCAAGGAGCCCTATGTGGAGCTCAGTCCCAGGACCCTGGGATCATGACATGAGCCAAAGGCAGACGCTTAACCAATTGAGTCACCCAGGCATCCCCAGTTCCGTGATTTTAACTATTACATTTAGGTCTTTGATTTTAAGTTAATTTTTGTATATGGTGTGAGGTAATGACTCAGCCTCATTCTTTCTTACGTGGGCTTCCCAGTACCATTTGTGAAAGATACTATTCTTTCCCCCATTTAATGGTCTTGGCACCTTGTTGAAAATAAGTTAACCATAGCTATATGGGTTTATTTATGGGTTCTCAACTCTATTCCATTGAGAGTCCTTTTTTTTTTTTTTCTTTTAAGTAATCTCTGTAACCAATGTAGGGCTTGAACTCAAAACCCTGACATGCTCTACCCAGAGCCAACCCGGTGGTGCCCCATTCCATTGATCTATTCTTATGCTAATAGTACAGTATTTTGATTACTATAGCTTTGTAGTAAGCTGTGAAATGGGGAAGTGTGAGGCCTCTAACTTTATTTTACTTTTTCAAGATTGTTTTGGCTATTTGAGGTCCCTTGTTTGTTTTGGGTTTTTTTAGTTTTGATTTAAATTCCAGTTAGTTACTGTACAGCATAATATTAATTTCAGGTGTACAATATAGTGATTCAGCACTTCCATACAATACCTAGTGCTCATCACAAGTGCATTCCTTAGTTCCCATCACCTATTTAACCCATCTTCCCACCCACCTCCCTTCTAGTAGCCATCAGTTTGTTCTCTGTGGTTAAGAATCTGTTTCTTGGGGCTCCTGCATGGCTCAGTGGGTTGAGCCTCTGCCTTTGGCTCAGGTCATGATCTCAGGGTCCTGGGATTGAACCCCGCATTGGGCTCTCTGCTCAGCAGGGAGCCTGCTTCCCCCTCTCTCTCTGTCTGCCTCTCTGCCTACCTGTGATCTCTGTCAAATAAATAAATAAAATCTTTAAAAAAAAAAAAGTTTCTTGCTTTGCCTCTCTACTTTTTTCCCCCCCTTTGCTCATTTGTTTTTTCTTAAATTCCACACAACAGTGAAATTGTATGGTATTTTCTTTCTCTGACTTATTTTGTTTAGCATTAATACTCTAGCTTCATCCATGTTGTTGCAAATGGCAGATTTAATTCTTTTCTATAGCTGAGTAAGAGTCCAGTGTGGTGTGTGTTTGTACACACATATACATACCACATACCACATCTTCTTTATCCATTTATCAGTTGGTGGATACTTGGGCTCTTTCTATAGTTTGGCTGTGGTAAATAATGCTGCTATAAATGTTGGGGTGCATGTATCCCTTTGAATTAGTACTTTTGTATTCTTTGGGTAAAAATATAGTAGTGCAATTGCTAGATCATAAGGTAGTTCTATTTTTAACTTTTTGAGGAAACTCCATACTGTTTTCCAGAGTGGCTGTACCAGCTTGCATTCCCACCAACAGTGCAAGAAGAGTCCCCTTTTCTCCACATCCTTGCCAGCACCTGTTGTTTCTTACGTTGTTGACTTTAGCCATTCTTTTTTTTAAGATTTTTATTTATTAGGGGGAGAGAGAGAGCGCGAGTACAAGTAGGCAGAGAGGCAGGCAGAGGGAGAGGGAAAAGCAGGCTCCCTGCTGAGCAGAAAGCCCAATGGGGGCTCTATCCCAGGACCCTGGGATCATGACCTGAGCCGAAGGCAGATGCTTAACTGACTGAACCACCCAGGTGCCCCAACTTTAGCCATTCTGACAGATGTGATACCTCATTGTAGCTTTAATTTGCATTTCCCTTATGATGAGGGATATTGAGTATCTTTTCATGTGTCTGTTGGCCATCTGTATCTTCTTTGGGAAAATGTCTATTCATGTCTTCTGCCCATTTTTTAATTAGATTATTCAGTTTTTCGGGTATTGAGTTTTATTAGTTCTTTATATATTTTGGATACTCACCCTTTGTCAGGTATGTCATTTACAAATATCTTCTCCTATTCCATAGGTTGCGTTTTAGTTTTGCTGGTTGTTTCTTTTTGAGGTCACTTGTAATTCCTTGTCCGTATTTTTTACTATGGAGATTTTAAAACACACACAAAAGTAGAATAGTATAATACACTTCCATGTACCCATCAACCAGCTTCAGTTTTATCAACGTTTTGCCAATCTTATTTCATCTATTATGATTTTTTTTTTACGAGTATTTCAAGCAGATAAGTCCCTGCTAGTGTCATTTGACTTGGAAAAACTATGATAGTTTTCCCCTGCGCTCTCCCTTTTTTTCAAACCAGGAATTTTATGGAGAAATACGGTTATTTGTAAAATGTCCACATCTGGATTAGACTTAATGTTTCATCTTGTAAGCTTATAATCAGAACTTAGAGGCTTGATTAGAATCCAGTTCATTTTTCTAGGCAAGAATACTTTATAGGCGGTACTACTGTATTCCTATTGTCTCAATCTTTTAGTGATGTCGAGACTGATTAGTGGTTCCAGGGTTGGCAGGCTGATTCATCTATGAACGATCTGCAGTCAGATTTTCGTATAATGCTTTTAGCGCTCATTGTAATTATTGCTGAGATTTACTTCATTTGGAATTATAAAACAGTGATTTTTCTAATTTTTATAATTTCTTCTGCAGCATTTATTAGTTAGAATTCTCATTATAAAGAACTATTTGGTTATCCTGAAATATACTCTGTATAGCAAAGATAAATGCTTGATTTTTTTTTTCCCTTTACGTATAATTTTTCAGTGTAATGAAATGATTCTTCAGCATCCTCCAGTAGCAAAGAGTATTTTGTTTTTTGTTTTGGGTTTTTTGTGTACCATTTTCAACTTGTGACTTTTTATTATCTGTTATTTTTTAATCTAGTGCAGTCCTTCTCACTGGTGCTCAAAATTGCACCATTTGCTCCATTTTTTGCCAGAAGGAGCCACATCAGGTTGGCTCTTGTGTCCTTTTGACATAGCTCTGGTAGTCTTGGATAGCTGTACTACTTTCTATAATAACAAGATTTCTAAGGCTTATTTGCTTTTTTTTTTGTTTTTTTTAAAGATTTTATTTATTTATTTGACAGAGAGAGAGAGAATACAAGCAAGTAGAGCAGCAGGCAGAGGGAGAGGGAAAAGCAGGCTCCCCGTGGAGCAGGGAGCCCAACATGGAGCTCGATCCCAGAACGCTGGGATCATGACCTGAGCCACCCAGGCACCCCTCTCAGGCTCATTTGATACATTATTCTCTAGTCCTGAAAACAGTTTTTCAGAGAGCTGTTTTCTTGTAGTGGAAAATGGTACTTAGGAACCCCAGTTTGGTTGCTAGCATTGCTTATAGGTTGAATTACTTTTGGACTTCTGTACTGGATAGAGCTTAGGATGTACTTAGAAAAACAAGGTCATGGGTGTCAACAAATTTTAATTAATAATAAAATTAAGAGATGTTTGCTTTTTGTAAGCTTGATCTCCTTTAGTTTATCTGCAGCCCAAAACTAATGCTTACATAAAAAGGAATGAAGTACTGATACATGCAACCTTCAAAATATGATGTTAAGTGAAAGGAGCCAGATACAAAAGGTTGCATGTTGTATGATTCCATTTGTATAAAATATCTAGAATAAATCCATAGAGACAGAAAGATTGGCGCTTGCCAGAGGCTGGGGTTGGGAAAATGAGTAGGAACTGCTTAAAGGGTACGGGGTTTTATTTTGAGACGATAAGAATGTTTTGGAACTGGATAGCAGTGGTGGTTGCACAGTATCATGAGCGTACACTGAATTGTATACTCTAAGATGGTTCATTTTATATGAATTTCACCTCAAAAAACCCTAATGTTTGTCTAATATCAAAAGCTTACTGGGCACCTGGGTGGCTCAGTTGCTTAAGCGTCTGCCTTAGGCTCAGGTCATAATCTCAGGGTCCTGGGATCGAGACCCACATCAGGTTCTCTGCTCAGTGGGGAGTCTGCTTCTCCTTCTCCCTCTGGGATCTCTCTCACTCTCTCTCAAATAAATAAATAAAATTTAGGAAAAAAAGCTTACTAAGTGTCTATTGGTAATATTTCATGCATGTATTCAAGAAAAATCATTGACAAACCAAAATTTACCTCATTGTTATGAATTCTTCATTCAGCCCTGCTCTCCTTTCTTCATACCCCATCCCCCAACCAATAGACAGTTAGTTATTAGAAAACTTTTAAAAACCTACATTCTCAGAAAACACATTTTTCTCCCTTTTATATTGACTACACAGTGCTAGTGCTAGACTGCTAAGAAACTATTATTCCTGTAAATGATAAATGCTGTAATCTCTATATAGCTAAAGGAATTTTGAGATCATTAAAAAGTTTACAATGTGCTACTAAAACAAAGGGAAGTAGCTTATGAGGAGCTCTCATTAACATAATCAAAATTTTGAAAATTGAAAGGGGAAACAGTAGGTTTGCTTTCTTGAGAAAATGTTTTTAAATACTATTACATTTATTATCTATTTTTACACAGCAACTCAGTATAGCACAGGGCTCCTGATGATCCATAAAGACTTGATTCCTTAAACTGAATCTTCTAAAAGATTTGTCTTTTTTTGTATCCTAGTCACCCTTACTTAATCATGCCACCATGATTCTTAGGAAAAGTTAAAGTGTCCAAAGTCCTGAAAGAAAATTAGAATTTTAAAATTCAGTCTTGATTAATCTCATTTGTGATCTTAATAAAGTTTTTTTTTGTATTTATACTCAGAAATCAGAGTTATGTCTTTTTTTTGATGCTGGTTGGGTTCATTCTTTTCACATTGTATTAGTTTGCTAAGGCTGTTTTAACAAAGTACCATGGACTGAGTGATTTAAACAATAAAAATTTACTTTCTCATAATTCGGAAGGGTAGGAATTTGAAATCAAGGTATTGGTAGGGTTTCTTCTGAGGCCTCTCTCCTTGCCCTGATGGCTGTCTTCTCCCTGTGTTCTTCACACTGTCTTCCCTCTGTGTGGCTTTGACTTAACTTCCTATTCTTATAAGGGTACCAGTCATACTAGATTAGGGTCCATTCTAATAATCCTGTTTTGTCTCAATTATCTCTTCAAAGACCCCATCCTTGAGTCATTAAGCAGCATCTATACTAAAACTGGAATGCTATAGAGAAGCCGAGTATTGTCCCTATGCAAGGATGATACACAAATTTGTGAAGCATTCCATATTTTTAAAATGTTTCCCGAACAGAAAAAAAAGAGGAGGTGGTGGGGGAGGAAGATCCTATCTCCAAATATGGTCACTTTTGGAAGTACTGAGAGTTAGGACTCCCCAACATATGAATTCATTCAGCCTGTAACAAACATACTCCTTTTCTTTCACAGGTCAGTTTGCTGAGAATGAAACTAATGAAGTCAATTTTAGAGAGATCCCTTCACATGTGCTATCAAAAGTATGCATGTATTTTACCTACAAGGTTCGCTATACTAACAGCTCCACAGAGATTCCTGAATTCCCAATTGCACCTGAAATTGCACTGGAACTGCTGATGGCTGCGAACTTCCTAGATTGTTAAATAAAATAAATTATAATAAACTGTTAACTTTTTTCAGTATTTAATACCTGTAGTTCAGTTAGTAATTTTTTCATATATAGCATGTTGCCTGTGTGCAGTTGAACTTTAAAGTTCATTGCAAAGCAGATTATCTTCTGTTCTTTTGCATAGCAATCAGAGTTGAAATTTGTTTGCTACATCAACAAATTAAGGACATTTTCACAAACTGATAAATAAACAAATATGCCAATTCGTAGGTGGTTTTGCCTTATCCTTTGGATGTGATTTTTAAAATTAGAGCAGTGGTGATATAGTAGATATTGAAATTTAAGCAGAAATGAACACATTCTACAGGTAAATAATGGGGCTACCGTATTTTTGTGTTTTTAGTGTTTTTTTTAAACCTATTCTGATCTTATAGCCGTTGTTAGCATTACTAGAGATATGCAAATAATTGCATTATAAACATGTTTATAACTTAGCCAAAACATTGATTTTTATAACTGTCAAAGACATAAGAGTTGACATTTCTTATGTGTCTTTTGATAAACTGCAGTATTGTTTAAGTGTATCTTGTCTTTTTGTTTATTGCTACAATATAAGAACTTTATTTAAAAGCAATTTTGGAAGATTACTGGGAATAGCTTTTGGAGCAATCACTTTTTGAACTGTAGTCACATGGTCAACAAGTAAACTACATGACTGATTTCATGTGCATTGTGCATTTTGGCCAATCCAAAGTACTGTATTTCACTGACTATAAAGCTTCCTTTGCAATATTCATTCTTCTTACATAGTTCCTTGTTGTGACTGCACTTCTGATTATTTAAATATGTTTTAAAGGATTCATTATGGACTTTATTTAGCTCTTAAAAGCTAGACTTTTCTGAACTATTCCAGTCTTCCTCCAACCAACTGAAATGTTATAAAAAATTTAAAAACGTGGAGAGATGCAGTGCAAATCTTATAATGCACTTTGATATAATATATGAATTATCTTCTTTTAATTAAAATATGTCCCAATAAGTATGATACCCATAATCTGTGGGTCTTCTACTTAAATCAGACTTAGGTCATTCAGCTTTTATACTAAACAGACAAAAAAATTTGAAAAACTTGACAGAGCACCTCTGCTTAGGCATGGGAAAAGGAGCACTGGAGTAGGGTTTATTATTATCTCTATCTTAATAGTTAAACAAAGCTGTCATTATAGGAGATATATAGTGAAGCCTTCAGGTTAGTTCTTTGAGACTGGTTTAATATGGACCAGTTTTTCTGGAACCTGCCAAGAACATAACCAAGATCTATAAAAGTAATTTTTCCTCATAGAAGACCTAACGTTGTACTTTCCAGCTTACTGAAAGCAATTAAATATGTTAATTACATATATTTTAGTAACTTCTCAAGACATACTGGTACATATTTTAGTGTAGAAGATTATCAAGTACAAGAATTATATTCTACTTGCTGACAAATAATGTCAAAAACCTAAATGATGATCTTAAAGGTCAAAGTGACAACTAGAATAAAGTTCAGCTTTGACCAATTTTAGTAGGTTACTTTATGTGTGAGATCCAGAAGTAACCTTAAGTTTAAAATACTGAAATATAACTGAAAGATTAGGAAAAACTATGTCTCTTGCGGCAAATGATACTTGCATGTTAATAAAGGCTCTTGACTGAAAGGTTTGATGAACACTTGGTGTTTGATCTTTTTAACTGTAATTTTCTCATTCTCCTAAGAATTCAAGAAACTACTTGCTTCAGGACATCTTGCCATATGATTTAATAGCAAGAATTTTTTATTTGGTTAAATCAAAGAGATAATTTTATATAGCATTGAAAACAGTTTTCTGACACTTGGTAATTACTTTCCAAATTATGGGCAAATCTGCCCAACTTTTTTTTCTACACACAAACTATTACCACAAAATCCTGTTTTATTCAGTTAATATTTTGTTTCTGTACCAAGATTACTTTATGATTTTTAGGTTGCTTATCTTTCATGTAACTATTGACAAATAACAGTCTCCTTACTTTTGAAGTCTTGTTGATACCAAGAAATACAAATTCAGCTCATGTTAAAAGAGAAATACATTTAGAGATATCTTGCTGTGCATGGAATGGTCATCTTAGTGCAAGCCATATTGCTAAATTTACCAATTCTTTCAAAATAGTTCAAATAGTCTGAGAAATAATATAAAACTGCTGTTAAAGACTGAAGGGTGTTTAACACTAGTAATTCCTGTCTATATAATTTTTTATAAAGAAATTTCATACAACTTAACAAAATTTGGATGTATCCAGACTTAGTAGTGCTAAGTTGAGCTTTTGATTGGTTATCTCTGAGTTTGATAAAACATTTAAAGATCTGGAAATCAGTAAATGCCATTGATTTTTTTATATATATGGTGTTTTACTTGCAATATATAAATCTGTTTTAATTCCAGGCCAGTCATATTTGTGCCAAGATTTTACATTTCTATTAATTTAAGCTCTTAATGTACCTAATGATTTCTTGGTTTAAGCAAATATTTATTAACCTAGAAGTATTTTTGGTATGTTAGAGCACAAAACTGGGAGTTAAAGTCTGGAATCTTGTGTTAACTAGCCATGTGACCTTGAACAAGTTACTGGGCCTTAATTTTACATTTAGAAAGTTAGTAGATTGCACATTAATAGCGTGATAAGGTTTACCAGATTAATTTTTTTAATGAACAAACAGGATTGTGGATATTGCTTAAATCCAAGATTGCAAACTATAGATGATAAGATTAGGATTATAAATGAGAGAAAATAGCCTTGTTGTTGCATCTCTTAAAACTCTAAATTTCAGTTTTGCTGCTTTTGATTAAGCATTAAATACCATACATCAGTACTACGTATATTAATAATTAGAATTAATTTAGAATCCTTATAGTTTTCTATTGCCTGCTACATAAAGAAAATTCAGTTTTAGTTTTGGTTATCAATAATTGTTAATATAAAGGGAATATTGGCTGTTTTCATACTAGTATTACATAATGCAGGCTCAACCCAAAACTCAATTTTTTCGTTCATACCCTCAATCAGTAACTTATGTTGAAACAGATACATGTGTAAATTACTTACTTCATGTATTTATAGATGAAAACAAGCTCCCCCTCCAATGCCCTGTTGGAATATTATTTTCTTCCTCTACATTCCCTTAGTTGGTCCCTCCATGCCCACAAGTCATTTGCAAATATTTTCTTTTAACAATTCTATTATTTTAGCTTTTACATTTAGGCCTTTGATTTTAAATTTTGTGTATGGTTTGCAGTAATTATCCAGCCTCATTCTTTCTTATGTGGGCATCCCAGTACCATTTGTTAAAGAGACTATTCTTTTCCCCATTTAATGGTCATGGTACCCTTGTTGAAAATTTTAAAGTTGCTTTAAGATAGAACTTACATCTTAATCATCAAATTGTTTTGTAAGTTTTGTGTTTGTTATTACTCTTATGTAGGACCCAGGGGCATCAGAATTAGATTTTCTTTTACCCCTCTGTAATACTAGATGCTTAGAGTCATTTTTAATATAAAAATGTCTTATAATAGTCACCTAGATATAAGTTTATATGTTAAGGCCTTTATTTGTGATAAGATCTATTGCTTCATTATTTAGAGAAGCATGTATACGATGATAGCTTAGAATATGAAAAATTGAAATTTCATGAGTTTTTATTCAGTCAGAATTGTCTAAAATCTTTTAATCAGCCTTTTACATCATGAAGTAAGGCTTGTGATTAACTCTGTCTATGCATAGGATCTAGTTCTACTGTTGGATTTTTGGTAATATATCACTAGGATTTTAACTATAAGGCATGTTAAATTTTGATGCAGATTTATCAAATATATTTTACTTTTGAGTCAGTGTAGTGTCATTTCTATGAATCCCATGTCAAGTATAATTTTGAATTGGAAAGTACATTTTCTTCAGACTACTAAAGACAATTTTTTTCTTTCCATAATTCAACCACTTTTGAAAATGCACATTTCGTTTCTTACAGCCATCATTTGGGTCAACCAATATGTTGCCTTTTGCTATTTGGTTTTTATTTTGATGAAGATCTAAGACAAAATTTATAGCCCAAGAAAGTCACAAGCTAATTTATGGTGAGATTCTAGATTCAGATTATAGTTCAAATTAGAACAAACATGGTGCTTAGATTCTAGAGATGACCTATGAAAGCTACATCCAGAAAAGGAAGTCATGTTTGTTAGAATGTTGACATAAACAACATACAGAATATTGAAATGGTAGAATTGAGATAGGGAGGTTATGCGTGAGGTGTGCCTATGAACTAGTAAATGCTTAAGAAATATATAACATTTCTATCCAAATGAACATTATCCTTCACTTAGTAGGGCTGTTGTTGCTCAAAATGTTTCCAGACTTTAGAGCTTATCATAAGTGTTCTTTTGAATAGCCTCATAAGTGGGAGATGCTTTTCTTTAAACGTTTTGCAATAGCCTGTAAATGTTTTTTATCTAAACCTACTGAATAAAAGTAAATGACCAGGCTCATTCTGGAAGAAGGTATATAACTAGAAGAATTAGAGTAGCTTTCTCATGTAGCCAGTAATCTGGCTTAGGTATACATGACATGTCACAAAAACCAAAAAGAAGAATATAGCAGCATCAAAGTTGTAATTCAAATGGATTTTATAAAATTGCTCTCGTACAATGTAGCACATCTCTGTTACTTTGCCAAAGTAGATAGGGTTTAAGCATTGTGCTTCCAACATTTTGTTGGGTTTTTTTTCAACATCACATTGAAAGACTATTTTCCTTTCAGAAAGAGCCTGGGCAAGAACAGGCTCTATCTGGTAAAGTACTATACCATCCTTTAACACTGAAGTTACTCTGATGAAAACCTATTCCTAAGAATTGAGTCCGGGAAGTTGCACTGACTAGTGAAATGGCTATACTAAAGTTATAAAAGGCCAAAAGCCTGTGAAACTAAAACTACAATTTATGTGATTTGTTTTTTAATGTAACCGTTATCATTCTTTTCCTAGTGGCAATTTTTGCCTTATGTACATCTTCTAAGAACTAGATTGTAAGACAGTAGGAATGAAGGGGGAGAATTATTTTTTTAGGTGGTGTTGCTCTGTTACCTTTCCTGGTACCCAGCACAGTACCTTTACATTGCAAGCATTCAATAAATGTTGAGTTGAAGCAAACTCACTGGTGTGTAAAGGTAGTGTCTCAATCATATTCTACTGCAACCTTAAGTTTTATGTCTTAACTACTGATATGTAAATGTTGAAATAAAAGATTAGTCAGGCTAACTGGAGATATCTGCACATCATCTAGTCTGCCACTTGCAGGGAAGAGTACTGAATGGGAAGGCAGGAAAGCTTGGTTCAAGAACATTGTTAATGATTCAGCTTCTTGATGTTCTCCCATGAAAAACTATAATCTCTGAATAAACATTACTCTAAAGAAGATACAGAAATGACCAACAATAAGTGCAAACCTCCTCATGTCTTAAGTTTTTAGGGAAATACTAAACCACAATAAAATACTTTGTATCCACTATGATAGCTATAATATTATTTATTTTTTTAAAGCAGCTCCTCAATTTATTTTTATATTTTTAAGATTTTATGTATTTATTTGACAGAGAGAGAGAGAGATCACAAGTAGGCAGAGAGGCAGGCAGAGAGTGAAGGGGAGCAGGCTCCCTGCTGAGCAGAGAGCCCAATGCGGGGCTTGATCCCAGGACCCTGAGATCATGACCTGAGCTGAAGGCAGAGGCTTTAACCCACTGAGCCACCCAGGCGCCCCTAGCTATAATATTTTTTTAAAGGACAAAAATAAATATTGGCCCAGATGTGTAAAAATTGCAACTTATAAATTGCAGGTGTGAATGTAAAATGGAGCAGCTGCTATAGAAAAGTTTTGCACTTCAAAAAATTAAACGGAGAGGTTCCAGTTCAAGATGGCAATGTGGAAGATTGAACTCACCTCCTCCAGGGAGAATGCCAAATTACATCTATTACTAGAACAATTGCTCCTGAAGAAGAACTAAGGCTTACTGAACAGCTACTGAACAACAAAGATAGAACAGCAAGAGAAATGGAGACAAGCCACAGTTCAAAAGAGTAACTGGTATATCCAGCTAGCCAGCAAAAGTCACTAAACACACATAATCTGCATAGGGGACATCATACACAAGACCATGGCTTCAACTTTAGGAGAAGTAGCCATTTCACCTAATTCACAGAAATAAACAGAAAATCAAGCAAATGGGGAGAATGTTCCAAAAGAAAGAAGAAAAAGAAAATGAAACAGACAAGCAAATGCCTGATAAGGAATTTAAAGCAATGATCACAAAGATACCGAGTTGGAGAAAATAATTGGAGAACTCAGTGAAACCTTCAGTAAAGAGATAGAAAATATTAAAAAGAATCAGAGTTGAAGAATACAATAACTGAAGTAAAAAAACACTAGAGGGAATCAACACTAGATTAGAAGATGCAAAAGAACATATCAGGATCTAAAAGAAAGAATAATAGAAAGCACACAAACTGAAGAGCAAAAAGAGAAAAAAATGAGAATAGCTTAAGAGATCTCTTGGACAACATCAAGCAAACAAACATTTGTATTACGGGGGTCCCAGAAGGAGAGAGAGAGGTGTAGAAAATTTATTTGAACAAATAACTGTAAACTTTCCTAACCTAGGGTAAGAAATAGACATCCAAGTCCAAGAAGCACACAAAGTTCCAAAAAAGATGTAGAGAATCTTAAAAGCAGAAAGAAAACAAAAAGAATCTTAAAAGCAGCAAGAAAGAAAAAAGTTACCTACAAGGGAAAACTTATAAGACTATCAGCTGAATTTTCAGCAGGAACTGTAAGCCATAAGAGAGGGACATGATATATTCAGAGTGCTAGAAGGAAAAAGTCAACAACCAAGAATACCCAGTAAGGTTGTCATTCAAATTTGAAGGAGAGATAAAGAGTTTCCCAGACAAACAAAAGATAAAGGAGTTTATCATCACCAAACTAACCTTACAAGAAATGTTAAAGGGACTTCTTTAAGTGGAAAAGAAATGGCCATAATTAGACATGAGAAAACTATGAATTAAAAGACGTAAAAATGTAAAAAGATGTAAAATATGACAAGATATACATAAAATGTGGGGAAGGCAATAAAAAAAGATAAAGGGGGAAAAGATTTTTTTTCCCTTTTTTTTTTTTTTAAATGCGTTTGGACTTAAATGACCATTGAATTAATATGGACTGTTATTTACTTAGTATATCGTATATGAACCTCTTGGTAACCACAAACCCAAAACCTATGATAGATACACAATAAAAAAGAAAAAGAAAGCCAAACAAAACACTGCAGATACTCCTCAATCACAAAGAGAACCGAAGAGAACAAAGAACTATAAAATTTTACTATGTAAAATTTAAGATATTGGTTAAGAAAAGAGTAGGAACTCCCAAAATTAAATAGGGATAGTTTCTAATCTCTCATGACCCTCTCAACAGCTAAATCTGCCACCATGTTCTGAAGCAAGGACTCCTTTATACCTAGGAAATATACTCTGGGGAGAGCTAATTCTTGCCTCACGCATCATTGTTTCAGACTAGGAATATAAATTGATCCCTGGAGATTCCCTAGATCCAGCATCAACATTAATGAAAGATTAGTGCAACTCCAATGAAGACAGGATCACCAGGAGCTCAGATCCCCCAAGAAAAAAAGTTTAGGCCACCCCACTTGGCAAAGAATTCCAGCTAGGAAGTTTACAAAGGAAATACAATGGAAGAAGAAAATCATAAAAACCTGCTCTAAGCCTTACAACCAGTTGTAAAAATGACAAGTACGCCTCTACCTACATATTCTTTCCTGCTATGTCATGTGTATATCTACATGTGTCAACCACCTCCCCCTTTTTCTACCATCTCCTTTTTTCCCCCCACTATTTCATTTAGCATTTGCGGGGGTTTAACTTTATAATTAGTCCTTGAAGGGATCACAAGAAAACTGGAGTAGAAACAGATATCATGTAGAGATCTCAGATTTGTTTTTAAATTCAATAATTGATGAAACATTGAGTTGCTCCTCTCCAAGGAAGGGGTAGTGCTTTTTTTTTTTTCAGTTTTATTGAACTATAATTGACATACAGAACTATATAAGTTCATTTATCCATTCTCCTGTTGATGGACATTTGGGTTGCTTCCAATTTTGAGTTCTTACACATAATGCTGCTATGAACATTTTTTGTACATGGGTTTTGGTGCTCATATATACACATTTTATGTCAATACCCAGAAGTAAAATTGTAGATTCATAGGAAATGTATGTTTGGCTCTATAAATTTCTGGCTAATAGTTTCCCAAAGTGGTTGTACCAGTTTACAATTTCACCAGCAGTGTATGAAAGTTCTAGCTACTCCACATCCTTACTAACACTTAGTAATGACGATTTCACTTTAGCCATTCTAGAGGAGGTATTGCGGTACCGTATTTATTTAGATATTCTCTTTTGTGAAGTGCCCCTTTTGCCCTGTTCCTACTGAGTTGCTGGCCTCTTAGATCATTCTAGATATGCATCTTTTTTGTTAGATGTATTGAAAATATCATCGAGGGTGCAGGCTGGCTCAGTCGGTAGGAACATGCAAATCTTGATCTCAGGGTCGTGAGTTCAATCCCCTTGTTGGATGTGGAGCCTACTTAAAAAAGTAAAATAAAATAAAATCTTTAAGAAAAAAAGAAGAAAAAGAAAATATCTTCTATCAGTCAGTGGTTTGCTTTTCACTCTCTTAATCTTGGATTCTTGTGAATAATAGTTCTTAATTTTAATATAATCAAATTACTTTTTCCTTTATGGTTAGTGTTAGTACTGTGTTAAGACATTTTTGATTACCCCTGGGCCCTAAAGCTATTCTCTTATGTTCCCTTTTACATTTAGAATTATAGTCCATCTAGAATTGATATTTAAATATGGTATTAGGCAGAGTTCAAGATTTCTTTCTTCCCACATTAATGTCTAATTGACCCAATAGCATTGACTGAAAAGGCCATTCTTTCCCCCCACTGCACTGCACCATTGCCTTTGTTGTAAATCAAGTTATTGTATATGTGTGGGTCTGTTTCTGGACTCTTTCTTCTATTATTATGGACTAATGAAAAATGAAGCCATTTTCTGTCATTCCTGAATGATTCTGAAAGATATTGTGATATCACTCCACATACATACAAAATACATAGTTTTTAAGGCCATCCACAGTCTGAATCCAACCTATATTTCTAACATTACATCCCACCAGCAGCTGGCACAAGGATCTTTAGCTCTAGCTGAGTCATGCAGAGTCCCTGGTCCAACTATGGTTAACTAATGTATTTTAGAAACTTCATCCCCATTATTTGCTGGTGAATAGGATGAATTTTGTTGCTCTCAGGCTAATATCTAATAAGTTTGGGATATATTTATGGAATTACAGCTTGTCTCTTATCTCTGACTCCATGCTTTATTGGTCTGACTTTACATCTGCCACAAGGTTCTGATTCTAATTCAATTCCCTTACCAATTATGGTGTAAACCTGGACTTCCTGCTTGACTGGGGCCCAAATACCATGCCTAATATTGCCAAAATGTTCTTAATGACACTAAAAATGTTTCCATGGAAACTCAAACCACAAAGTGGGATCTGTTTCAAACACTTCTTGAAACTGTAATGCACCTCCATTGTTGGTTACAATTGGGAGTTTTGCCTAGAGATCCCAGCCACGGTGTCCACTCTCTCAAGCAAGCTATTGCTTTAGAGAGCAGTTGTATTGTCCACTCTCTAAAGCAGGTATTGATCCCTGTCCCAGGTTATGTGTCCTCCTGGAAGTTGTGTCAACAGATCACTGCTACGAGGGCCAGCCCCAGAGCTAGGCCTTTCCTGTAGCCCCTGCCCCTCATTTCCTCTTTCCTCTTTCTCTCGCACCTGCAGTCCACCACTCACATTCTGTCCTGCTTCATAATCAAAATGGTATGTATTACAACATCTAACCTATATCCCTACCCTCCTTCACAAGCAGCCATGCTATCCTAATTATCTTAACTTAAAAACATTCTAACTCTCCTGTCTTCATGAAAAGATTCTTTTTTTCTTTAAAGATTTTATTTTATTTATTTAACAGAAAGAAAGAGATCACAAGTAGGCAGAGAGGCAGGCAGAGAGAGAGAGGGAAGCAGGCTCCCTGCTGAGCAGAGACCCCGATGCAATACCAGGACCCTGAGATCATGACCTGAGCCGAAGGCAGACGCTTTAACTCACTGAGCCGCCCAGGCGCCCCTTCATGAAAAATTCTTATCCTCATGTACTCTTATGTTTATTGCTGTATTATTTATAATAGCCAAAATATGGAAGAAACTCAAGTGTTGATTGATAGAGGAATGGATAAATAAAATTTTATATATATGTATACACACACATATACACACACATATACATATACATATGTGTATATATATGTATATATACACACGCACACACACACACAACAGAATATTATTCGTCCATAAAAAAATGAAATCTTGCCATTTGTAACAACATAGATGCATCTAGATGGTATAATGCAGTCAGAGAAAGACAAATACCATATGATTTCACTCATATGTCAAATTTAAGAAACCAAACAAGAAAAAAGAGACAGACAAAAAGACCAGACTCTTAAATATAGAGAACTGGTGATTGCCTATGTGGGTGGGGGGGAGGGGATGGGTGAAATAGGTGAAGGGGATTAAGAGTACATTCATGACGAGCACTGAGTAATGTATAGAATGTTGAATCACTATATTGTATACCTGAAAATAATATAACACTGTATGTTAATTATTGAAATTAGAAAAATCAATTAATTTTTAAAAAGGTGCTTATGCCTTCCCTTCTTTTCCCACAGCTCTACCTCTCCTTCAACACCCATTTCAAATCATCCCTTTCCCAATCTCTGTTCTCTCATTTGCTTTTATTTGTATGTCAACTTCAGCATGTACCACAACTAGCCTTAGATCATAAGTAATTATATGTGTCTGTATAATTCTATAATTACATTTGTCTGTTTCCCTTACAAATTGCGGAACACTGGGCAATATTTTTAATCCCCATAAATCTTGTATTGGGCCTTGTGCACAGTCAATTTGTAAATATACAGTAAGTTTAAGTTGAACCCTGGAGTCTGGATACCCATGTGGCTGTAGGGGAGAAGAGGACTGAATACTGATTCTACCACTTATTCATCTGCTATCATACACACCTGCTGCGTGACCTTGGCCATGTCATTTAATTTCTCTGACTTTCTCAGATGCAAAAATGGGAACGATTAAATATCCTGCTAGTTTATTAAATATCTTTAACATGTTTAAGAGTACTTAGCATATAGCAATCTCATAATAGGGTTTTTTTAAAAGATTTTGTTCATTTATTTGTCAGAGAGAGAGAGCACAAGCAGGGGGAGCAGCGGGCCAAGGGAGAAGCAGGCTCCCCCTTGATCAAGGAGTCCGATGTCAGACTCAATCCCAGGACCCTGGGATCATGACATGAGCCGAAGACAGATGCTTAACCGATTGAGCTACCCAGACGTCCCTCGTAGTAAGTTTTTTAATAAAGTTCCCTAACTACAAAAAGGAGAATAGAACAAACAGATGAAATGATAGGAATTTCCCAGAAATAAATGATTAGAAATTTCTTATGCTAGAAATCCCACCGTTTTATAATTCTGATTTAAAATGATCAAATAGTGTTACAGTGGGGAATTTAAAATACTAACCTCTAGTCTCACTATTTACATGTCAACAGCAACGGTAAATGCTATTTTATATAATTTAGCATCTACCTGATAGGAAATTTGACCAGACTATAAGTAAATAATTTCCACCAGGATATAATTGGACAGGCAAATTGTTTCTAACCAATGAAATATCTTCCATACTTCTGTGGAAGCTGGATATTCTACCAGAAACAAGAGTGGGGTTGCTTTATAGCATTTACATTCTGATGCATATTCACACTTGTCAGGCCTAAGTTGTATCTAAGCTGGCTGTACTCCCCACATAGAGGATTCTTATTCCCTGGCCCTTTCTCAGGTCTCTTGTCCCAACTTGATTATCAATCACAGTTATGTCCTCTGGCCATGCTATCTAAATGAGGTACCACTCCATGCCTATTATTTTTTTAATGCCAGTCTCTTTGTTTCCTTCCTAGTAATTGGTAATGTTTAATTATTTATGTATTTATTTAATCAGCCTATCTCCCTCTATACACTCTAAGTACCATGAAGGAAGAGACCATGTCCATCTGGGTTACAGTTGGATCACCAGAGCTGGTGCATACTAGGTACTTAGTGAATACCTAATGGATGAATTAATTAAGCAATGTAGATAAACTCATCACTCACCACTACTTTGTTTACCTCAGTAGCTTCTTCATTCAACTTTTAGTTGGTTGAAGAGCTCTCAAAACTAAATTCCATGAGCTTTTACTCAGATGGTTCTAAAATTTGGGGCCACATTTTCTCTTCCCCAAGGATTTTTTAACTGACTGAGGCACCCAGGTGCCCCTTCCCCAAGGATTTTTTAGATATTGATCTACCGTTTTCTAGTACCAAAATGGAGAACTCTGATACCAAACTGATTTGTTCTTAATTTTGTAAGGCAATATCTATAGGAGTTTTTCTTTATGTTTAAATTCCAGTATTTTTATTAGGCTATGTCTCTATGCTGACTGGTCTGTATTATCTTTCCAAAAAATTTTGCTAGACTAAGTTTTTAATCTTTTCTCCTAATTTTTTAAGATAAAAATTTCAAACTTTGAGGAAAGTTAATAGTACAATGAATACCTATATACTCCTTACCTAGATTTATCAGTCGTTAACATTGGTCACATAAGTTTTATCTCTCCTTATATGTCTAAGAAGTTTGTTTTAAGAAATTGGCTCATGCAGGGCATCTGGGTGCCTCAGTTGGTTAAGGGTCTGCCTTTGGCTCAGGTCATGATCCTGGGGTCCTGGGATCAAGTCCAACATTGGGCTCCCTGCTCAGGGGAGAGTCTGCTTCTCCCTTTGCCTTCATCTCCCTCTGCCTGCTGTTCCCGCCGATCGTGCTCTCTCTTAAATAAATAAAAATCAGAAAGAAAGAAAGAAAGAAAAGAAAGAAAAGAAAGAAAAGAAAGAAAAGAAGGAAGGAAGGAAGGAAGGAAGGAAGGAAGGAAGGAAGAAAGGAAGGAAGAAAGAAAGGAAGAAAAGAAGAAAGGAAGAAAGAAAGAGAAAGAGAGAAAGGAAAGGAAAGAAGGAAGGAGGGAGGGAGGGAGAGAGGGAAGGAAGGAAGGAAGGGAAGAGAGAGAAAGGGGAAGGAAGGAAGGAAACCAACCAACCAACCAAATAAATAAATAAATAGGCTCATGCAGTATCGAGGCTGGCAATTCTGAAATCCATAGGGCAGACTGGCAGGCTAGACACTCAGGCAGAAATTGATGCTGCAGTCTTGAGGCAAGATTTCTTCTTCAGGAAAGCCTCAGTTTTTATTCTTAGAAGCCTTCAACTGATTAGATGAGGTCCTGTCCAGATTATCAAGGGTAATATCTTCTATGTAATGTCAACTGGAGGGGCACCTGGGTGGCTCAGTCCTTAAACATCTGCCTTTGAAAAAAAAAAAAAAAAACATCTGCCTTCGGCTCAGGTCATGATCTCAGGGTCCTGGGATCAAGCCCCATGTCAGGCTCCTTGCTTGACAGAGTCTGATTCTCTCTTTGCCCCTCCATTACTTGTGCGTGAGCTCTCTCTCTCTCTCTCTCTCACTTCTGTCTCAAGTAAATAAATAAAATGTTTTAAAATAAATAAATAAAGTCAACTGGATTGTAGATGTTCACCACATCTACAAAACACTGTTACAGAAACACTTAGATTAAATAACTGGGTAATATAGACTAGCTGAAGTGATACATGAAATTGCTATCAAAATTATCTCTACATTTCTCTATGTAGGTATAGCTCTCTCATTATGTAGAATACATATACATATGTGTGTGCTTGTAAAATTTGTAATTTTGACTGCCCATCTGAAAGTTGCAGAAATCTTACACTTTCACCCATAAACACTACAACATTTTTGCCCTAAAGTCTAGGATATTCTCCTACGTATCTACAATATAGTGAGTGCAACAAAGTAACTTTGATACAGTAACATTAAATTTTCCCTGATTGCCATAATAACTTTTTTAAATCTAGCATTTACTGAAGATTACTTACTACGTTTAATTGTTCTGTCTTTTTACTCTTATTAATTAATTTTAAGTAAACTCTACTTTTAACGCGGACCTCAAACTCATGACCCTGAGATCAAGAGTCACATGCTCTACTAACTGAGCCAGCCAGGGACCCCATCTTTTTGCTCTTCTTTAATTCTAGCACAATCCTCTTTTTTTCCCTTTTGTCACACTGACATTTTTTTTTTTTTTAATCCTGACATTTTTTAAGAGCCCAGGCCAATTGTGTTATAGAATGTCTCACAATCTGGATTTGACTGACTATTCCTTCATGATTAGATTCAGGTTAAAATTGTAGTCAAAGAACACTAAATAAGTAACACCATATACTTAACATTAAATCCCACTAGGAGGCATATTAGTTTGTCTCTTCGGTTCGGTGCATGTAGTATCATCAGTCAGATATCTCTATTAACAAAGAATATGCTTTACCCTTTGAAATTTATAAGTAATCCGAGGGTTGGTGGTTTGTGACTATCCTGTTCCTCAATAACACGTTATCTAATGGTATTAGTGTCCACGGATGATCTTTGCCTGAATCAGTTATTACACTGATAGTTACAAAATGGTGATTTTCTATCATTACTTCCTCATTTAGAAGCTGACATTCTTCTGTAAAAGAGGTTTCCTCTTTCCCTTTTCTTTTGGAGCACTGCTATGATTCATGAATTTTTTCTTCTCAGTATTTTATAATTCATTACCATCATTATTCTTTTTCATAACCAAAATATCCCAGTATGACCAATGGAAATCCTTTCAAGATGGATACTGCACTTTTTTATATGTCCCCATCACTCTGTAAACACTTAACTTTCTAGCACAATGATATAGTTTTTGGCTAACCTTAAGCTTTCCTTGCCCTAAACCTGGAATCAGCCATTTGCTAATGAGCCATTCCTTCCTTTTAGTGAGGAATAGTACTTGAAACCAAGTCTCATGCTCATTGTTACCGGATGATCATTAATTCTATGCCATTTCAGTGGGTAGAGCTAGAAAATGTATGCATGTTTGTGTGTGCTTGTCTTTCCCCCTTTTTTTCATATGCAAAGGATAGCATGCTGTATCCTCTTTCATGCCCTGATTTTTTTCACTTAATCATTCCATGTACATTCACAGAGCTCTTTCTCATTCTTTTTATAGTTGCACAGTAATTTCATTGTGTAATTACACCATAGTTTATGAACTGGTCTACTATGGATAGGCTCTTAAGTTGTTCCAATAATTTTGTAGTACAAATAATGCCACTACGAATAACCTTGTAGAAATTTTGTTCTGTATTTGTGGAGGGATAAATCTTTAGTGTAAATTCTCTGAATCAGGAATGCTGGGACAAAGGGTAAATTCATGTTTACTTTTGTTAGACATTGCCAAATTCCCTCCCAGAGAGGTTGTACCATTTTGCATTCCCAACAACAATGTATAAATGTGCCTGTTTTCTCACAGGTTTACAGCATTTTAATTTCTACCAATCTCAGAGCTGAGAAATGGTACTTATGTGCAGTTTTGTGTTTCTCTTTTTATGGGTAAAGGCGAACAGTTTCTCATGCACTTAACATCCCTTCTCTTTTTTTTTTTTTCTGTAAGTTGTCTGTTAATGTCTTTTGACCACTTGCCAGTCAGGTGCCACGTCGGGCTCCTTGCTCGGCGGGGAGCCTGCTTCTCCCCTGCCTGCCATTCCCCCTGTTTGTGCTTGCTGTCTCTCTCTCTCCCTCGCTCTGTGTTAAATAAATAAAATCTTTTAAAAAAATAAATAAATAAAAGAAAAATAAAATGTCTATCACTTCTCTCGTGAATTGAGATGCCAAGTTTTTCACATATTAAATTTCCATATATATTTTGTTCTTTTTCTGCGTTTCCTATTCTGTTACACTGATTTGTCTCTTCATATAACAGTACCATAAGACAGAGAGAGAGAGAGAGAGAGAGCACGAGCATGGGAGGGGCAAAGAGAGAGGGAGAAGCAGGCTCTCAGCTGAGCAGGGAGCCTGATGCAGGGCTTGATCCCGGGACCCTGAGATCATGACCTGAGCTGAAGGCAGAGGCTGAACCAACTGAGCCACCCAGGCACCCTACATTTTATTTTTTAGAGAAGTTTTGGGTTCATAAACTGAGTGGAAAGTACAAAGTTTTCATACTGAGTGGAAACTGAGTGGAAAGTACAAAGTTTTCATACACGCCCGTCCTCACACATGTACACCTTCCCCAATAGTGACATCCTGCACCATAACAGTACATTTGGTACAATCAATGAACCTATACTGACACTTAAGTATCGCACTAAGTCAAATAATTTACATTAGGTTTCATTCTTGGTGTTAGATATCCTATGGGTGTTATAAGGATATGTATTCACCATTGTAGTATCATATACAATAGTTTCATTGCCCTAAAACAAGCTTCTGTGCTCTGCCTATTCATCCCTCCTTCCTCCTAACCCCTGGCAACCACTGATCTTTTAACTGTCTCTACAGTTTTGCCTTTTCCAGAATGTCATATAGTAGGAACCATACAGTATCTAGCCTTTCCAGATTGGCTTCTTCCACTTAGTAATATGTGCTTGTTTCCTCTGTCTTTTCACGACTTGACAACTCATTTCCTTTTAGAGCTGAATAATATTCCAGTGTCTGGATGTACCACAGCTTATCCATTCACCCACTGAAGAACATCTTAGTTGCTTCCAAGTTGTGGCGATTATAAATAAAACTGCTATAAATATCTGTGGGCAGCTTTTTGTGTGGACATAAGTTTTCAGCTCTTTTGGGTAGATATCAAGGAGCATTATTGCTGGATTGTATAAAAACATGTTTAGTTTTGTAGAAACCTCAAACTGTCTTCCAAAGCAAATCTACCATTTTGTATTCCTACTCTCAGTGAATGAGAATCCCTATTGCACCATATCCTCTCCAGCATTTGGAACTGTCAATGTTTCAGATTTGGGGTATTTTAATAGGTGTTTAATGGTATGTCATTGTTTTAATTTGCAGTACTCTATGACATGTGATATTGAACATCTTTTCATATGCTTACTCATCATATGTATATCTTCTCTGACTAGGTATCTGTTCAGGTCTTTCATCCATTTGTTACTTAAGTTGTCATTTTCTTGTTGTTATCTCATTTTCTTATTGTTGAATTCTTTGTATATTTGGGAGAAGTGTTTACCAGATGTGTCTTTTGCAAACATTTGCTCCCATTTTGTGGCTTGTCTTATCATTCTCTTGAAAATTATCTTTTGCAGACAGGAGTTTTAAATTGTAATGAAGTCCAGCTTATCCATTATTTTATATCATAGATCATGGCTTTGGTGTTATCTCTAAAATGTCATTGCATAGCCAATGATACCTGGATTTTTCCCATATTATCTTCTAGGAGCTTTATAGCTTTGTATTTTGCATTTAGGTTTATGATCCATTTTGAGTTAATTTTTGTAAACGATGTAAAGTCTGTGTCTAGATTCTTTTTCCTACATGGATGCCTAACTCCAGGACCATTTGTTGAAAAAACTATCTTTACTCCATTGCATTTTCTTTCTCCTTTGTCAAAGATTTGTTGACTATATTTATGTGGGTCTACTTCTGAGCTCTTTATTCTGTTCCATTTATCTGTCTATTATTTTGCCAATACTACACTGCTTTGATCACTGTAGCTATATAGTAAGTCTGAAAGTCAAGTAGTATTAATTCTCTGATTTTGTTCTCCTTCAATAGTGAGATGGCTATTCTGGGTCTTTTGCCTCTCCATATAGACTTTAGAATCAGTTTGTCAATAACCACAAGATAACTTTTGGGGATTTTGATTGAGATTGCATTGAATCTATAAATCAAATTGAGATGAACTGACATCTTGACAATATTGAGTCTTCCTATCCATGAACATGGACTATCTCTCCATTTATTATTTATTTGATATCTTTCATCAGTTTTGTAGTTTCCCTCACATAGGTCTTATATTTCATTAGATTTATACCTAATTATTTCCTCTGGGGGGTGCTAATGTAAATCATGTGTTTTTAATTTCAAATTCCACTTGTTCTTTGTAATATATGCAATTGATATTTGCATATTAACTTTGTATCCTACAACCTTGCTATAAGCACTTACTATTCCAGCTTTATCAATTATTTTAAATTTTCTATATGTTCCTTTCATATGTGAACAAAGACAGTCTTTTTCTTCCTTCCCAAACTATATACCTCTTATCTTATTGCATTAGTAGTACTTCCTGTATGAGGTTGAAAAGCAATGATGAGAGGGACATCCTTGCCTTGTTCCTAATCTTAGTGGGAAAGGTTATTTCTCACCATTAAATATGATATTAGCTATGGGTTTTTTATGGATAATTTTTTTTAAAGAGTTACATATCATATATTATTTTATTAAGATTTTATTTATTTATTTGACAGAGAGAGAGATCACAAGTAGGCAGAGAGGCAGGCAGAGAGAGAAGGGGAAGCAGGCTCCCTGCTGAGCAGAGAGCCCGATGCAGGGCTCGATCCCAGGACCCTGAGATCATGACCTGAGCCGAAAGAAGAGGCTTTAACCCAATGAGCCACCCGGGCGCCCCTTTATGGATAATTTTTATCAAGCTGAGGAAGTTCCCCTCCATTCCTAGTTTAGTAAGAGTGTTTATCACAAATGGGTGTTGGATTTTGTCAAATGTTTTTTCTGTATTCTTTCCTTCATTAGCAGTGTGTGTATATGTGTGTGTGTAGGTGTAGTTTTTTAGTGATTACCCTAGTTTGCACATTTACAACTAACCCAAGTCCATTTTCAAATAACACTATATTGATTCATGAGTAGTGCAAGTAATTTGTAGTAACAAAGTAATCCTAACTCATTCCTCCCATCCCTTGTATTATTTGCTGTCATTCATTTCATTTATATCTAAGTATATATAAATATATATGCACATACATAATTGAATACATTGTTGCCATTATTTTGAGAAAACTGTTATCTTTTAGATCAATTAAGAAAAACAAAAATGAAAGTTTTATTTTACCTCCACTTATTCCTTTGCTGCTCTTCTGTATGTGGATACAAGTTTCTGATCTATATAATTTTCCTTCTCTCTGAAGAACTTCTTTTAACATTTTTTGCCAGGCAGGTCTACTGGCAACAAATTCCCTTAATTTTTATTTGTCTGAGAAAGTCTTTATTTCTCTTTCCCTTTTGAAGGTTAATTTCACAAGGCACAGAATTGTAGTTTCGTGTTTTTTTCCTCCAAACACTTTAAATATTTCATCCCATTCTCTTCTTGCTTGCGTGGTTTCTGAGAAGTTGAATATAATGCTTTTCGTTGTTCTTTTATAGGCTGTTTTCCCCCGTGTCTTCTTTTAAGATTTTTTTTCTTTATCTTTGATTTTCTGCATTTTGCATATGATGTGTCTAGGCTTAAGTTTTTTGTTTTTGTTTGTTGGAATTTACCCTGCTTGGTAACTCAGAGTTTCCTGGATCTGTAGTTTGGTGTCCGCCATTAATTTGGAGAAATTTTTAGTCATTACTGCTTCAAGATTGCCTTTGTTCCTTCCTTTCTTTCTTCTTCTTTTTATATTCCCATTATGTATACATTACCCCTTTTGTACTTGTCCCACAGTTCTTGGATATTCTGTTCTGGGCTTTTTCAGTCTTTTTTCTCTTTGCTTCTGTTTCTGTTGTCATATCCTCAAGTTCAGAGGTTCTTTCCTCAGCCATGCTCAGTCTACTCATGAACTCATCAAAGCCATTCTTCATTTGTTAGTGTTTCTGATCTTTAGCTTTTTGATCCTAAGCTTTAGTTTTTGATCTTTAGAAAGAATCTTTGATTTTTTCTTAAAATTTTCATCTCTCTGCTTAATTACCCATCTGTTCTTGCATGTTGCATACTTTTTTCATTAAAGTTCTTAGCATTTAATCATAGTTTTAAAAAATTCCTGTTCAGATAATCCCAACATTCCTGCCATATCTAACTCTGGTTCTTATACTTATTCAGTCTCTTTAAACTATTGCCCTCCTAGCATAGGAATGTGTTCACATATTCCTATGTGCATTCACAAACACAAAAAACTCTCAGTGTTTTGGGGCAGGGGGAGGTTGTGGAGACATCATCAGGCAGGCATGTTCAATTACTAAGTCAATATCCAGTGCCTTTCACCTTCCTGAAGTTAGACTGAAAGTTTCAGGGTTCTAATCAAGACTTGGCCTTTTTGGCAATCAGCTCCCATCCTGAAGATAACTAGGGGCTTGCCAAGAGTTAACATATGATGCTCCTGTCACTGAGAAAATTCCAAGGGATTTAGGAGCTCTGTGTCAGGAGCCAGAGACAAAAATCAAATATATATTCCTATATACCACACAAATCTTTTAGTACTTTTTGTTCCATTTGTTGTTTTTCTTCAGAAGCCATCAACTATGCCTATATATTTATATATTTAATAGTATTTTTATGTCTTCCATATCTATCATTTCTTCTCTACTCCTTAAAAAAATCCAAATATCCAGTCTGTGTTTTTCTGTTTTCTATTTTTCTTAAAAATGTCTTTTTATAGTTTGTTTGAATCAGGTTCAACACAAGGTTAACATATTACATTTGTTTAATAACTTCTTATCTTTTATTTTTTGAGTTTTCCTCCACCTCCCTTTTGCCATTTATTGAAGAAACTGCATCATTTGTCCTGTAGAATTTCCTATAATCTGACTTTAGCTGTTTGCAGCCTTGTGATGCAGTTTAATAAGTTCCTCTGTTTTGCATGTCTCTCATCCTTATTTCCTATAAACTGACCATGAGATAGAGAATCTTGATTTTTTTTTTTTTTTTTTTTGCAAGAGCACTTCACATTACTTTCTATTTTATTGTCTTCAAAAGGCATATAGCATCTGGTTGTCCCACTATTACTTATGTTAAAGTTTATCAATTGGTTCAGGAATATCAACATGATCCATCCATAACAAAGTTCCCCTTCAACTTTTTGTTCAAACTGATTGCTTTAGCACCTATTGATGATTGATGGCTGCCTCCATTATTTCACTAGGGCAAGCACAATTATTATTCTTTTATTCTCTCATATTTTCCACGTACAATAGCTGGAATTCTTCTCTGAAGAATTCCCTTTTATCAATTATTTGGTTACCTTGAAATACAGTTTATACAAACAAGGCAAAAAAAAAAAACATTACTCTTTCTCTTTTCCCTTTTCCCCCAATGAATTGGTGACCTAGCAAACTCCAAAGGTGACCAATGAGGTTTCTTTTCAGTATTGTTATGAATTTATGATTTTATATGATTGTGTGTATGTATGTGTATCTATACATACATTCAGTTTATTACAGTCCTTACTTGTTTTGTTGCTCAAACCATCTTATCTTTGGCCAGAAGATCCCCTTCAGGGTTGGCTTCCCTGATCATTTTAAACTCTTTGTTCTTTTTTTTACTTCATTTGATAAAGCCAATTAAGCAAATAGAGCCAGGAACAGTCACCAGAGCAGTCATGCCAAAACACAAATCTGGCCTTACCACTTCCCATCTGAAAATACCTCAAATTTGGTAAATGGTTTCTAAGCTAAAGTCCAACCTGTTCGTCAACCAACAAAGCCTTCCATGACCACGTTTTGCGTGCCTCTTGTTTCCCACTTCCTTCCATCAATTTCTATTGGGCAATACCAAACTGTTAACCCCTGTTGACACCAATTACACAGTTCCTGCTCCCTCTGCCTGGAATGCCTCTCTTCTACCCCTCTTTCACCTGTGCTAGGGCCTTAGTTCTTCCAGAAAGCTGTTTTGGGCTGCTAGGCAAGGCCAAGTACCCTCCACTTATGATCCTGTAATAGCCAGTAAGTAGCTTTTTCCATATTCTATCAAAATCCCTTCTTTCATCTGTTTTCTTGATTGTAAGCAATGTGAGTATGGGGACTGTATCTTACTCATCTTTATATCCCCAGTGCCTGGCATTCAATATATGCTTTTTGATAAAATTGTCCTTTTTTTTTTTTTTTTTTGTCAAACTGTCTGAAAATACACCATAGATATATTTGGGGGCATCAGATACTCTTGGTAAAATGTAAAATCCTCCATGCCTATTAGGTTTCACAGTTTAAAATGAATCAATTTGATTAGAGTTATTTTTATTTTAAAACTCCATTGACATGGGTCATTAAGAGAATAGATTTGGAAGGACAATATTGTGTATTCGTTAAAGAATTCAATCTGTAGAGTCAGACAGTTGGAGTTCCCAAGGTAGAATTCTGATTCTGCTATGGTTATGTATAAGCTGTGTGACTTTGGCAAATTACCTAGCCTCTCCAGGTCTGTTTTCTTACCTGTAAAACGAGAATTGTTTTATGTACTTCATAGTGCTGCATTAAAGATTATATAGTACAAGAAATATAAGTGCCTCTTACACTGCCTATATGGCACATACAAATATTCCATCCCAAGTAGCTCGTATCATTATTGTTATTAATAAAGGCAGGTCGGGAAAGATGCCACATGTGGGGAAGGACACTGGGTGGGTCAGGGAGAGGCAACATCCCAACCTTGAAACTTTGTCTATAGCAAGCTCAGCTCAAAGCAGAGTCTGATTCATAGACCAGACTGTTCTACGTTTACAAGAAATTGGGGGATCCTGTCATAGGTATTTCTCAGTCACTGACACACATAACCTACTCCTTATCTCTAGCTAACATGTCATCTGCCCACTGGAAAGAGAACTTAAGAGTAATTCAGAAGAAAAATTAGCTATTGCCTGTCACCTATATAGTCCTATGCAGTTTACAAAACTCCTTCATACCCATGATTCACCTAGACTCTACCACAAACCACGCGTTGGCATATTTGTCTCCATTTTTACAGATGACGAAACCAAGATTCAGAGAAGTTTAAATGACCAACTCCAGGTCATGAAAGTAGGAAGTAGCCGAGTTAGGATTCAAATGAAGGCCTTTTGACTCTAAGTCTAGTGTCTTTTCTAACACATGGTAAGAGATCAGGCAAAAGGGAGCACAAAATGGGATGGGGAAGTAAGGCGAAAGATCATAGGATGAGAAAGAACTATCTGGCAAGGACAAAATCAGTAGGACTGCCATCCCTCCTAAGGAGTAAAAGAAGGATAAATATGTGTTGGGGCAATGAAGGCCTTATGAGCAGGTGAAAGGGGGTAATACGAATAATGATGAAACAATTATGGAATGCTTTGACAAGGAAAATAACTTATCTGGAAACCTTTGGAGAAATCATTGACTCTCCATTTTACAGATGAAAAAATCCAGATGTAGGGAGATACCTCACCAGCCTTCAGTCTCATACCATAAATGGGAGAGCCAGTCCAAAGACTAGCCACAACTTACTGGTATGGGTGTGTTAAAATCTTGAAATGCCTTTCCCTTTTTAAAAATATCTTTATTGGGGAGGTGGTGGCTCAGTCCGTAGAGCATGCAACTCTTGATGTTGGGGTCATGAGTTTGAGCCTCATGTTGGGCACAGAGATCACTTAAAAAATAAAAAATAATAAAAAAAAGTTTAAAAAATAGCTTTTTGGGGTATAATTCATGCACCGTAAATTTCACCCATAATAATTACTCAATAATTTTGAGTAAATTTATACAGTTGGGTAACCATCACCACAATCCAGTTTTAGAACATTTCTGTTCTAAAAAAACGCTGAAATACTTCAATAGTGGTTAGTAAATAGACACTTCCCTCAAATCCCCAAAAGAATCACCCTTCAGGGGTGCCTGGGTGGCTCAGTGGGTTAAAGCCTCTGCCTTCGGCTCAGGTCATGATCCCAGGGTCCTGGGATCGAGCCCCGCATCGAGCTCTCTGCTTGGCGGGGAGCCTGCTTCCCTCTCTCTCTCTGCCTGTCTCTCTGCCTACTTGTGATCTCTCTCTGTCAAATAAATAAATAAAATCTTTAAAAAAAAAAAAAAAAGAACCACCTTTCAATTCCCTGAATCACTCCACACCTCCCTATGATCTAATTACAGTATCTGGTCCACAGAGCAAGGAGCATCCAGGTCCTTGCTCCAACACTGAGCAGCTTCTGTTCTTCCTGGTTGGTACCTTTGCTACATCTGTGCCACATCTGTTGTTAAATACTGTTTGTGTCACCCTTGGAAGGATCAAGGCAAGCATTTAATTCCTCTGGTTCCTAATCTGAGCTGTTCACATAGCACCCTCCTTTTCAGAAAGACAGGAAATTAAATAAGTGAACAAAAGAAAACAAGAGCTATGAAATTATGTCTACATAAAAGATAGACAGGTTTTGAAAGGTCAAGAGATTGAGCTGGTATCTACAGTGATGGTTACCTCTCCAGCAAAGGTGTTCTTATCTTGAGGTTTATACACTTCTGGTGATGGATGAACTTCTGAGAGTCAAGTACCTCCCTGAAATACAAAATTTCATGAGTATGCACATTTTTCTGTGGAGTGGGTCCATGGACAAAACGAAAAAAAAACTATAACTTGCTGAGAACATGCTTGGTAAGAGGTTTAGGGGAGAAACAAACAAGGAATGTACAGACCTGGGGAAAAGAATTTTAGCTAGCGGGATAGGGAAAGGGAAGACAGTGAAGACAAAGTTCTCTTGATTCACAGTTTTATTTACGAGCCAGATATGTATGTGAAGCAACTATTTTTGACATGTAGAAAAAGTCACGCAGATTAGGTCACATATATAAACCCTTTGTTATTTTGCTAAATTTCTTTGTCCTCTATTAGGAGATTCACATGAAATGAGTAGTTTGGGTTATGCTTTTCTTAAAGTGCCACTCTAAATTATGAATCTGGAGTTTTGCTACTTCATTAAATCCCATCTATAGCTCAACTGGATTACATTACCATTTTAAAATTGTTAACTATGGCCTGCCAGTAGGTCTACATAAATTACAATGAAGTCAAGTTCATTCCTAGTATATCTATAAATGTGATTTTTAAATTCAAAATAGTACATCATTCCCATTGCATTTTATCTTAGATGTTTTAAGATGGTATTTTGGACATATCATTTAAATTTTTTATGTTCTGTACTAGGCACATAGAATTTGAAATCTGGAAGAAAACTTGAAGATTATGCAGTCTGATTTGCTCATTTTATTGATAAATAAACCGAGAGAGATTAGGAGCCCTGACCAGGCTTGCTCATGACAGAGCTAAGACAAGACTACCAGCATTGGATTCTTAGCTTGGTGCCTTTTCCAACATCCAATTAACAAGCTAATGGTTACTGAATTGCTAACATTTCTCTGATGAGATCACCCAGTAGGAGAATATGAACAAACCATCCAAAGAGACACAGACTCAAGCAAAGACTCCTCAACTCTGCCTCTTCACACTCTGACAAGAAGATTCTCCTTCTTGTCCTAACTCTCCAGTCTAGTGAATCACTAGAACTCAAACATTCATAAGTCACAACATATTATCAATATTGTGGCATTTGCCCAGTGATCACTTTGTGAGTTCTTCAAGTTACTAGACTCTGGTTTCCCATATTTCCTCCCCTTTTCTGCCAGAAAGTCCAGCTGCTTTTAGTCCTCTGTGTCACAGCCTCTACCTTTGCCTTGGTGGGGACAACCTCGGGCACATACATAGCTTGTGTATGCCCTCTTTTTTTTTTTGTCCTCCAGGGAGGTGGAGGTGGAGGTAGTTTGTGAGATAAGGGAGAATCACCTTGAACATGATGGTCGTTTGTAATTGATGTGGAAATAAAAAAAATCATCAAATCTAACAAAAATAATAATTATCTTTTTTTTTTTAAAGATCTTATTTATTTATTTGGCAGAGAGAGACCACAAGTAGGCAGAGAGGCAGGCAGAGAGAGAGGAGGAAGCAGACTCCCCGCTTGAGCAGAGAGCCCGATGCGGGACTCGATCCCAGGACCCCGAGATCATGACCTGAACTGAAGGCAGAGGCCCCAACCCACCAAGCCACCCAGGCGCCCTAATTATCTCTTAATATCATCTAATATGCATTTTATGTTTAAATTTCTCTAGTTGTCTCAAAAATATCTTCTTTACAGTTGATTTGAATCAGGATCCAAACAAGGTTAACATGTCTGTATTGGCTTAATATGTCTCTTAGGTATCTTTTTTTGCAAATGGTGCTATTAAAAAGATTCTTTAAGGGCATGGGAAATTTTAACTTTACTATTATTGAACTGTTTTCCAAAGTGATTGTCCAATTTTGCTCCTATAGAGCTCTTATAGAGAGCTTCACCCCGCTTTTGGTGTTGTCAGACATTTTGCCTGCTGCCTATGTAATAGTAAGCCCCACACTGTAAAGAAATATGTAAGCCTTGTCTTCAAACACTGTATAGTCAAATGTTTTAGATAGAAAAATATTATGCTCCCTAGAGATACTATATGTTCCACTCCATCTGAAAGTCATTGTTTTAGCTCCTGAATACATCAGGATCTTTCCATTATATATTAATAAAAAAATGAAGAAGATAGTAAGCATATACTACTTAATATTTCCCAGGAAAGATATGATTGGTACTGACTTTTCCCTCCCCTGAAGATCCTTTTTAAAAGGACCTTTTTAACACCCATAAAGCCCAAGGGACCAGATGTTGATTTTACTGTGAGGAGCGTTAAGAATTCTGTTAACTCCCTTTTCTTATTAGTACGTCATGGCAGGTTGTTGGTTCTGATGATGTCATAATGCTTTGTTTGTGGGGTCATCTGATGTCACTTATACCTTAAGAAGAATCAGCTTTTAAGTAAAATGAACTTCAGATGGTAAAACTTGATCTTCTGGAGAAATTTTCAAAGATCATAGGGATAAAGATCACTGGAAGAAAATATATATGGAAAAGCTTTCTTCTTTCATTGAGATATATGAGTTTTACTCACAGTTGAAATGTTGACAACACAACTGAGCTGACACCAGATATGCTTCCGGATGATTCCTGGTTGCTAAGAGCCTCCAAACATTCCTCAAGGACACCGTCCTTCCGCACAACAAAGGGAAAACCAGCCCATTTCTGGCAATAGGATGGAATTCTAAGAGGAAAAAGCAAACCAATATAACTTCCTCTCCAACGATTAAGAATAGTTGGTTTAATATTACACTATAGGATAACTGGTGTATTTTAAAGATCTTTTTCCTTTTTGAACACATTTTACATTAGGGAATTTCCCATAGAACATAAATGATTTTTTTTTAAAGATTATTTGAGAGAGAGTCAGCAGGAGCATGGGAGAGGCAGAGGGAGAAAGGGAGAAGCAGACTCTCCACTGAGCAGGGAGCCCCATGTGGGAGGTTCAATCCCAGGCCTCTGGGATCATGACCTGAGCTGAAGTCAGGTGCTTAACTGACTGAGCCACCCAGGGGCCCCCCAGATAGGCTATCTTTAGAGTGGGAAGGATGATATCCTACATTGCTTTTATATTTAAATCTTACAGAAATTTCTTAAAAAGAGCTCCAAGTTAATAAAATGACAGATTTCAAGCTTTTGTTCTGCTAAAGTAAAAGCCTACTACTCAATATGTCAGCCATTTAAATCTTTAAAAGAACAAGAACAGGAGGTGCAAGCCTTTGGCTTCCATTTTCCTCTTAACCAATGACATCTTCAGTTTTGGGATAGCTTTTTAAAATATGGCTTCTAATAAATGTTGGCAGAACTGGTGCATTCCCAGAATAAATTCTGAATGCTCAGCTTTCCCTATTCAAATACATCCCTAGGTCGAAGGATCACAAAACTGCCCACTATGAAACAGGCTGAAGAGAAGTTCAGATGTGATAGGTGTAAGCGTACCCTTAAGGTACACTGGTACATTAAAAAAAAAAATCACATCTAGGGTCAAATTTCTAAACAAATGTGAATGCCATAACAACCATTACTATTACTGACACACGTGAAGTTTAAAACTGACGGGCTGGAGTAAAGGGGAGACAACAGCACACGAACAAAATAAAAACTTCAAAAATTTCTCTTCCCTTTCAGGCAAGTTTCAGTTCTACAAATCTGCCCTTGCCTTTAAAATAACGTGTCGTTTTGCTCTCAATCCTCATCCCATTGTACGAAAGAAATCTGTGTCTTTCTCCCCCAAATTAGGAAGATGAGAAGCCTTTCAGACCGTAAAGACCAGAAAGCAGCCCCATGGAAAGTGGTATCCAGCCCGAAGGGTGTGAAAGCGGGCATGGTGGTGTGGAAAAGACATCCGAAAGGAAAAAAAAATCTCCAAACCATACACCTGTGATTGGAAAAACAAAAAGAAAAACCCACGGGACTGGAGATCATCACGATTTTAGGGTATATAGAGAAAAAAACAACAACCGTGGCCAGGTCAGACCAGAATCGGCGTTTCTTAGGCGACAGGAGTAGCGGGTGGGGCAGCCGCGGACGCCGGAGAGCTGGATGGGACTGAGGGTACCAACAACGCCATTTACCGCGCTCTCGCCTGCCCCTCCCCCCCCCGGAGGCCCAGCGCGCCAGCCAATCCCCTCCCTCCATCCCCTTCCCACCGGAGGCCCCGCCCCCGGCGCCCAGGATGCTGGGCCCCCGCGGCGTGACGTGAGCACGGCAACTCCGCCCCCTGCGTCTCTGGCCTTGCCGGCCTTGGGGGGATGGTTCCATCATGGCGTCAATGCAGGTGAGAGGAGTTTGCAGCATCTGGGCGGGCGAGGGAGCCGCCGAGAGGACGCAAGCGTTTTGTCGGGGGCGGTGTCTGGGACTTTGGGGCACCCAGACGGGCTCGGGAGCGACCTTGGTGGCCAGTCCTTTCCCAGCTTCAGGACGTTGAGGAGGGGTGAGAGGTGGCGAGAAGAAGGGCGGGGGAGGGGGGGTCCTCGGTCGGTCGAAGCGGACATCAGCCGGCCGGGAAGTTGGGTGATAAAGAAGGCTAAGAGGAGGAAAGGGCGAAGTTTGGCGTTGGCTTGGTGGCAGTGCTCTCGGAATCACCTCTTGCTCACACAGACGGTGGCCTGCCCGCTCGCCTCAGGGATGCCTTCTCCGCGGTCCCCGGCTGGGCGGAAACAGCTGCTCTCGCCGTTGTCGCTGGGCAAGGGCCGCCCTGAGAGGGGCTGAGTGTGGGGGAGCTGAAAAGGCGTTCCGAGAGAGGGCGGCTGGCTGCAGAAGCGCTTCGCGGCCTCTGCTCAGGCCTCCCACGCCCAGCTTCCCTGACTGCTCGGCCCCTCGGCTCTCCTCTCTTTGACTCTTAATCCTTTGCCCCGTGGGCACCTTTCTCTGTTAGTCTTCGCACTCTCAAAGAATATTAGTCCGGCAGCTCACTTTGTCGCTCTTCCCGAAGCTGCCCTTGGCCCATCAACATCATTTGCCGCCTAATATGCAATCTTCCTGAGATCTGAGTCACCAGCCCCCTTATACCTCCGGGATAGCTAGCCCTCAAATTTTTTTTTTCTACGATGCCCCACCCTTGTGGTCGCGGTAAGACTACGGTCCTTTGCCCTTCTTCCCTAGATCTTTAGTGGAATCTTAGTTTGGTAGGAGGCGTTTATTAACCCGTGTCCTGTCTACCTGACTTAGCAGTTCATGGTTTTTTGGCTTTCCAACTTAATGCACTCCTTTTTTCCAAATCTAAGGAGTGCGAATTTTTTTTTTTTCAGGCAAAGATGGCAACCACAACTGCAGTTTTGTAAAGATTGACTCTGCATTAGCTATAGCCTGTATTTAATTTTACAGATGAAGACTAGCTCTAATGAGAACATATAGGAAGAGAAGGTAGAACTGTTTGGAGTGGCAGCTGAGTGCTTTTTAGAGTTTTAACAACATCTTGAAGAGATCTACGTTTTTCTAAGGATTTAGCGCTTTTGTTTCTAGAATAAGAAGCAAGGCTTCCTTTCCTCTCCACCCTCCGTTCTTTTTCCCCCTCCTTTCTATGCGAGAACAGTTTTCCTTCTCTTTTCTGCATCTTCCTCTTTTGCGCACGTATTTGCTTCACATTTACTTCTGTGCTTTTGTGTTATCTGTCCCCTTTCAACCTATTTTCCATGCGATATTCTTTTTACCTTTGCTTCTTCCTCTGGACTTTCCTGCAGAATAGAAAAATGTCTAACTTTCCTACTTTCCGCAGATCGGTCATGGGGGGAAAAACAAGAACAATTTGAGGAAACATTATACTTTACACGGGTCTCCCCAGAGACGTTAGAGAAGTTTCGTCATTTGAGGCCAAAAAAGGAACTGTGGAACACTAGTTGAACAGGAGATGTATATGACTGAGATTATTTGTATTAAGATTAAAACTATTTAAGACTAAAAATTATGGTTAAAATCCACAACGCTTGTGATTATATTTGACAAGAGAATTATTGGGATCACTAATTAGCTGGTTAGACTTCAAGAGTCTGAAAAAAGGGAGATTTCCGTTTTTAAGAGAAAAAAGTGAGGATAGAACTGAGTCAGTACAGAACTTAATGTTGATAATCTTGAATTTTACATGGTGACTTAAGCAATAGAAAGAAAAATACATGCTTGTGAAATACTGCATTTTTCTGTGTCCCAAGTATTACCAACTGTCTTACCACCCTTTATTCCTTTATGTCTTCTGATTAGAGGAATGGAAAACTGATGTTTCCTATTTTAATTAAAACTAAATCTTTCCTTTTGTTTGTAATTTTGAAATATGTGATACAGGTTTTCTGGTAGTATCTTGGAAAATAATTTTAATATAGATAAATCAAGCTCTTTGAAACACAATACTACTTTCTTTGTGGTTATTCTGTCTTTGCTGAACAAAATTTTTTCCTGACCGTCTTAATAGCAAAAATTTTTTTTTAAAGATTTTTATTTTTTAAAGTAATCTTTACACCCAGCATGGGGCTCGAACTCACAACCCCAAGATCAAGAGTTGCATGCTATACCAACTGAGCCAGCCAGGCACCCCTTAATAGCAAAATTGAACTGTTCAAAAGCATTTTTTTTAAAATTTTATTTATTTGACAGAGAGAGAGAGATCACAAGTAGACAGAGAGGCAGGCAGAGAGAGAGGTGGAAACAGGCTCCCTGCTGAGCAGAGAGCCTGTTGTGGGGCTTGATCACAGGATCCTGAGATCATGACCTGAGCCAAAGACAGAGGCTTTAACCCACTGAGCCATGCGGGCGCCCTGCAAAATGAAACTTCAGAACAACTGAATTACATATAAAACTGCAACCAAATTACGAAATTTGTTTATTCACTCATAAATTTCAAGGGCCCACTGTGTCTAATACTGATCAGGGTGTTGGAGATGCAGTGAACAAAAGCAGACAAAGATTTTGCTCAAGGTGGGGGAGACAGATAAGAACCAAATACTTAAGTATTATATTAGAAGCTGATAATGCTATGAAGAGAAAGCATGGAAGGGAGTTAGGAAGTGGATATTTTGGAGATTTCAGTTATAGTGCTTAGGAAAAAGTATACTATATACTGCTGCTTTGACCATGTCCTTACCTAAAAAGTTTTCAGATTTCTTTAGTTTACGCCAGGATATTATTGCTGCTCAGATTACCTAAGCTGTAAGAAGAACTATTTTAAAAACCTACAAATTGTAGAAATGTAATACAGGATTTGATTACTTGATAAAAAGGAAATAGTCTTCAGAATCAACATCAAGTAAGGGTGGACTTTGGCTTTTTCATTAGAGAGTATTTTGAAGTTGAGGTTTTAACTCCTTTAGTGTACTCTATCAGGTGCCTCCCAACCTTTTCTCACGTGGTATACATAGAAAATAATTTTTGAATCACACACTAAGGTGGATGAAGTAAAACATTGGGGATGAGTATTAGTATTCTGACGTATGTAATGCTGGGGTTGCTCTACTCTGTAATATTGCTAAAGTTGTTCTTCGTTACATAGTTCAAGGTTATAATTTTCAAATTTACTTGAGCCTTTGAGATATTCGTTCTTTCTTTTTTTTTTCTTTTTTCCCCTTACTGTTTCTTACTAGAACGAAGTTGCAAATTACCAAGATTATGGTTAGATTATGTTTTAAGAAAGCATTCCTAGAGAATGGTGGGCTTCTGGCAATACTTAAAAATGTCAGAAGTTAGAGTAAAGAAACCTCTCCATTTAATTGTGATAGTTCTAGAAATGTTAAGTAATTCTTGTAGATTTTCTGCTTTCTTTTTCCTCTCTTACCTAATGGAGGTCTTATATTGTCAACTGTTGATTTGACTAGATAGAGGGAGATTAAGACTTAGTAACAGATTATGAATGTGTGCTTATTTTCATATGACTTCGAAATAGTGTTATGTTATTTTATTCACAACTCTGCACTGCTTTTTACTCAAGTGTCTGGCTATAGCGATTGAGAGAGGTAGAATATGGGTTCTTACTGACATTTTTAGTAGTCACATTGCTCCATATGATTATTGTTTGATGATGCTGTGAAGGGGTACAGCATAATCAAAAGTTAGAAAATTGACTTATCTTGGATCCTGAGGCTTATTGAATACTGGGAACTTGGGAGAGTGTATATGCCTAGAATTATAGTATCTGAGAAGGTTGACTGGGTACTCTGGCTAGGAGTAGGGAGCTGCTGGGACAAGTCAAGGAAAGGGGGAACAGTGTAGAATAGAATGGAAGGTATTTTGTTTGAATGAGAAACCTAAATATAGGTAGGCGGAGTACATGTGAATAAAGGATAAAGCTAAGATAATCTTAACTTTCAAAGCAGTCACTCTGATACTTTCTTTTAGCTGTTAATCAATTACTGCTTAATGAGACGCTTTCTGTTTTTATCCTAAAGTGTTTGTTGGGTGTTTCATTTAACTCTTCAGGTCTCTTCTACACCCCTGTGCCATATATCTCATGAGAATAGGAAAAATACCTTTTCTTTGTCTCTTAAAGTCACCTGGTGATTACAGTAAATGTTAACACTTCAAAAACCATTTCTAATTAGCAAGTTCTGCATTAGTTTAATTCTATTTTAGAGAAATCTTTTAAGCAATTCTTATAATTGCTTAAAATAATAGTAAGATTGAGTCCCTATAATAGTAAGATTGAGTCCCTATAAAGGAATAATTTATTTTTTATTTTTTTTATAAAGGAATAATTTAAAGTTCATGTTTTTATACATATATTCCCCCAAAGTTGGCTTATTTTCTTGAGTTTTATGTTTGCCACAAAACGGTTTTCAAAATATTTTTCTGTTCTTTCTCTTTGGATTCTTAACTCCAGCCTTGTAAAATGGGAAGTCAGATAATCCTATTTCATTTTAAAAGAAACAGAGAGTGACTTTAGGTAAGTAATCACTTATTTGGAAAGTGACTTACCCAAAATTACATAGCAACTGAGTGCTGAAGCTATGATTAGAAACCAAGCTCTGAAATCTGTTGATGCTATGAAGTTGTATGTAATTAATATGTTAACAAATTTGGCATTGTAGAGAAATTATTGGGATAATTACTTTCCAGTCAAGAAGTAAATGTTTACTGGGCTAACATTTTATAGCTTCTATAGCTAAGATGGGAGAAAAATATTCCTTTTTTATCTTATTTTTTTATCCTATTTTATCTATAAAATACTTGTTTGTGTTTGTGGAGTGTTTTTAATAATTCTTCACTTGATAGCCTTTTTTGCGAATGCAGGTTTTGGGTCACCAACAAATGGTGCATGCCGTTGAGTTATATATTCTGAGAAAAATTAATCTTATTCAGTAGGTCTTGTAAAACTTCATTAGGAAAAAAATCACAGGATATGGAATCAGAAGACCTGGATTTAGGTTCAGTTTCACTACTTAACATCTATGTTGCCCAGAAATCAGGGCGTCAAGTTGCTGGTTAAGACAAAAGTAAATTAATAGAGAGGTAAGCATGTATAAAACTATTTGACTTTCCTTCCCAAACCTGTTTTTTTTCTGTAGTTTTCCCCATATTGGTACATGGCAACTTTTTTCATCCATTTGTTTAACCAGAAACGTTGGTTTCATCCCATCCTCTAGTGAAAACATTAGCAAATTCTGTCAAGCTCTACCTTCAAAATATATCCAGAATCCAACTGTTTATCCTTTCTTTTGAATTACTCCGTGATGTAAATCATCATGATCCCTCATCTGGATTATATCAACAGTTTCATAACTGGTTTCCCTGCTTCTGCCCTTATTCCCTCACTGTCTTTTTCTCAGCCCAGATATTATTTAGAGTCTTTCAAAACAAAAGCCTAACGTCACTTCACTTGCATCCCTTCTGTGGCTTCCCTGTATTACTCAGAATGTACGGTTGACCCTTTAATAATACAGGGTTAGTGGTGCTGACCCCTGCGCAGTCCAAAATTCATGCATAGCTTTTGACTTCCAAAAACTTAACCATTGGGTGCCTTGGTGGCTCAGTTGGTTAAGCGTCTGCCTTTGGCTCAGGTCATGATCCTGGGGTCCTGGGATCAAGTCCTGCATCAGGCTCCCTGCTCAACAGAGAGTGTTCGTCTCCCTCCGACCATACCCCCTCCCGTGCTCTCTCATTCTCTCTCACACTCTCTCAAATAAACAAACAAAATCTTAAAAAAAAAAAATTAACCACTAATTGCCTACTGTTAGTTGGAAGCTTTATTGATAACATAGTTAACATATATTTTGAATGTTATGTGCAGTGTATACTGTATTCCTATAAAAAAGTAAGCTAGAGAAAAAAGTTAAAATCATAAGGAAGAGAAAATGCATTTATCGTACTGTACTGTATTTATCAGAAAAAATTCACATCAGGGGCGCCTGGGAGGCTCAGTGGGTTAAAGCCTCTGCCTTCAGCTCAGGTCCTGATCTCAGCGTCCTGGGATCGAGCCCCGCATCGGGCTCTCTGTTCAGCAGGGAGCCTGCTTCCCCCTCTCTCTCTGCCTGCCTCTCTGCCTACTGGTGATCTCTCTCTCTGTCAAACAAATAAACAAAACAAAACAAAAAATTCACATGTAAGTAGACCTGTGCGTTTCAAACCTATGTTCAAGGGTCACCTGTAATCCAGAGTCCCTGTTAAGGCATAGAAGGCTTTACTACATTATCTGTCTCATTCAAACACCCCTTCCCTCCCCCCCCCCCCTTATCTATGCACTCCTTGCTGTTTCTACCTTTGGGCTTTTGCCCTTACTTCCTCTGCTTGGAGTCTTCACCTATCTGGGTGGCTCACTTCCTTTATTCTCTCAGATCTTTCTTTAAATGTAATTACTTAGAGAATCCTTCCTTGACCACCCAATGTAAAATAGCTCTCCCATCCCTGCCACTTAAAATTCCCCTTACCCTGCTAAATTTTTCATAGCCCTGACATTATTTATTAATTTATTTACTATTTATCCTGAACATAACTCAGTACCTGGCATGTAGTAGGCCCTCAGTAAATGTTGAAGGAATAAATGAGCACAGCTTCTGGATTCAGATAAACTTGGTTTGAATTCTAGCTTTGCCACTTAATAGCTGTGTAGCTTTTTTTGCTCAATATAAAATAGGGATAATAATCATATGGGGAAGGGGCACCTGGGTGGCTCAGTGGGTTAAATCCTCTGCTTTGGCTCAGGTCATGGTCTCAGGGGCCAGGGATCGAGCCCTGCATCAGGCTTTCTGCTCAGCAGGGAGCCTGCTTCCCCCTCTCTCTCTGCCTGCCTCTCTGCCTACTGTGATCTCTCTCTCTTTCTGTCAAACAAACAAACAAATAAAATCATATGGGGTAAAATTGCAAATCATTTCATGTCTGGATTTTTATAGTTATTAGTGAGTTATAATTCTCTAGACCTTATTTTGAACTACCCCTATCAGATACTCACTTTAAAAAAAAAATTGTCGGGGTGCCTGGGTGGCTCAGTGGGTTAAAGCCTCTGCCTTTGGCTCAGGTCCTGATCATGTCTAATCAGGTTCTGGGATCGAGCCCCGCATCGGGCTCTCTGCTCAGTAGGGAGCCTGCTTCCGCCTCTCTCTCTGCCTACCTCTCTGCCTACTTGTGATCTCTCTCTCTGTCAAATAAATGAATAAAATCTAAAAAAAAAAAAAAATTGTCAGGGCACCTGGGTGGCTCAGTCAGTTAAGCGGCTGCCTTTGGCTCAGGTCACGATCCCAGGGTCCTAGGATCCAGTCCCGTGTCTGGCTCCGTGCTCCACTGGGTATGTGCTCTCTCTGCCCCTCCTCCCACTCGTTCTCTCAATTTCTCTCTCTCTCTCCCTCTAATAACTAAATAAAAATCTTAAAAAAAAAAAAATTTGATTCCTGTCCTGTGTTGGCTATCAGTGGTAAAGAAGCAGATTTCCTATACGATCCTGTGTCATATGAGGTATCTCCTATTTCCACACTAGGAAGGAGAGAGGAAGTATGTTTTTGTTGTTGTTGTTTTTAAGATTTTATTGGACAGAGTGAGAGAAACCATGCGGGGGGGGGGGGGGGGAGGGGACAAGCAGACTCCCCACTGAGCAGGGAGCCTGATGAGGGGCTGAATCCTAGGACCATGGTATCATGACCTGAGCCACCTAGGCCCTTTGGAAGTATGGTTTCTAATTAGCATGTATGCTTAACTAATTCTCAAATACTGAAGAGGATTAGTGAAGTAATACTTTGAACCTCCTGTATCAGTATTAAGTGGCAAATTCTGTTTTTTCTTTTTTTAATTGAAATATAATTCACATACCATAAAATTTAACCGTTTTAATAAAGTGTAAAATTCCGTGGTTTTTAATATATTTACAACCACAATTACTATCTAATTCTAGAACCTTTCCATCACCTCAAAAGAAACCCTTTACCTATTTACAGTCACTCCCCGTTCCTTGTGACCATGCCCCACAGAAATCACTAATCTGTTTTCTACCTCTATTGGTTTGCCTGTTCTAGGTATTTCAGATAAATGGAATCATACAATATGTGGTCTTTTGTAACCGGCTTCTTACCATAATGTTTTTGAGGTTCATCCGTGTTATAGCTTATATCAGTACTTAATTCCTTTTTATGGCTATGAGTTCAATTTATGGTTGTCTATCTACAGTTTATCTGTTCATCAATTGATTGACATTTGGGGGGTTTCCTGTTTCCATTCATCAGTTAATTGGTAGTTTGTATTGTTACACATCTACTTTCTGAATAATGCCACTATGAACATTCATGCACATGTTTTTATTTGGCCATGTTTTAATTTGTCTTAAGCGTATACCGAGTAATGGAATTGCTGGGTCATTTGGTAACTGTGTGTTTAACTTTCTAAGGAACTGCCAGACATTTCCATGACAGCTGCACTATTTTACATTCCCACCAGCAGTGTGGAAAGGTTCCAGTTTCTACACATTTTGGCCAATATTTGTTGTCCTTTTTTTTTTTTTAATTATAGCTCTCCTAGTGGATGTGAAATGCTATCTCCTTGTGGTTTTGATTTGCATTTCCCTAATGACTGAGGATGTTGAGCATCTTGCATTTATTGGTAAATTTCTTGGAGAAATGTCTATTCAAATCCTTTGCCCATTTAAAAAATAAAGTTGTCTTTCTATTGAGTTGTAATTGAGTTTTCTGTGTAACTTGAATACAAGCCTTTTATCACATAAGTGATTTGCAAACATTTTCTCCTAATGAGTTGTGTTTGCACTTTATTGATGGTGTCCTTGAAAGCACAAAAATTTTTTAATTTTGATGAAGTCCAACTTATCTGTTTTTTTCATCTGTCATTTATACTCTTGGTGTCATATCTAAGAAATCATTACCTAATCCGAAGTCATAAAGATTTACACTTTATTACAGCTCTGTTTTTTTCTGAGATTGTTACAGTTTTAGTCCTTACATTTAGGTTTTGATTCACTTTGATTAACTTTTGTATGTGGTGAGGCATATTTAGTTTTGTAGTGTTAATATAGCAGCTTTTTTTTTTTTTTCTTTTTGAAGTTGCATCGGCCCAAGGTGAGAGAGCTCATCAGATTTGATAGTATCCTGCTGGATTCAAGTTATTTTTCTAGGTTGAGTGGAGCTGTTAAACTTTTTCAGATGAGAATTTTTATTGTAGCCCTACTACTAAGAAATGTGATTGTGGTCCTAATAAACTATTACTGAGAATACTTATTCATATATCAGCTTTTATAGTAATTAAAATTGGCATACCAACTTCAGTTTTTAGACTTAAAAAAAGCTTTGAGCGATAGGGCATTTTTAGAGGTCATCTTGTTCAACCATCATACTTTTTCTTTAAGTCATTGCTGCATTTTGTGATTACAGGTAGTTGGTGAAATATAATTTGTTTACTTTTGTACTACATGAAGATATATTGAGCAAATTGAGTATATAGGTTTTTTTTTTTAAATGTAGATTTTTTTATGAGAAAAACTGTTACATTCTTAGGAAATCCAATTTAGGGATTCTAGTGGAGAAAATTACATGAGCATATTGTTGTCATCTTAGTTGTTGATGTTGCTTAGTGGAAACCCTCATAGAATTCATTGTAACAATTAGTTTGAGCTACCTTGATTGATATTTCTACCTTGATTTGATACTTCAGTATTCATGGATTCTGTATCTGTGACTCTGCCTACTAGTAAAATTTATTTGTAAGCCTAAAATCAGTCCTCATGGTGCTTTTGTGATGATTTGCACACGTGCAGAGCTGTGAAAAATTGGAGTAGCTAGATGTGTATGTTCCCAACTGCAATCAAACAAGGTAACATTCTGCCTTGCTTCAGCTATCATGCTGTAAACAGGTGTCCTTTTCTCAGTCTATTTAGTGCCACTTTTTTGCATTTCTTGCATTTTGGTGCTTTGGGGGATTTCACTGTTTAAAATGGCCTCCATGCAAAGTATTGAAGTGCTGTCTAGTGTTCCAAATTGCAAGAAGACTGTAGTGTACTTTTCGTAGAAAATGTGTGTGTGTTAGATAACGTTTGTTCAGGCATGTGCTGTTAGCCTTGGGTTCGATGATAATGAATCAACAACATAAATTAAGGAGTTTTTAAACAGACATATGAAAACCTATGTTATTAATTGGTCGAATTTGGCCAAAGGATGCAGGAACCTAACTGTATTTCCCTTAGGAACAGTTGTTCAGTATTTGCTAACTTAGTATTTGCTGTGACTTAATAGTCTATAACATAACTACTATGAATAATGAGAATTGGCTGTAGTTTGATTTAAATCTCAGTCTGCCTCTGTGCCTGGATGACTCAACGGGTAAAGTGTCCCACTCTTGATTTTGGCTTAGGTCATGATCTCAGAGTTGTGAGGTCGAGCCCTTCATCAGGCTCTGCGCTGGCCATGGAGCCTGCTTAAGATTCTCTCTCTCCTTCTGCCTCCCTCCTGCCCCCCCCCCCAAAATAAGTAAATTTCAGTCAGCCTTTGATTTAAAATGTATTGAAACCAAGTTAAAACTGATAAAATGTAATGTCCTTGCTATATCCAGGTTTCTTTTTTGCTTTTTTTCCCCCCATTTTATACTGTAGATCAGTACCTTCTAGTTTTTTTGAGTTACCTGTACAATTCCGGTTAGTGGTCTCCCACTTTGGCATTGTATTGAAATCACCTGGGGAGCTTTTAAAGGGAAAAAACTATCCCCAGAGATTGATTTAATTGGTCTGGCATGCATTTTGGGTACTGGAATTTTTCTCAGCTCCTGGGTAATTCTTTTTGTTTTGTTTTTAAGATTTTATTTATTATTTAATTGAGAGAGAGAGAGAGAGCACATGTGCAAGTGAACCTGTTGAGGGGACTAGGAGCCCAGGGAGAGGGGAACAAGCAGACTCCATGCTGAGCACAGAACCCAATGGGGGCTTAATCCCTGGACCCTGAGATCATGACCTGAGCCGAAATCAAGAGTTGGACAATTAACCCTCTGAGCTGCCCAGGTGACCTGCTCCTGGATAATTCTAATGTACAGCCTAGGTGGAGAACTAATCTTAACTATAGTGGGAACTTAGGTGTGCAAATGATGTAAATTGGATATGATGTAATACATCTCCATGGACCAGATTGAGTTCAGGAGATAGTAGACTTTTCAAAGTTGATACCTCTGGAGAGAACTTTAAGAACCAAATTGGAGCCTGAAAATGTTTATATGTATTCCAAGCTGTCTGTATCATTACAGTTCTATTAAAGGACGTCCATTTCCTGTACATATCAAAACAAATGTTGATGGCTTTATCATTTTTAGTGAATTCTCTTGTTTGGTGGCTATTTTATACACAGAAAGTTTCTGCCATGAGTTCTTTTGTGAAGGAGGATTAATGAACAAAATACATTATGTGGCTGTTTGGTCCTGTAGGCTCAGTTATGAGTTGAGTGATCAGTGCCAATTGTGTACCTAGACAAACTTACAAATCTTATGTCATGAATATTTGGAGCTGAATTTGACTAGTTACAATCTCAAGTTGTTTTGGTGGTGTTTTAAATAATCTTAGGAGCCCTGTATTAAAATATGAGTAACCCTTGGAATATTAGTCTTGTTTTTAGTCTTGCTAGCCCTTGCATCTCCCATCCTAAGGCCTATACTGAACTTTTTATCAGTCCATTAAAATCCCTGAGAGTCAAAGTTGTTTATGATTCTGGGAACTGGGTCTGTCTCCCTCCCGCTTTCGTTGAAGTGACGCAAACATATAAATTCTGTCGTACCCTTACTCGTTGCTAGGAATACTTAGCAATTCTTTTTAGTTCCCCCCCACTGTTTTTTTTTGTTGTTGTGGGGAGGGAGGCGTGGAGAGAGAATCCAAGCAGACTCCCTGCCTAGGGTGGAGCCCAACTCAGGCTTGATCTCACAACCCTGAAATCAAGACTTGGATGCTCAACCTGCTGAGCCTCCCAGGTGCCCCACTTTTCAGTCACCTTTATATCGAACTTCCATTTTGAATTTTGGGTAGTTTTGATAGCTCCCTATCTTGTGTTTCTGGGATTTAAAAAAAAAACCTAGCAAGTTATTTAGTTAGCCCTTTTGCTTTATACTGTACATCATGAATCCACCAAACAGCCTCAGTCCTCACAGCTGTACACATTTTTTCTTAACTCCTAGCACGTTTTACCTTTTTCATACTATTTTTCATTTCTGCTTTGTATGTATTGTAAAGGTACTTTGTCTTTATTAGGTTTTAACTCAGAGCAGTACACTCAGGTGGTAAGCACGCAGATGTTTTCTTAGTATTCTATTTACTCAAGTAGAACAGAAACTTAAATGCTTTTTTTTCAAAATAGGTCAGAAGTGATTTGAAAACATTGATTTCTTGATGTATGTCTTATTTCTTTGATGTCTGTCTTTTGCTTCAGCTTCTGCCCTGGCCCCATTATAGAAGCTAAAGAATTGAGTTGAATGGGAAAAAGTATATAGAACTTAAAATCAGTATTAAATTTCCTTTTGCTAATGTGCATCTCTTTGAACTAGATTAATATTACGTTGGTAATTCTTTCACTTTGGAGAGACCTTTATGAACTCAGTGAAAATCTGTTTTTTTTTCCTCATTAGACTTCCAGTCCACACCCTTATCTGGACAGCAGATAATCTTAGATCTTGCTTCATTGATACTAAAATTATGTAATTGCTTTCTTCCTGAACCCAAATATGTTGTGTCTCAGGATATTTCTCATATCTGAAATTGTATTATTTTTCCAGATGTTTTATTCTTAGGGTGTGCCTAGGTGTGGTTTGGGTATAGCCTGTTTGTGTGTGCATATAGAGGTGGAGATATGAGGTTGTTTAGGTAGTTTAGGGTGTTTAAGTATGAGGTTGTTTAGGGTGGGAGTGTTTTGGTAAAGGCTGTTTGTGATTAGTTCCTTCACATGTTGCAGAGGACAGAACATCTGTTGATCTCTAAAATGCATGCTTGTTTCTGATAAGCCTTTTTATCTTTTAGATACAGTTAAAGCTTTTGCATAGTGACAGAGCTTTACTTCAGATTCTTCCACCTTAAGGTGTATGGAAGAAATTGTCAGTTTAGAATACTATTACCAAAACAAAACAAAAGCCATCACAAAATCAACTCTGAAAGGATAAAGAAGTCTGGCTCAATCCTGGCAAGCCTGTAGTTTTCAGAAGTTTGTGTTGACAATGATAGAAGTACCAGAGAAAGCTAAGACAGTTAATGGTGATGAAGCCATCATCATTCCCCTCCCATGGAAGGGATTATCCATGATTCTAAACAGCAAAAGTGATGTGAATAAGTACTGCTTCTCTCTTTTTTCAGCACCTATTCTAAAACTACTTATTTGTATCTGCTTCTGACTGAAAACAGATTTTTAAATTTAATATACATTGTTAATGTTTTTTATTATCTTATTTTATATTCATAAAGTAGCAAAAAAAATAAGATATTATTCAGCTCTAGTTTTGTAATTGAAAAGAATTTAAAGGTAAATTGATAATTTCTTAAACATGGGTTGCCAAAATTGATTATATATAAATCAGTCATTTATACTTTTCATATTTCTTTTTTTATTAGGATGAAACTTAGTGTAAATACATTTTATATTCTCTTTATTATTCAAATAGACTGTTTTGTGTTACTCTCTGGAAAAAAACCAAGTTGTTGTTTTGTTTTGTTTTAGTAATCTTTACACCCATCGTGGCCTTGAATTCAGGACCCTGAGATCAAGAGTTGCGTGCTTTTCCAAGCTGAGCAAGCCAGATGCCCACAAGTTGTTTTTAGTTAAAATTTCAATGGCCTTGTATTTCCAGAAAGTTTATACATACTAATGTTAAAGAAGTTGTTGACTTCTGAGTTTGCATAGAGTAAAAGAAACAGGCTAAAGATATTCTTAGAATCTCAGAGTTACACTGTGGCTATTTTTGACAACTGAGGCCCAACTATGTATAAATTTATTAGCAAAAATTGTTATTAAGACAGCAATTTGGGGTGCTTGGCTGGCTCAGTCAGTGGAGTGTGCAGCTCTTGATCGTGGGTTTGAGAGTTCAAGCCCTACATTGGGTGTAGAGATTACTTAAAATCTTTTTTTTTTTCAAGATTGATTTTTTTTTAGAGCCTGGTGGCAGGGGTTGGGGTTGGGGGGGTGTGGGAGGGGCAGAGGGAGAAGGAAAGAGACTCTCAAGTAGGCTCCACACCCAGCATGGAGCCCAGCGCCGGGCTCAGTCTCACAACCCTGAGATCATGACCTGAGCCGAAATCAAGAGTGGGATGCTTAACTGACTGAGCCACCTAGGTGCCCCTAAAATAAAATCTTTTTTTTTAAAGAAGACTTGGAAAATTGAACTTGATCTTTATTAAAATAGTAGCCTTTTATAACATTAATGTCTTTTATAAAACATAAGTTGAAACTTCGGAAAAAATAGGTACTTTTATTTTGGTCATTTCTGTATATGTACACATACATGACATACTCTGCCATCTACTTTAAGCACCAGGTCTTAAGCACATTGCCATATTCTTTATGTTAAAAATCTTCCTATAAGCATTAAATGTCATTTTTATTTTTTTTCCTTTTTTTAATTCTTATTTGCTAATGTTTTAATCTAATCTTATAAAATTTCTATCTGCTATTGTCAAGAGAAATAATTGGAATAAATCCCTAAAATCACAGGACAGCATAACTGAGCATGCTGAGGAAGAAAGCAAACAATTGTGCACTTCCAGTGTAATAAAAAAGTTGCACAAACTGTCTTTTCATTAAATGGATATTTGGGTTTGACAAAGTAACTAACCCAGAATCTTAAGGTTAATAGTTCACTTTATGATTTTATTCCTGCTGATGGAAATCTTTGTAAATAGTGCTTAGAAAGGCATCATATTTTGTGGACATTTAAATGGGTAAAGGGTAATAAGTTGAGAGAGAACAATTGTTTATACTGAGTAGCTTTTTCCCCTCAATACTATTTTTGATTAAAAATGGAAATTTACTTGCTTTAGATAAGATAAAAGGTAATGATAACATGAATTATGGACCTTTTTGGTTTCATAGTGGTGATTTGTTCATTTGGTTAACTAAAAAAATTTGTACTAAAAACAGCTCTTTATACAGTAGCTGCCTCTTTATCTGCATTTTCGCTTCTGTGGTCCAGAAGCAGACAGTCCTCCTTTTCACATATTGATTCTCCTTCTGACATGTTTTCATTAGAAGGTCAATAATACCCTAATGCTGGGTCACAATGCTACATCATTCACCTCACTTCATCTCATCATGTAGGCATTCTATCATCTCACATCATCACAAGGAGGGTGAGTTCAGTATAATATATATTGAGAGAGAAAGAAAGCATTCACATAACTTATTGCAGTGTATTGTTATAGTTGCCTTATTTTATTACTAGTTGTTAATCTCTTACTGTTCTTAATTTGTAAATTAAACTTTATCATAGATGTGTATGTATAGGAAAAAACATAGTATATATTGGTACTGTCTGTTGGTTTCACATATCACAAGGGGTCTTGTAATGTACCCCCCTCAGATAAGGGGGGACTACTGTATTTTTTTGGGAACATGTTTAAACCATTGTGGTTATGTAGAGATATGGTTATATAGAAGTCACACTATGTTCACATTAGATGAATGTATTACAATATCATACAGGATTTACAAGGTAATATAGAGAAGTGCTTAAAACTTCAATGAGGATATATACATCACTGTAAACTACAGAAAACTGATATTAAGTAAATATGATTGAATCAGACAGAACAATGTCTAGAGGAAGCTGCATATAGCTTTAATTTGTGAAAACAAGTAGAATAACCTGGGTTCCTGGATTTTTAAATTAAAAGGAAATTTAGAGATTATTTAACTTTTTTTTTAATGAAAAAAAAATGGGCCCAAAGTGAGGTAACTTAACTTGGCTAGGTTTATGATACTTGACATGTACCTGCAATTTGTGAAGTGTCCTCCCTAACTTAAGTATTTGGAATTCATACTTTTCAGATAACTCTACTTGATAGAAAAGAAATGGTCTCAAAGAAATTGTCAGTATTATCAATTTTATCTGTCCAAGATGAGTTCCATTATAAAACTAGATTTTATGTTCCCTGGAAAATGTTGAACTAAGAACGGTAAAAATCGCCATAAGAATACATCTTTAAAAATATGTACATATATATTTTTAAAGATTTTATTTATTTATTTGACAGAGACAGCGAGAGAGGGAACACAAGCAGGTGGAGTGGGAGAGAGAGAAGCAGGCTTTCTTGCGGAGCAGGGAGCCTGATGCAGGGCTCGGTCCCAGGAACTTGGGATCATGACCTGAGCCAAAGGCAGACGCTTAACAACTGAACCACCCAGGTGCCCCTAAAAATATGTATATTTGTTAGAAGAATTTCTAACAGTTATGCTCAGTAAATTACAAATCATCAGCTGTGTGTTCCTTTGGGATTAAGTCTGTAAGAATGAAGGATCTGTACAACTAAGATCCATCAAATCTGTGGCTTAAAAAGAATCTTATAAAATCTTAATAGTCATAAAACGTAAAGGGTAAAGGCCCTGAAAGCTGTCTTTTGACATAGACAGTTGTGTCTGTGTTTGTTCTGACAGCATATCATGCTCTCATTAATCATGTTCCTGTTGTTTCCACTTTTTTTCCCCATTATAAAATAAGCTTTCATAAGCACTGCTTCCCCTCCACCTTCAATTTTAAATTATTCTTTAGAATAAGTTTTCAAAAATAGTGTTACTAGGTCTGATAGCATTCAGTGTTTTCTATCTCTTGAAGTACTTGGTGACAGTGAATTTAAAGTCATAGGGAAAAAGCTCACCAGAAATGGTAGAAAACGACTTTGCTTTAGGGGTACCTACAAAAAGAGGGACCAGTAAGTAAGACATAAAAAGTATAGCAGAAATAGGAATGAAGCCAAGTTTTGTATAACAGGATCAAAGGGAGTAAAGCTTTTCACATGGAAGATTATAAGTGTGAGTGATAAGTCACCAAAATAAGAACTCCATGCCCAATGTGGAGCTTGAATTCATGACCCTGAGATCAGGAGTCAAATGCTCTACTGACTGAACCAGCCAGGCTCCCCGAGCCCTAGTAGATTTAATAAGCAAGTGGCATTGAACCTTGAGGCTTTGAGGTGTTGAAGCTTAAGTGAATATATTAGAGGGGAATTAGAGGCAGTGAATGTTGGCTGAGTTCAAGGAGTTGGGAAGAGAAAGGAAAGGAGGAAATAGAGATAGAAGATAAAGGATGACTTTTTGCTTATTTTAGAGCCAAGAGAGATCCAATTGGTGACTCTGAAGGGAAGGGGTTATGGAATGGGAAAGAGCGAAGTTATTAGAAGTCAAAATACTAATTATGAGAACAAGATCTTAGATGACTTGATAAGGTCCAGAGAGAGAAAGGGATGGGAAGATTTTGAGAAGGGAAGAGAGAATCTCCTTTTTCTGGGAGTTAAGTGAGGGACCAGAGATGGACATAGGGACAGTGTGATTTTTTTTTTTCCTTTTAGTTGTTGGCTGAAAATGGGGAAACAAGTTGGTAGTTTGCATTCTTTGCATGTTTAGTATTTTTTGCTAAGAGGAAGTTTTCCATTAATAAATTTTGGAGAACATTTAGGGCTAGTTTTATAGATTGCAGCTGAGAGAAAACCTGGTTTGTTATTTAAAAATACTTCCCCAAAGCAAAAGAAGCTGATGCATATTTTGCTCTCTAATAAAGTTGGTTAGAGAAAACAACCAAAAAAATTTTAGAATAGTAATCTTTTCTTTTTATTTACCATTTTATTTTTTTTCTTTATTGCCATCTTTGAATTTTCATGCTACTTTAGTGTGTTTATTTTGAACTTTAAACTTTTCAAAATAATGTTTTATCTGTTGTAAGATCTCATTCTATCAACAGTCTGAGGTAGATATTTAATTATGCAGAAATTAAGATAAAGATGGTTATTCAAAGTTGCATCTATTATACACTCCTGGAAAGCACGTATTGATTTTTTTCAATTCCTTTACAATTTTTTTCAATTCAATTTTTTCAATATCCTTTACAGCATATTCTAAGTCATACTCTTAAGGTTTGTGCTTTGCTTACATTTGAACAAATCAGTGATAGAGCCTATTATCCTAAATCGTAATTCTTATTTCTTGTGATAGATCTGCACTTTGAGTTGTAGGTCAAACCAAACTTTGCACTCTTTGAGGACAATATTATCGGTCATTTTATTCAGCATATTTATTTAAGGCTTGATGTGTGTCAAACCCTGGCTATAATGTGCTTTTTCCACTACATAGCATGTTTTATGCTTTATGACATTTTATTTTCCTGAGTAACTTCTTTATTAACACTTACCAAAGTCAGTGAATGTAGCCCAGCCTGGCAGATCTGGAAGGTAAAAAAATTTTGAACTATACCTTTATGGGGGAAAAAAACCCCAAATTTAAATATTCTTCCAAAGTTAAAAAACCGTTAGCTTAAATGAGACCTCATCTCAGTCAGGCTTAATGCTGATGACAGCTTTTCATTTACAGCAAGAAATGTGATTGAGGAGAGAAAGTAGACTCAGAACTGTATTTTATTTCATTTGGAATCAGTGTTTCTGGGTAACAAATATTTTATTTTGAGTGGTAATTTTCAAAACACCAGTTAGATAACCCTGAACTAGTTTGAGAAATTCAAGTTTGGTTCTGGGGTTGTAAACTCATTGCCTCCTGAATGAAGCCAACGTGGATTAAAGTATAAAGTATGTGTGATGTATACATTAGGTTCATGGTAGAGATCATACCCAGCCTAAAGAGCCTCATTTAAAAGGAACAGCTGTGCTTCAGCTCTGGTTAGCTTTTCATCTATCACTCTGTTCACAAGAATCTTGAATTCTACAGGTTCAAAACTGAATTTAATAGCTGCCTCCAACCACACATAGAGATAAGCTATTCCTGCCTATTTCTCTTACTGTATTTCTTTCAGATAATAGCGCCACCGTCCATCCAAACTAACATCCTGTAGTCATTCTCATTTCTTCTCTTTATTCCTCCTCCCATCTAGTTACCACTAAATCCAGTCCACTCTGCATCCTAATTTAGTCCTTTGATTGCTCTGGTTGTTCACTAGTTACGTCCCAGCTTTTTTTTTTTTTCTAGTTTCAGTCTGACTTCCTGGCCTTCATTCTGTCTTAACTTCTCCAGTACATCTGCCACACCATTATTAGACTCACTCTTTTTTATTAGAAAAAGAATATTTATACACATTTGTTGTTGAAATGTTAGAAAATTAGATTAGCAAAAAAGAAAAAGAAAAATCACTACCCCAGGAATATCACTGGATGTTCAGATTAAGGATTATTTTTAAAAAATTAAGAACATTTATTCATTTATTTTGAGAGAAAGAGCCCGCATGCTCTGTGGGGAAGAGCAGAGGGGAGGGAGAGGAAGAGGGAGAGAATCCCAGTCGGACTCCATGCTGAGCACAGGGCCTGTTGAAGCCTGTTGTGGGGCTCTGTCTCACAACTCATGAGATCATGACCTGAACTGAAACCAAGAGTCGGAGGCTCAACCGACTGAGCCACTCAGGTGCCCTAGGGTTATTTTAATTTTAATTTAATTTAATTTTAATTTTTTAAAGGTTTTATTTATTTGATGGAGAGAGAGAGCACAAGTGGCAGGCAGAGGGGGAGGGGGAAGCAGGCTCCCTGCTGAGCAGAGAGCCTGCCGAGGGGTGAGCTAAAGGCAGATGCTTAACTGACTGAGCCACCCAGGTGCCCCTATTTTAATTTTTAAATATTTTGCTTTGTGTCTTTCTTATGTACACAACTTGTGTCCTTAAAAAGGCAATGCCTTGACAGTTCCCTTCCCTAGCCATTCTGAGTCAGTCCTTGATCCTATACTCTAGATCCCATATTCTTCTCATAGGCATTTTACATATCATTTATTACCTTCTTCCTCTTTCCTTGATTCTTTCTGTATTTACATATGCTTAAGTTAGTTCTTAAAAAATAAACACCTCCATGTGCCACTTTTGCCAACTGTCTCTGCTGTTCCTCCTTTCACAACCAAACTTTTGAGTGGCCTAGAAAAAAATATTATGAAATATACATACAAAAAAATCGAAAATCATAGGTGAATATTTAAATAATAAAATACCTAGCTTAAGAAAAAAGTTACCATTGGGATGCCTGGGTGGTTCAGTTGGTTAAGCTGCCTTCTGGTTCTGCCTTCTTAAGTTGCCTTCTGGTTCAGGTCATGATCCCAGGGTCCTGGGATCGAGTTCCGAATCAGGCTCCCTGCTCAGCGGGAAGCCTGTATCTCCTTCTCCCACTCGCCCTGCTTTTTGTTCCCTCTCTGTCTCTCACTCTGTCAAATAAATAAATAAAATCTTTTTTTTTTTTTAAAGGATTTCTTTTTTTTTAAGATTTTATTTATTTGACAGAGAGCACAAGTAGACAGAGGGGCAGAGAGAGGGAGAAGCAGGCTCTCTGCTTATAATAGGAGTGGACTTGATAGGTTGTACCATGTTTTTGTTCAGTTTTACCATATGTCAAAAGTGGTTAAATCAGTTTATGTTTTTCCTGGTAGTACAGGAATCCCAGGGACACCACATATTCTTGTCTAAATTAATTTTTGTAGATGGTATCTCATTGTGGTTCTATTTTGAATTTCCTTGATTAATAGGTCAAATATTTGTTTATGGACCATTTGTGTTTCCTTTTGTATGAAATGCCTGTTGATTGTTTTTGATTTATTTGTCCTTAATTGATTACAGGCTAAATTGTTTTTCCAGTTTCAGATATGGTTTTTCACTTTCACAGTATCTTGATGAACCCCAAGGAATATTTGTCAGTGTTTTCCTTGTATTTGTACTTTCGGCATTTTGTTTAAGAAATCCTTTTCTACTCTGAGCTCATGAAATTTATCTAAAATTTTGTCCCAAAATGTTGTCTTCCAAAAAAGTCTTATGGTTTAGCCTTTCACATGTTAAGTCTTTTAATTTTTTCTTCTACTGCCTACCCAGTTTGTCTCAGTCCCATTTATTAAGAGCCTTTCCTATTTGGTCATCAATCAAGTTTCCAAATAGTATGGGTCGGCATCTGGGCTCTCTTCTGTCCCATTTGGTCTATATATATGTCCATACTTCACAGTCTATGTATGATGAAATCTTGATACCTAGCAGGGCTGGTCTTGCCATCTTGCAAATCTAGGTATCTTTTCTTAACCCAGACATTAAAGGAAATTTGCAAAATAATGCCATTCTTACAGTTTTTGTATCAGAGTTATCGTCATTAAATACTTGTATGTTATTAAACAATAAGTTTATTTTTATTTGTAAGTGAAGTAACAAACTTTAAAATTTCACCGTTGAAATTTCTGATAGGTAAGTATTAATATGTATATTTGCCACATATTACCAAGCTCTTTGGGGTACTAAAAAATTTGTAAGTATAAAAGGCTTCTTCTAAGACCAAAAAACTTAAGAGCCATTGCTCTAAAAGTAAACGTTTAAAACTATAATATAGTTTGTTAAGTACACTTTTAGCTCTATCTCATAAGTTTTATAGGTAATATTTTGGTGATAATTTCTGAATATATTTGGTCTCTACTATGATTTTTTCTTTGATCATCGAATTGTTTAAAAAGTATGTTTTAAAATTTCCAAATGTATGTAATTTCTCCTAGTTCTTTTTGCTATTTCTAACGTAACTGCAGTGCGGTCAGAGGATGTGATTTGTATCATACAGTTCTTGGAAACTCGTTCAAGTAGATTTTATGGCTTAACAGTGGTCATTTCTTATAAATGTTTTATAAATGCTTGATAAACTTTTTTCTCTAGTTATTAGTGGGCAGTGTTTTAAAAATGCTCTATTGATGGGTGAACAGATAGGAAAATAGTAACTACTCTAGATATCTTAAGGCAGAGAGAGATTTAATGCAGGTAATTGGTTATAAGGTGTGGTTAGAACTAGGACTGCAAAGGGAGGTGAGAGGGTTTGAGAGGAACAAAGGAGGTTTGTTTTCAAAAGATAAGGTAGTGGTTCTACTTAATGACTGGAACCAAAGAGCTTGGACTTGCTGAGCTGCCGGAGCTACTCTGAGAGTTACTGCTATTGGTAGAAACCTGCTGCTCTTGACTTCAGTAGGAGACACCTTCAGCTGAAGGCATTATCAAAACCACGGGATGGGGAGTGGCATTTTACTTTTTTTCCCCACTGCCTTTTTTTTTTTTTTTTTTTTTTTACTTTTTTTCCCCACTGCCTCCTGTTGGCAGAACCTGCAAGGGAGTCTGGCAGAAGTAGTTTACAGACTTTTTTTGTCTGATTGATATATCCATTACTTTGAGATATGTTAATAAAATTTCCTGTTATTAAGGTAGATTAATTTCCTTTGCTTATCTGTTTTCGAGGCTGAGTTGGGTAATATACAAGTTCTGTGCTTTTGGTGAGTTGAACCTTTTGTCACTATATAGATTTTTTTTTTTTTTTAAAGATTTTATTTATTTATTTGTCAGAGAGAGAGAGAGCACAAGCAGGCAGAGTGGCAGGCAGAGGGAGAAACAGGCTCCCTGCCGAGCAAGGAGCCCGATGTGGGACTTGATCCCAGGACCCTGGGATCATGACCTGAGCCGAAGGCAGCCGCTTAACCAACTGAGCCACTCAGGCGTCCCTAGATTTCTCCTTTATCTGTGTTAGTATTTTTGGCCTTAAAGTTGATTTTACTTGATGCTAGTAAACTATGTCAGCTTTCTTGTGGACTGGTATCTTTTTTTATCCTTTGACTTTGAACCTTTCTCTGCTTTTATGTTTTAGTTATATCTTTTACAAACCTCATAACTATATATTTTCACCATCTATTTAACTTTCTTTACCATTTAAAGAACTTAATCTAATTTTTTTAATGAGTACCTGATACCGTGGAATTTATTTCATTTTGTGTGCTATTCATTTGGCCTGCTTTTTATCTGTACCTTTGTGTTTCCCTTAGTATGATTGATTCCTTCTTCCTTTTTCTCATTTTGTTTTTCCCACTTCTACTTGTTCTAAAGATACACCTCCTATTCCTTTAGGAGTTGCCCTAGCTACTTTTTGCATTTATTTTATTGTTGTTAATCTTGTTTTTATTCCAAACTGTTTGTTAAAGAAAATGTCAAACATGAAGAAAAGTAGAAAAGTTAGTAGTGCCTCTGTAGCTTTTATATAGATTCAACAATTAACATTTTCCATACTTATCTTTAATTTATTTTTTATTGTTGAGTAGATTGTTTAAGTAACAGTTTTATTGAGAAATAATTCACATACCGTGATCATTTGTTTAAAGTATACAATCTAATGGCTTTTAGTATATTCATAGTTTGGGCAATTGTCACCACAGTCAATTTTCGAAAAGTTTGATGAACGTTTTTACTGAGGTCTGACATACAGAAAAGAGCAGAAATCTAAATGCATAGTGTACAGATTCACAAAGTGTATGCTATCACACATAAAGAAATAGAATAATAATTGTACCCCAGGAGCCTTTCTTATCCCCACCCCAATCACTACTACCTTCTGCTCTCCAAAGGTTATCACTATCTTGACTTCTAACACCATCGATTACTTTGTTGGTGAGCTTTATGTAAGTGAAATTATATATATATTCTTTCCTTTGTCTGACTTCATTTGCTCAACATTAGTTAATAAGATGATTCATGTTCTTTGTGGAACTGATTCATTTTTATTGAAGTGTATGAATAGACCATAAATTATTTACCAATTTTACTGTTGATAGAATGTTCCTAGTTGGGGTCTATCATGAATAATGCTGCTATAAACATTCTTGTGCATGTGTTTTGTTTTCATATATATGTTGGATAAATACCTTGGGATGGAAGTGGTGGGTAAGTCATAGTTTATATTCAGATTTACAAAATGCCAAATGGTTTGTCCATCAACTGTATGAAAGTTCCACTTCCTGCACGTACTTGCCAACTTGGTCTTGTCATTTGTTTTTAATGTTAGCTATTTTGGTAGATATATGTTGCTATTGTAATATGGTTTTAATTTTCATTTTCTGATGACCAGTGAGATTGAGTCCTTTTTCATGTAAATTGGTCATTAGATTGCTTTCTGTAAATTGTGTGTTCTAGTCTTTTGCTAATTTTTCCGTTTGGTTGTGTTTTATTGACTTCTAGTCATTATGATATTTAATGTGCATAGTTACCAAAACCTAAAGCTTACCAATGTTGATTATACTGAAATCAAAATAATAAAACAGCAGTCATTGTCTTTCAAAAAAATAAAGCTTATGAATATTTGTACTCTTTTATTCATGACCCTAAGATCAAGAGTTGCATGTTCTACTGACTGAGACAGCCAAGCACCCCTGTTTGCACTCTTCTCAAAAAAAAGTGCCCTTCAGATGTTTTTAACTCACATAACATGTCTTCCAATTTATGTGTTGATTGTCCTGTATCTTGATTTTGTCCTGTTTTAATCTTACCAATTGATATTTGGGCTCATATCTTTTATTGAAATCCAAAATCTAAAAAAAAGGTTTAGAAACCAAAACATATGTATAAGTTGACCACAGATCTTTCTAGTGGTGAAACCTGACCTGAATGAACATGAGACTGCATAGTCTTGAAAGAAATCCCATGCACTGTCCCATGCACTGTAAATATTTACTTACCTAAGTGCTAAATCCTAATTTGCTTGATGGAGTGCTGCTGTATGGCATTGTTATTTTTATAAAATCAAAAATTTCTTGATTTTGAAACACATCAGGCCCCAAGAGTCTTTCCATAAGGAATCATGGGTCTGTTTTGTTTTATATTCAGTGTTTAGATTTACTTACATATTTATTTTTCTTCACCATTCCTTCTTGGATCTTAAACTTGTTGTTTGGGATCATTTTCGAGAAAGAAGTCAAGATTTATTTTATAGTTGATTACTATTGGTGGTAAACTTGTTTTGTCTGAAAATATCTTTATTTCACCTGTGTTCCTGAAACTTAGTTTTGCTAGATATAAAATTGCCAGTTGTTTTCACTTACGCTAAAGATAAAATTCCACTGTTTTCTAAGTTGTAATGTTATCCGTCCTCCATTGTTACTTTTATAAAATGAGAGCCATCAGCCTAATTTCCATATCTTTGTGGGTAATCTATCTTTCTGGATTTAGGATTAGCTGTTTTTAGTTGATGTTCTGTGCTTTTTAAAGTTTGGAATTCTTTTTATTTATGCTGCTGGACTTCATTGGGTTTCTTGGCCCTGAAGATTGATGTCTTCAGCAACTTTAGGAAATTCTCAGTCATTATCTCTTTATAAATGTTGCCTCTTAATTCTCTTTTGTCTTCTTGTCTCATACTTTTATCTCTATTTCTCTGTTAAATCCTGGATAAACTCTTCATATATTGTCTACGTACTAATTCTCTCTTCACCTATTTTAATCTGCTATTTAATCTGTCCACTGATTTTTTTAAAAGTTTTATTTAGATATAATTTATTTATAGATATATAAATATAAATAAATATATAGATATAATTTATGTACCATAAAATTGAACCATTTAAAGTGTAGAGTCAGTGTTTTTTAGTGTATTTACCTACTTGCGTACCCATCCCCATAATCTAATATTGGAATATTTTCGTCATCCCCAAAAGAAAACTTGTACCCATAAGCACTCACTCTTCATCACTTCTCTCCCCATCCTTCGGGCAGACACCAGTCTACTTTCTGTATCTGTAACTTGCCTGTTTTGGACATTTCATATAAATGGTATTATGTATGTAGTCTTTTGTGACAGATTTGTTTGACTTAGCATAATGTTTTTGAGGTTCGTCCATGTTACAGCATTTGTCAGTACTTCATTCTTTTTTATGGCCAAATAACATTCTATTGTCTGGACACATTTGCTTACCTACTTGTCAGTTAGTGGACGTTGGGTTGCTTCCTCTTTTTGGCTATTGTAAATAATACTGCTGTCAGTATTTGTGTTCTGGTTCTTACATGGATATGTTTTCATCCATTGAGCCCTTAAATTTATTTTTTAATTATATGAGAAATCACTTCTACATTCTTGCTGTAAAAGTCCTAGTATAAAAGTATGTAATGCAAATAGGAATGTCTTCTTTCTCCTCCATTTCCACTGCTTGGAGGGGACTGCTGTAAAATAGTTGGATGTACTTCCTTCTGACCTCCTTTGTATGCATTTCTATAACATTTGTATAAATAAATCCTTTTTTTTTAAGATTTGATTTACTTGTCAGAGAGAGAAAGAGAAAGAGACCATAAGCAGGGAGAGCAGCAGGCAGAGGGAGAAGCAGGCTCCTGACCAAGCAAGGAGCCAGATGTGGGACTCCACCCCAAGCATCATGACCTGAGCCGAAGGCAGAGGCTTAACCAACTGAGCCACCAAGGCATCCCAAATCTCTTGCTTTTGTTTTAACATAAGGAATTATATATATTATATATGCATTATAATATATATGTATTATATATTTTGAGGCTTGCTTTTTAAAAATTTTTTAAAATTTAAATTTCATTTATTTAACATAATAGTGTATTATTAGTCTCAGAGGTTATTTAGTGATTCTCAGTTGCATGTAACGCCCATTGCTCATTATATCAAGTGCCCTCCTTAATGCACATCACCCAGTTATCCCATCCTCCCAACGATCTCCCCTCCAGCAACTGTTTTCCTATGTTCATCTGTTTTGTTTCTTAAACTCCACCTATGAGTGAAATCATGTGATATTTGTCATTCTCTGACTTCTTTTGCTTTGCATAATGCCCTCTAGTTCCATCCACATCATTGCAAATGGCAAGATTTCATTCTTTTTTTTTTTTTATTTCATTCTTTTTGATGGCTGAGTATACATATACCACATCTTTTTTTTTTTTTTTTTATTTTAAGATTTTATTTATTTGAGGGGCGCCTGGGTGGCTCAGTGGGTTAAACCCTCTGCCTTCAGCTCAGGTCATGATCTCGGGGTCCTGGGATCGAGCCCCGCATCGGGCTCTCTGGCTCAGCGGGGAGCCTGCTTCCCCCTCTTTCTCTGCCTCCTCTCTGCCTACTTGTGATCTTTCTCTCTCTGCCAAATAAATAAATAAAATCCTTAAAAAAAAAAGAAAAAAAATTTATTTGAGAGAGAGAGAATGAGCCGGCAGAAGAGTAGAGAGGGCATGCACAAGCCTGGGGTCAGGGCAGAGGGAAAAGTAGACTTCCCACTGAGCAAGCAGCCCAACTCAGGGCTTGATCCTAGGACCCTGAGATCATGACCTGAACCAAAGGCAGCCGCTTAACCAACTGAGCCACTTAGGCACCCCTATACCACATCATATCCATTCATCTGTTGATGGACATCTGGGTTCGTTCCATATTTTGGCTATTGTGGCTCTATTTTTAACTTTTTGAGGAACCTCCATGCTGTGTTCCAGAGGGGCTGCACCAGTTTGCATTCCTACCAACAGTGTAAGAGGGTTCCCCTTTCTCCATATCCTCACCAACATCTGTTGTTTCCTGAGTTGTTAATGTTAGCCATTCTGACTGGCATGAGGTGATATCTCATTGTGGTTTTGATGTATTTCCCTGATTAAGGCTTGGTTTTTATTCTTCAGTATATTTTAGGGTTCTTTTGTTAGTACACATAAATCTTAGTGGTTGCGTAGTCTTATTTCCATATGACATAATTTGTGTAATTTAGCTCTTGATAGACATATATATAGTTTCTGGATTTTGCACTTGCAAATGGTGAATTAGTTAACACCCTTATTAATTTGTTTTTAAACATTTACTAAGGCAAAAAACATTATGTGCCAGGCAGTTTTGAATGCTAGGAATACAAAGATAGACATAATCTCTGCCTTAAAGTTGCTCACTCTATAAATTATATATAAATGCTACAGGGACATAAATTAATTGGGGGATCTGGTGCTATTCCAGCTTAGGAAGATAGATTTTTATCACGCTGGGTATTGAATGCTATTGTCTTCTTCTCATTTGGTCCTTATTAATTTTTTATGTCTCTTTCTAGATTCTGACAAGCAAAATTGTTGTCTCAAGGGATAGAAAACTTCTTTTCCTCCAGGACTTACATTTGCTTCTGCCAGTTGCCTGGGCATTACCTCCTGGGCCACTTTTGATTAAATTCTTGCCTAAGGTTGCAGGAATTCATACTACAAACCCACGTGGGTATCCACTTGAGGTTAAGACATTTCATGGAAGAAGTTTATTCTTCCTCTGCCCATTGCTCAATTCAAAACAGGGATATTTCTGTGCTCTGTATCTTACCCTTACATTGAAGAGTCCTTAGTCTTCTTTCCTCGCTTTTTGGTCTTGCCCCTCCTTGGATTTGGTAGAAGTCCCCAAGGCGAAATCCATCCATGATCCTTTTATTTCAGGATTCCTACACTCACTTTTTGTTTTTTATAGAGTTTTTCAGAGTATTGGCTTTGCCATTCTGCTGAAAAAGAAATTGTTTAGTCTTTGAAACACATCCTTCCTTTGGTTTTCAGTTTACCATGATCCTGGTTTCTTTCTTTGGCCACTCCTCTCCTTTTAGGCACTGCTGTACCCTGAAAGCATGTAGAAATTATTACATATTTATTTCTCTTTATGCTGTGGGCTGTTTTTAAGAAGAGGAATCTTTTAGTCTTGTCACATTTGCATTCCAGTCTGATCGAGGCTTTCCATTTGCAAAAAGGGAAAAAGTTTCAACAAATAACTGTTAGGAACTAAGGTCTGTAGAAGTGTATTTAGAATTCAGTAGGAAAGAAAATGTTTCCTTAATTTGCATGAATCAAATTCTGCTTCATTTTAAAATAAGGTAAAAATCATTTCATTGCCTGCCTCTCACCTGAGAAGAGAGATAGCTAATTATAATTGTTTAATGTTGGGGAAAAAATAGTAGTTGTTTGATACTGTAATGATGGTAATGTGTATTGTAATCTTGTTTTTATTCCATTATGTTCCCCTATTGGTAACCTTCCACCTCCTGTTGGTTGTTACATGAAATGAGAGAAAAGCATTGTTAGCAATTTCATGTACAGTTGCATTAGCAATCATTGACATATAGCTCTACATTTTTAAGGTTTTTCTCTTTCTCCCTACCCTAAATAAGGATTTTTACCTTTTATTAAAAAAAATAAAGATTTATTTATTTATTTTAGAGGCAGAGAAAGAGTGCACGTGTGGGGGGTGGGGCTGGGGGTTGCTGAGAGGCAGAGAATCTCAAGCAGGCGCCCTGCTGAGCATGGAGCCTGAGCTGGGGCTATATCTCACAACTCTGAGATCACAACCTGAGCCGAAATCAAGAATCGGATGCCTCACCTACTGAGCCACCCAGGTACCCCAGATTTTTTACTCTTTAGAATACAGGCATACCTCAGAGATATTGTGGGTTTGGTTCAGACCACTGCATCAAAGCAAATATCACAATAAAGTAAGATATATTTTCTGGTTTCCCAGTGCATATAAAAATTATATTTACACTATATTATAATCTTCTAAGTGTACAGTAACACTGTGTCTGAAAAAACAATGTGCATAGTGTAATTGAAAAATACTTTACTGGGGCACCTGGGTGGCTCAGTCATTAAGCACCTGCCTTCAGCTCAGGTCATGATCCCAGGGTCCTGGGATTGAGACCTGCATCAAGACCTGCATTGGGCTCCCTGTTCGGCGGGAAGCCTGCTTCTCCCTCTCTTACTCCCCTTGCTTGTGTTCCCTCCCTTGCTGTCTCTCTGTGTCAAATAACTAAATAAAAATCTTTGAAAAGAAAAAAAGAAAAATACTTTACTGCTAAAAAATGCTAACCACCATTGAGCTCTCAGTGAATCATCATCTTTTTGCTGGTGGAGGTTCTTGCCTTGCTACTGATGGTCACTGACTGATCAGGGTTGTAGGTGCTGAAGGTTGGGGTGGCTGTGGCAATTTCTTAAAATAAGACAACAGTGAAATTTGCCACATCGATCAACTCTTCCTTTCAGGAACTATTTCTGTGTTTGACAGCATCTGACCCACAGTAGAACTTTTTCAAAATAGGAATCAATCCTTTCAAAACCTACCACCGCTTTATCAACTAAGTTTATGTAGTACTCTAAATCCTTTCTTATTTCAACAATTGTCACAGCATCTTTACCAGGAGTAGATTCCATCTCAAGAAACCACTTTCTTTGCTCATCTATAAGAAGCAACTCATCATCTGTTCAAGTTTTATCATGAGATCACAGCAATTCAGTCACATCTTCAGGCTCCACTTCTAATTCTACTTCTTGCTGTTTCTGCCACATCTGCAGTTACTTCCTCCACTGAATTCCTGAACCCCTGAAAGTCATCCATGAGGGTTGGAATCAACTACATTCCCGTTAGTGTTGATATTTTGACCTCTTCCCGTGAATTATGCATGTTCTTAATGGCATTTAGAAGAGTAAATCCTTTCCAGAAGATTTTCAGCTTACTTTGCCCAGATGCATCAGAGGAATCAACTCTTTTGGAACTATATCTTATGAAATGTGTTAAATAATAGAACTTGAAAGTCAAAATTGAACTATGACTGCAGAATAGATGTTATGTTAGCTGGCATGAAAACAACATTAATATCTTTGCACATTTACATCAGAGCTCTGGGTGACCAGGTACATTGTCAATGAGTAGCAATATTTTGAAAGGAATCTTTTCCCTGAGCAGTAGGTCTCAAGAGTAGACTTAAAATATTCAGTAAACTGTTATAAACAGATGTGCTGTCATCTAGGCTTTGTTGTTCTGTTTACAGAACAGAGGCAGAGTAGATTTAGCATAATTCTGAAGGGCTCTAGGATTTTTGTAATCGTCAATGAGCATTGATTTCAACTTAAAGTCCTCAGCTGCATTAGTCCCTAACAAGAGTCAGCCTGTCCTTTGAAGCTTTTGAAGCCAGGTATTGACTTCTCCTCTCTAGCTATGAAAGTTTTAGATGGCATCTTTTTCCAATAGAAGACTATTTCATCTCCATTGAAAACTTGTTTAGTGTAACAACCCTCATTAATTATCTTAGCTGGATCTTCTGGAGAACTTGCTGCTTCACTTGCACTTTCATGTTATGGAGACAACTGCTTTCCTTACACCTTATGAACCAATCTCTGTCAGCTTCAGACCTTTCTTCTGCAGCTTCCTCACCTTTCTCAGATTTCACAGATTTGAAGAGTTAGTGCCTTACTCTGGATTAGGCTTTGGCTGAAGGGACTGTTGTGGCTGGTTTGATCTTCTTTCCAAACCATTTAGACTTTGTCCATATCAGCAATAAGCTGTTTAACTTTCTTACCACTTGTGTGTTCACTGAGCACTTTTAATTTCCTGTAAGAACTTTTACGTTGCATCCACAACTGGCTATTTGGTGCATTTCGTTTGACGTGGTATTCTTCAGCTTAAACAGTAATGTGCACTATGGAACAACCATAGTAGTACTTTTTTTTTTTAATACTGCCATACCCATCATCCTCAGCTGTGTAAAAAAGCAAAAACTGAAACTAATATTTAACAGTGGGCATTGATGAAAATGACAGCCGAAGAGGCAGAGATCACATCATTGGGATAACACTTTATTGTTTAGCCTGGGCTACACAAAGTGTGGTCTGTGGACCTGTTACTGGACCATGCTTTTCATTTAATGAGGAGTTGGAGAAATTATCCCTGATTTCTCCAGTTAGTTTCAGTGAGGCAATAGATCATAGTTTAAGAATAGGTGAAGCAGTAAATGTTTGCCAATATTGATGCTATCACTGAAGAGGAGTAGGATTAAACAAAAATAATGTGGTGTATCCACCAAAAATAAACACTCTTGTTAGGTAATGTAGGGTGGCGTTGAGCCATTTGCATTCATAGCTGGAATACTGAAGCCAGAGCCACTGAAAAGCCAAACCAGTTTGGTTGGGGGTTTTTTGTTGTTGTTGTTTTGTTGTTGTTGTTTTTTATGTAGGTTCCCCACCCAGCTTGGGGCTTAAATTCACGACCCTGAGATCAAAAGTCGCATGCTCTACTGACTGTGCCAGCGAGGTGCCCCAAGCCAAACCAGTCCTGAAAGTGTTTAAGCAATTCACTCTCCAAGGTATCTAGATGTATCAAGATCTTTCTTACTCAGTGTGTAAGTCCACCTGGATCTCTTAGAGCTCAAAGTCCTACGAATCTTCCATACTTGAGCCGACATAAGATGAAGGCTTAGATGGAGTTTTCGGATTTACTCTACATTTGAGGTGCTTCCAGACATTTAGGTTCTGGGCTTGGCCGTTATTGATGAACAAGATGAGAAAAAGAAATTCTCTTGCTAGTGACTTTAGGCCTTTTTGCCTGGGAGGACAAGATGTCTGTGTACTGCCATTATGTAGATCTGGAAATAAAATGTATATTTAAAGATTGACTGAGATTAGGTATTTTTGGTTAGGTGTTAAATATTGAGAAAAAAATCATTTTAGCCATATTAAATTTATTCAGAAATTAAACTTTTATTAATATAATATTCATAGATTTTTAAATGTACTTTTTTCATATTTAAACATCTGGAATCAATGTCTTACCAATGGTTTGTTATTGTTTAATTGGCAGCAACTTTCCATTTCTGGTGTTCCATAAAATAATGGTGCATCTTATGATTGACAGTGTTTCTTAGATTCAGAGAATTATGGTACATTTGCAATATATGTAATCAGTTTTCCCATACCTCACCAGTTTAGGTACAGAAGAGGGTGATATTTGGTCAAGAACCATTGGAACTCTAATTTCTTGCCTTCTTCTCCACCCAGTGGTTTCTGGGTAGTTCTGCTTCTTTGGTTACAGTAGTTACCTTATGCAGTTATTTCTCATTATCTCCAGTTACCTCAGTCTATAGCTGCCATTTTCAGCACTGTCTGGGAAAGCTGACCATGTTGCCACGCTAGTTTTCACAACGGGTGGTATTGTTGCTTTTGCGAGTGTTTCTCATCTGCTTTTTCTACACTTTGTCTTTAAAGTTAGGAGCTGAATGCCTCCTCATGAGATAATAGTTTTCTGTTGATTAATGCTACATGGTGTGATCTCTAGTTTACAGTAGTTCTTCACATCCTCAAGTGAGTAGGAATTTTTATTTATTTTTACATCAAATTTTTTAGGTCCTTCTCTTTTAGCTTATGTGTCCGTATTCAGGAAACTCAGAGCCAGTTTCTCTTTTTTCTTTTTCTTTTGTTTTATTTTTGAGTATAGCTGATTAGAACCAGTTGCTTAGAAGATCCAGAGGACCCTCGAGAGGACCGATTGCTTATTTAAAGACATATCGGAGTACCTGGGTGGCTGAGTCAGTTATCTGACTTCGGCTCAGGTCTTGAGCTCAGGGTCCTGGGGTTGGGCTCTGTGTTCAGTGCAGAGTCTGCTTCTTTCTCTCCCTCTGCCTCTACCTGCATGCACGCACACGCGTGCACACACACGCTCGCTCGCTCTCTCAAATAAATGAAGTCTTTTTAAAAATAAATAAATAAATACATGTCCTGCCTTCTCCAATGAATTATTGTTCTGAGAAAAATACACCCCAAAGGATAAATTCTCTGTTTTTGTGAACCTGCCAAATAGACACACCACTTGACCTTCCATTCTTTGTGTCATTTTTTAAGTTGTCATTTTAAGTGCGTGGATGAATTAGTACTTTTGTTATTGAGCTTAGTAAATACTTATTAGCCCCCAAACTGTTGGCCCTGCTTTATCTCTTTGTTGGAGAGGAGGTGGATGTGCAAAGTAGTTTACTGCCTAGGAGCTATAAGACAATAAGGAACTGACGTGAATTGTCTTTTTTTTTTCCTTTTTCTTTTTTTAAATTTTATTTATTAGAGAGTGCAAGAGAGAGCATAAGCTGGGAGAGAAACAGATGAATAGGGAGACGTAGAGCCCCCTTGAGCAGGAAGCCTGATGCAGGGCTTGATCCCAGGACCCTGGGATCATGACCTGAACCGAAGTCAGAGGCTTAACCAATTGAGCCACCCAGGCACCTCATGAATTGTCTTTTTAATATAGCGACTCCACCTCCTTAGTAAAAAAAATGTGGTCCTGTGAATGTTTTGGATCTGACCTGTGATGTTGAAATGAAAAGGGGATGATAGCCCCTTCTCATGAGGGGAGTTTGGAGCAGTGGTCTGCATTATCTCTTGCGATATAACAGATTCCCCCCAAATTTAGTAATTTGAAAGAACAAACATAATCCTTTGCAGTCCAAAGGATTTGAAATCAGAAGCTTAGGTGGATTTTTCTGACTTAGAGTCTCTTGAGTTTGTAGGCAAGACATTGGCCTGGGATGAAGTCATTTGAAAGATTAGTTAGGGTTGGAGTATATGCTTCCTAATCATATGTGGTTATTAGCAGGAGGCCAGTAATCTTAGCATGTGAGCCTCTGAATTGGGCTATTCACAGTATGGCAAGTGATTCTACAGAGAGTGACCAAAATGTAAACCATAGTCTTTTAGAACCTAATCTTGGGAGTAACATCATTTCTGCTATATTCTGTTGGTCACACTGACAGTTTTGTAGAGTATAGGAAGGAACTACAGAAAAATGTGGATATAAGGAAGCAGAGTTAATTGGAGATTCTCTTGGAGTTTGGTCATCACAGGTCTCTTTGTGAACATGTAAGAAGTAGTGTCAGGGTGTGGAAAACATTTCTTGTTTTGTATCATTATGTTCAGGAGACCTAGGGATAATTTTGGGGTTTTTTTTAAAGATTTTATTTATTTATTTGTCAGAGAGAGAGAGAGTACAGGCAGGCAGAATGGGAGGCAGAGGCCGAGGAAGAAGCAGGATCCCTGCCGAACAAGGAGCCGGATGTGGGACTGATCCCAGCATGCTGGTATCATGACCTGAGAAGAAGGCAGCTGCTTAACCGACTGAACCACCCAGGCGTCCCACCTAGGGATAATTATACCAATAAAACTCTTCGTAGCTTACCTTTCTATCCTTATGTTTCAGTTAGTAGCTATGCAAATGGACTTTCCTATACATCCTTGATTTGATAATAAGAACTTGCTTTCCCTGTTTTAGTGAGGTTCTCAAGATCTGGAAAGTTTCTACATCAGTGTTACCCAAAATGTGGTTATTGAAACAAGACTTTTCCAAAATGCTTTACACTAAGGGGGTTTCGTTACTTTTGGAAACCTCTGTTATCTTCTTCCGCTTGGAGAATCATTGTGCAAGTTAGTACATCAGAAGTCTCTGAGAAGTCCTGCATTGAAGAAATGTTTCTCCTTTTTGTATCCAGTGTTTTTAAAAATGTACTTGATCATTGAATCACTATATTGTATACCTGAAATTAATATAACACTATGTTAAATATACTGGAATTAAAAAACTTAATAACCCATATTTGTTAGTGTAAGTGAAATAAATTAAAAACCTTGTTCTAACAAAAATTTATCACAAATACATTCCTTTATTCAAAACAATTTATTTAGGCAGCTTTATTTCTATATTTTAAGTAATTAAAATTTTTCTTAAGTACTTCTTAGTTTGTAATTATTTTACATTTTGGGAGGCAACTGAGGTCAGAAATTGCAAGTAGCTGACTATTTTCATTGTTACTGGCAGTTGTGATATTGCAAGATTCGAGGAAAGTTTTCGTTCTTGGCCACTTAGGGAGCCATTTAGGAGATTTTCTTTTCTTTTTTTTTCTTTTCTTACTTTTACTGATTTATTAGCAAATGTTTTTGAGCATATTTTAGGCCCTAGGTTTGCTGTGATCAACAACATAGTCCGTCCTCCTTGTGAGGTGACAGCCAGACAAATGTAGAAGGTAATTGCAGAAGGGCCACAGAGACCAAAGCAAAGGCATGATGGTCCACAGAAAACTAGCTGCCTGTGGGCTAAGTGTGTGCCTATTAATAGATTCTTGTGCAGTGATTCTCAACAGAGAAGGGAGGAGTTTTCTAATCTGTAATGGTGTTGGATGATGTTAAGTTTATTTGAAGGTATCAAGCATTGAAAAGATCTAGAAACATTTACTATATTGTTAGCAAAACAATTGTCCAGAAAAAGTACAAGCTAGCTTTTAAGCAGAGAATTGTCCATACTTGTCTACTTTAATGCAAGAAAAGATGCTCATTAAGAGTCTTTATAGTGTTACATGCAATTCTAATAACATTGGTTATTTGGTTTTTAAACCCATAAGCTATGGGCTTTTGTGGTTTTTGTATTGCTTTGTTGTATACTGTAAATGTTCACTAGTGATAACATGGGAAGAGTTAAGCAATAAAACTATAAGCAAGAATGTAAAATACAGCCATTTGGGGGCATCTAAATGTAGAAAAATAACTATTTCTCAGGCCCTGACATATTCTGGTATTGAAAGTTTAAATTACGTGTAGGTATCCTATTTAAAATTGAAAACAAATATGGGCTGTAAATTGTAAATTAAAATTATTCAAAACATTTTCAAAAGGCTTTTTGCATGTATGGTTACTTGTACAGTTTTTTTAAACAAACTTGTATGTCTAAAATGACATATTCTTTAAGGATGATGGAGAAGTGTGGTTTTTATAATTGGAAAGTAGTAAAGGAAACACTGCTGAAACTTTTAAGCTATATAATCTAGAATGAGATCTTATAACCTCAGTAGAGTAACAGTGAAGTTTTGTAGGTAGCTGTCTGCTCTTCATAACCACTTTATAGCATCATTGTTTACAAATATATTTAGAAATATTTTGATTGTGAATTATAGGACAAACAATTAAAAATTAGAGAGGCATATAAGATATATACAATATGAAAAGTTCTTGGAAAGTAAAAGATGTGAGCATTTGGAGGAAATTTACTCAAGGATTTCAGACTGAAACTAGAAGGATGTTTATATTGTCTTTTTTTTTTTAAGTACAAATTATTATTGATAACTCTTTTCTAGAAACGACTGCAGAAAGAACTGTTGGCTTTGCAAAATGATCCACCTCCCGGAATGACTTTAAATGAAAAGAGTGTTCAGAATTCAATTACACAGTAAGTATTTAATTTTTGAAGTCATTATTTCTTTTTTTATTAGTGTAAAGTATGAATATATACTTATTTTTAAAAATGTAGAATTTTGGGACACCTGGGTGGCTCAGTTGGTTAAGTGTCCGACTCTTGATTTTGATTAAGGGTCATAAGATCAAGCCCCACTTTGGGCTCTGTGCTCAGTGGGGTCTACTTGAGATTCTCTCTCCCTCTTTCTCACTCTGCCGCTCTCCTCGCTCGCTCTCTAAAATAAATAAATCTTTAAAAATTTTTTAAATGTGGAATTTTCATATTTTATACCACTTTCTTCCCTCAAGAGGTAAATAAATAGATCTTATCCTATGCATTTATATATCCCATTTCGTGTTACATAATAGTATCATACACATTGCATATGATGTATGATTTGTTAACCTTTTTTTTTTCAACCATATGTTGATTAGTAACATTTTAAAATGTTTCCTGCTAAAGAGGCAGCATATAAGAACTTTGGTCTGACTTTGTTTATGAAATGATCTTCATCTAAAATAGAGCAGTTTGGGGCACCTGGGTGGCTCAGTGGGTTAAAGCCTCTGCTTTCGGCTCGGGTCATGATCTCAGGGTCTTGGAATCGAGTCCCGCATCGAGCTCTCTGCTCAACAGGGAGCCTGCTTCCCCTCTCTCTCTGCCTGCCTCTCTGCCTACTTGTGATCTCTCTCTCTCTGTCAAAAAAAAAAAAATAAATAAATAAATAAAATAAAATAGAGCAGTTTGGCATGAGGTTGTTTATCAAATTTTTCAAAACTACATGTAAAGGTTTGAAGAGAATAGTAGTCGAGAGGTGTCTCCAATCCCTGAACACATTAATTGCCCTGTACAGAACGGTAACTAAATGTCAGACTCTTCAGCAAGCTCTTTTAATAGATAAGAAACTTCTTCATGAGGATAAAAAAGTAAAGCATAGAAGGAAGACACAGAAGTATTCTAATTCTGCTCTTTCCTTGGGCACAAAGAAGTCTTTCTCAGATATGAAACCAAGAAGAGTAGAGAGATGCATATGTGTCCTCTCATAAAGATGAGCATTTGAATTAGTTTGAAATGTTTTCTAAAGTATCATCCTAAGATCTCACAACCCGTATAGTCTCTTTTTACCACTCCTTTAACTTAATGGTTTTGTTAAACAAGGGTAAATGTACTAAAATGGGGGTGGGGATTTAAAATAATAGAACCTCTCCTTAAAATCTTCAAAAACATAAAAGCGATAGGCAACAAGATAAAAAGTATACTACAAACCAAATTCTAGGAAAAAGAGAATACTTCAGATACTTAGTGAATTCTAGGTCCAGACAGCAAAAGTAACCAGAATTCATGGACATATTTATCCTTTTAGAGAAACAATGTTAGTTACCTTTGATTTTGAGATTTGAGTCCATACTTATGGCAGAAATCAAGTTTTTTATTTTTTATTTTTATTTTTTTAAAAGATTTTATTTATTTATTTGACAGAGAGATCACAAGTAGGCAGAGAGGCAGGCAGAGAGAGAGGGGGAAGTGGGCTCCCCGCTGAGCAGAGAGCCCGATGCGGGGCTCGATCCCAAGACCCTGAGATCATGACCTGAGCCGAAAGCAGAGGCTTTAACCCACTGAGCCACCCAGGTGCCCCAGAAATCAAGCTTTTTAAAAACAGGGATATGAGAAATGGATCTATTGATGTTTGGATTGATGTATTGTTGTTTGAAAATGAGTACAGATCTCTAGCTCTATAACAATCTTTTTAAAACATTGCTGGGTTCTCAAGCATTTAACCTAAAGATGGGAACCTAACCTTGCAAAATTGAACAGAAGGTACAGAGATTTCCCACATTCTCTCTGCTTTCACACATGCACAGCCTCCCCCAATGTCAACATCCCCCACCAGAGTGGGACATTTGTTACAATTCATGAGGTGTGATTGACACATTGTAATCCCCCAAAGTCTAATAGTTTACATTATAATTCATTCTTGGTGTTGTATGGTCTAAGGATTTGGGTGAATGTTCAATGACATGTATCATCATTATGGTATCATACAGAATATTTCACTGTGCTCCAGCTATTCATCACCCCCCCCAACCACTGATCTTTTTACTGTCTCTGTAATTTTCCCTTCCCTAGACCCTCATGTAGTTGGAATCATACAGTATGTAGCCTTTCAGATTGGTCTCTATTACTTAGTAATATGCATTTAAGGTTCTTCTGTTTCTTTTTGTGACTCTCGATTGATTTTTCATTTTTATCAAACGAAATTTGAAAATGGAGAACTTATTTAGAGTGTATGAAATTTGTTCCATATAATTAAATGAGGTTTTTTTTGTTCTGTATAATTAAACAGACAGATTATATTCCATTTTCATTGGTAATAATCAAGTGCTTCCTCTTTCAACCTTTCCCTTTTTTGGTGGTGGGGGGAACCACATAATATAATGATTTATAAGAACTTAAAGGAATGTTTTACATTTGTACAAATGGAAACATTTGTATAGATTGTCAAACAATTATACCACAAATTGTTTAGCTACCAAAACAGCATTATCTTTGTTGCAGAATAACCTGTCGTTTTTAGAGATGTTTGTCAGGCAGTTTTTCTTTTAAAATAATTTATTGTAAATGAGTCATAAAAGTTTTATTATCTTTGATTGTCTTCCAGGATATAAAAGTAGTCTTAAAAAATTAAATCTTAAAAGGTATGTTTAAATGGGATAAGAATGATGATGAAAAAAAAGCACGTTAAGCTTTCTGGAAGACAATTTGGTAGTATGTATTAAGACTTTAAAAATAAGAGTGTCATATCCTTTGAACTAATAAATAAACCCCTATGCTGAATTAAAGAAGTAGCAGAGACAGAAAGATTAACCCAGGGGTGCCTGGTTGGCTCATTCAGTAGAATGATCTCAGGGTTGTGAGTTTTAAGCCCCATGTTGGTGGACATAGAGCTTACCTTAAAAAAAAAAAAAAAAAAAGATTAACTTAGAACTAACTATAGTCATTTCAACATTACTATTTCTAGAGACAATTTGGAAACAATTTAAATGTCAGTAACAGGGAAATGGTTTCTTAAAGTTAGACCATGGAATGGCATCCCCTGAGTTAATAGCCTGTAGTCAGCATAAAATGCAGAAATTTTGTATAGACATAATCCCTTTGAAAATCCCTAAGAGAGGCCATATTGGTGTATATCCTGTCGTAATATATCCAACGGAGCTAATTTTTCCTTTGAAAGGGAATAGTTTCTTTGAACAGGAGCTATGAATGCATGAAAAATTACTTTAAACATTAGAATCCTAGAACAATAGCTACTCACTGGAAGTTAAGAACTGAGACTTCTCCCATTTTATTCTTCCTCAGGGACATGTGCCCTTAACTGGATTCATAAATACTGAGGACTTGTTTTTATTTGTTTTGTTATTTTTTAAATTTATATTTATTATTATATTTTAGAGAGGGCGGGGTGGGCAGAGGGAGACAGAATCTTAGACTCCATGCCCAGCATGGAGCCCGACATGGGACCCGATGTCATCACCCTCAGATCGTGACCTGAGCTGAAATCAAGATTCAGGCCTTTAACCAACTGATTTAAGTGTACACATAATTTAACTATTGGACATCAATTCCATCGATAAAGAAACTACAAAATGACTAGAATGACATGTACCGAAAGTACGTCAACAGTGATTATATTTGGGTGATTTTTGTTTGTTTATACCTTTCTAAATTTTCTATAGTGAACATATATTGCTTTTTTAATTAGCAAAAAGTTATTTAAAATTATCCTGCACAAGGTTGAAAATTATGCCTCCTTTGACCTGTCTCACCCAGATATGGGAAGGATTACTAAGATATTTGCTTAGCTATAATTTAAAAGTTATGTTTAGGGGCGCCTTGGTGGCTCAGTGGGTTAAAGCCTCTGCCTTCTGCCTTCGGCTCAGGTCATGATCTCAGGGTCCCGGGATCGAGCCCCACGTCGGGCTCTCTGCTCAGTGGGGAGCCCGCTTCCCCCCCACTCTCTGCCTGCCTCTCTGCTTACTTGTGATCTCTCTCTCTCTGTCAAATAAATAAAATCTTTAAAAAAAATAAAAGTTGTGTTTGGATAGATCACATGTAAATTTATGGTACTTTATGTCCTAAAAAATTTTTTTTAAATTTTATTTATTTGTCAGAGAGAGAAACAGCACAGAAGCAGGGGGAACGGCACACAGAGGGAGAAGCAGGCTCCCCGTTGAGCAAGGAGCTTGACTGGGGACTCGATCCCAGGACCCTAGGATCATGACCTGAGCCGAAGGCAGATACTTAATCGACTGAGCCACCCAGGTGTCCTCGTCCTGAATTTGCCTTATAAAGAGAATAAAATGGCACCACGAAAAGTACCCAGGTGGCTCAGTTGGTTAAAACACTGGATTCTTGGTTTTTGCCTCAAGTCATGAACTCAAGGTCCTGAGATCGAGTCCTGCATTGGGGCTGAGCCCAGAGCCTGAGACCCGCCCCCTCCCTTCCCCTCTGTTCTTTCCCCTGCTCCCACTAGTGCGTGCTCTCACACTCTCAAATCAATCAATCAATCAAACAGATCAAGTCAACTCTTAAAGAAAGGGCTCCAGAAAGTCCTCTGATTTTTCCTTGGAATAATCACTGTGCATAGTGGATGTCAGGGATAAAAGGGGATTTTGATGGCTAGTAAGGACCCAGTTTGTAAAGAGAATAGGTTTTTGTTTTTATTTTGTTTTTGATGCAGCTTATGCATTATATTTACTTTACTATGTACTGGTTCTGATGTCAGGAAAGTACACATGTTTTGCATACGTAATGCCAATTATCTTTGCAACACTTTGAGATGAGTATCCTTTTGTAATGAACTTTTAACTTTGTTTTAAATACATGTTTTAGAATTGAAATAGTTAAAAGAGGTAGTTTAAACAGCTTACTCATGGCCACACAGCTAAGGAACAGACCTGTGTAATTCACTGTAAAATATTGCTTCTTGGCTCTGATATATTTTATTATCATCTGTGGTCATCAGCATGCATTTTGAAAATGAATAGCTATGCTCTTAAGGACCTGTATATGTTAGCTGATTGCTTTCAGAGAGTAGGCACATTTATTATTTTATATACTCCTAAATCCATAGTATGTGGGGTGATGACTAGAACCTCAGCACTGTATTCTCAATATTACTTCCTTTTGTTTCCCTGTACTTAAAGTAATAAATTTTATACCTAAAAAGTAAGATGAAAGGAATTGGCCAGCGCTTTAATTAGGATTCTTTTTTTTTTTAATTTTTCTTTTTAATTAGGATTCTTATGATTGGTCCACTTTCACTTCTCAATGTGGCCCCATCATCTTTGCCACCATAATCCTTATTCTACTCCCCTTTTTAAATTTTTATTTATTTTTTAAATTTTATTTTACTTTGTTAGAGAACGCATACATGAGCAGCAGGGAGGGGGAGAGGGAGAGAGAAAATCTTAAGTGGGGCTTAAGATGCGGGGTTCAATCTCAGGACCCAGAGATCTGACTGACTGAGCTACCCTGATGCCCCAGTTTCCCCTTTTTTAAAATTAATTTATTTAATTAATTTATTTTTAAGATTGTTTATGTATTTGAGAGAGCATGAGGAGGGGTAGAGGGAGAAACATACTCCCCTCTCTCCTCCCTTTTTTTTTAAAAGAGCAAGAGATATGGGTGCCTGGCTGGCTCAGTCAGTAGAGCGTGTTACTCTTGATCTCAGTATTGTAAGTTCAAGCCTCATGTTAGGCATAGAGCTTACTAATGAAATAAGTGAGCAAGAGATAAATGTATACATTATAATTATAAATAGATGTATATTCATGATTATTTTATGTGGAAACAAAGTAAGCTTATAAAGAGGCCAGAGAAATCTCTTCTAAGTGAGATACCACCTCACACCAGTCAGAATGGCTAAAATTAACCAGTCAGGAAACGACAGGGGTTGGCGAGGATGCGGAGAAAGGGGAACCCTTCTACGCTGTTGGTGGGAATGCAAGCTGGTGCAGCCACTCTGGAAGACAGTATGGAGGTTCCTCAAAAAGTTGAAAATAGAGCTACCCTACGACCCAGCAATTGCATTACTGGGTATTTACCCTAAAGATACAAATGTAGTGATCCAAAGGGGCACATGCACCCCAATGTTTATAGCAGCAATGTCCACAGTAGCCAAAC
>CM052900.1:49408408-49463234 GCA_028534135.1 Potos flavus
GGGGGGGAAGCAGGCTCCCCACTGAGCAGAGAGCCCGATGAGGGGCTCGGTCCCAGGACCCTGAGATCATGACCTGAGCTGAAGGCAGAGGCTTTAACCCACTGAGCCACCCAGGTGCCCTGCACACAATGGGATATTATGCAGTCATCAAAAAAAACACGAAATCTTGCCATTTGCAACAACATGGATGGAACTAGAGGGTATTATGCTAAGTGAAATAAGTCAATCAGAGAAAGGCAAATATCGTATGATCTCACTGAAATGAGGAATTTGAGAGATAAGACAGAGGATCATAGGGGAAGGGAGGGAAAAGTGGAAGAGGACGAGGGCAGAGAGGGAGACAAACCATAGGAGACTCTTAATCTCAGGAAACAAACTGAAGGTTGCTGGAGGGGAGGGGGCCGGGTGATGGATATTGGGGAGGGTATGTGCTATGATGAGTGCTGTGAATTGTGTAAGACTGATGCGTCACAGACCTGTACCCCTGAAACAAATAATACATTATATGTTAATGAAAAATAAAAAAAAAGAAATCTCTTCTGAGTTTTATTAAACAACTGAAACGTGAGAGACAAAGGAAAGGCAGTATAGAGCCTTGAATAGCCATCAGAGTAAGTGGACTGATGTTAGCTTAGCTCTTTTTCCTGTTTAGTCTCTCGAATACTGATGAGAAAATAGGTCTAATAGCCATGATTCTGTAGTTTTTGTTGATACGTACTTCAACCATTGTTTCTAAAATGTTGTAAGAAGGCAGTTCATTAGTTTGATGTTACCTATAAAATCTTTCAATCATTGCAAAAATAGTATTTTGGAAAAATAAGGTAGCATAAATTGAGTAGCAAGCGTACAGGCTTTGGTGTCAGCACACTTGAGTTGGGTTTTCATTTTGTGTTTTCAGACCTGGATTAAAATTTGGCTCTGTCCTTTGCCAGTTGTCTGACTTTGATCAAGTTACTTAACCTTTGAGCCTCAGAGAAGGGTGTTAATACCTAGTCTTAAAATTGTTGGGAGGGTGAAGTACGCTGTTGCACATGAATGACTCTTATCCCAATGCCTGTATAAAGGAAGTCTTCAGTGTTCTCTTTTCTTTCTCATCCCAGTTCTTCTTATCTGAAGTTTAAAAAAAATTTTTTTTTCCCTATTCTAGGTGGATTGTAGACATGGAAGGTGCACCAGGTACCTTATATGAAGGGGAAAAATTTCAGCTTCTATTTAAGTTTAGTAGTCGATATCCTTTTGACTCTCCTCAGGTAACTGCCTTATTTTTTTTAACATTTTATTGTATTTTTAGATTATAGCAAACCACTAAATTAGTGACTTTTGACTATACAAACTTATAAAAAATCCGTTGTAATTATGTGAATAGATTTATTCCTCTATCTTATCTGTAATATAACCAAGATCTTATGAATATTTTATTTTATTGAGATTAGAGCTTTGCTGCTTTTGTACTCCAAGAACTTAACATTGTTTTTTATGAATAGATGTTAGCAGAAAAGGGGTTGGAAATCTAACCCAGGCCCATGGGGTGTGGGAGAACTTAGCATTTTGGAATAACTGGAGGCACTTATGCCTAGATAAGATGATAGAATGATATTGTGAGGGGGCAAGTGCTTTGTTGAAAGGAACACTTCTTTGATTTTGCATTGACATGCTGTCCTTGCAGTCTTTTAGTATTATAAAGATAGAATATATTACAAGATGTTAAATATCTAAGCATAAGCCCTAAGTTTGATCATTATAATTTGAGACACAGTTAGTTTACATAATGGGTTAATACTCAGACAAGGGATAATGGTGGTAAAGGAACTTTTTTGAGAGCTGTTTAGCTGTGGTGAATGATTAATCTTTGGAAGTTAGAGAAAAGGAGATTCTAGGATGACTTCCAGACTTTTGACTTGGTGAGATGGGTAAATGAGTTACTAGTGGCAAAATGATAAGACTTAATGCCAACTCTATGTAGTACTGTTAGATAATGAGGTTCTGGATAGTGAAACTTATCAAATACCTAAAACTCATGAAGTGCTAAAATCATTATTTTTGAGGAAAATCCTATTTCAGTGACACTTTAAATAGAATATACCAAGGAGTGTTGGAGTATAGATGGAGGTCAGTTATCGTAATGTGCTATAAATACAAGAAATTGTTTTAATGGAGGCACAAAATTAAATGGAAATGAACTCCTTGAGTTGTGCAGTTTTCTTGTGAGCAGAAAATAAGATTAGGAAACTTATTTTTATAATTTTCATAAAAATAAAGCTAAGGGTTATGTATTGTCATGACCTCTAGGCCTGTATAATAAGCATGTGTAGACTATGATAAGAAACCAAAGCAAACATCTTCCTTTTCTCTAGCAAATGATTTTCACATTTTGTAGCCTTTTGACTTATCAGCATCATTTAAGATTGTTAATCCTTGAAGGCAGTGGTATCTCCTTGTCACCTTCAACCTGTTCTTCTAATTCACTTCAGCTAAATTTTTCGAAGATATGTGAAGGAAGAATGTGACTCACCAACTCCACACTGTTGACCGGGGGGATATTGGAGAAGGCTTATTCCAGGAGCCCACAGATTTTTTCATCAGAGGAAAATAGTATTTCTATAAACATGAACCAAATCAAGTGTCCTTAGTATTTAAATCTAAATCAGATATCAAACTCTGGAGCATCATTTGAATTTCATCTTGAATATTTCTGTAAGAGCGTTTGTAATGAAGTCTATCTTATCTCACATTCTTTTTTTTCTCCTTCCCTGTTTTGACTTTTGGCCTCTCTTCTGATTCTTCTGATTTCGGTGTTCTCTGGGTTCTTTATTCAGCACCCCCTTGTTCTTCTCTGTTTTTCTTTAACATCTTCAACCATCTTAAGCAGCTAACTCCACATCTACAGCTCTGTGTACAACCTTTTCTTTCTGAGGTTTAATTTCACACCCTTGTTGGATATCACTACTTGAATACCTCCAAATGTCTCACATTTAACACATCTAAACTCAGTCTTTTCCAGTAACAAAATAAGGAAAAAAATTTTTTTTTCTTGGGTTATTGTCCACCTGTCTGCGTGCATTGAAATTCTTCCCTTTCCTTCATTGTTAAATGCAGCTCTTCACATCCTTTTGCAGTGCTTAAGTCAGTCCACTCTTATCCTACTGTCAGTGCTGTAGTCCAAGTTTCTATCTTTCATGTGGACTAATACATAATAGCCTTTAGTTCTTTCCACTCCTAGCCATCTGTTCACAGTGCTGTTAGATATCTTTGAAGGTGCAGTTACCTCATTGATTTGCACAGATACACAATGCCACCACCACAACTATCCCTACCTCCTCCTTAAAACCTCTAATGCTTCCTTATTTTCTGCGGAGTCAAGTCTGAAAACGCTTTAGCTTCACATGTAAATTCAAACTTAACCATTTCATCCACACATTACCTCATGCCTTCTACTATGTAGTAATATTTGTATTATACTTTCTCGTGTAACTTCCATTCTGATCTTATTTTGTAACAGCTCTGATGAAGTGGTTAGGGATTCATCTTCATAAGTGAAGAAATTAAAGCTTTAGAAATAACGTGTCTTGTTCATGGTTTAAAAGCTAGCTAGTAGGATAGTCAAGACTCAGACCCAAGTTACTCTTTTCCATACTGTCCAATTAAGTGTGAGTACCAGAATGGGGGAAATGCTTATTTATCCAGCCAGTATTGTTATCTCTAAAAATGAAAGATAATATGTAGAATGATAACTTTGAAAGCTCTGGGGTAGTTGTTCCCAATCTTTTGGAATAGATTTTATATCACTTTTTAACATCACTCTCATGTCACAGAAGTTGTATATTCTAGAATCTATGATTGAGAAAATAACAGAGCTGCTCTAAGTCTACTAATACTTGATAATTATTTTTTTTAATTTTTATTAATCACAGCATCTCTATGATTATAAAATAATGATAATGGTCTAGCAATCAGTTGCTTGTTGTGCATATAGATTTTGAGATTTTTCCAATAACAAACTTTCTGGAGGTCCATTGTTCTGGGGAAGTGTTTAGAACCACTCAAGGGCAGTAAAATTCATCATTTACCAAAGATTTTATTTAATGAGACCCAGCAGCATTGGCACTTGTTAGAAAATTATTCTTTGATTTTCCTGTGCAATAAGCAGTATTAAATTTACCACTACTTACAAGAGTAGAATTTGGGGAAATAACCCTAAAATAAACCAGTCCCATTGTGAACTCATTACTTCTGTATCAGTAAGTTAGATCTGTAAGACCATAATAAACTTTGTAGTTTGCTGGGTTTTCTTTTCCCTACTAGTTGTAATTAATTTTTCATATATCTCACTTTACAGTGAAAAAGCTGCCTAGCTAAAACAAGGTGTTTGGCTGAGTCATTTGCTTTAAAAGAAACAATAATGACAGCAAAACCTTTTAATATTGGGAGCAGAGATGAGGCACTTTTTCATCACTGTTTTCCACTAATGTACACTTAACCATCAGCCGTACAGAAGTAGTATCTTTCTGTATTATATTTGGTTTTCCTATGCAAGGATACAGGTAAATGACTGGCTGATTTAATGTGTAGTAAACATGAATTCTGTGCCAAATACTGTGCTCTGTACTTTAGAAATGAAAGAGTACAGAAATTAAAAAGTGTTGGGCCTGCCTTTAATAATTGGTTTAGTATTTGGATAGGCAGATATGGATTCATTCACTGTGTAAGTATTTATCTAGCACATGTCATAGAACAGACCCTGTACTAGGTGTTGGCAATATAGTGAAGAAAACCAAATACAAAACCTCCTTAGGTGGAGTTTGCATTCTTGTAGGAAGAGACAATAAACAATAAGCAAAAACATATAGTATGGAAGATGGTGGAAAAAGTAGAAAAGGGGATTGAGGATGTTGTAGCATTGGATAGAACCATCAGGAAAGATTTCACTGAGAAGGTGACTCTGGAGCAGAAATCTGAAAGAGGTGAGTGAGTAAGCCATGTGAAGTATGGAAAGAGCAGGTGAAATAAAAATGCAAAGGCTGTGAACCTGGAGCACATGTGACAGGTCCCTGGAGTGGTATACAAACGAGGGAGAGTCAAGGGCATAGGTCTGAGAGATAATTTGGGCTGGAGGATCCATCATGGATTGTATAGCCCATTATAAGAGTTTTGGTTTTCACTCAGAGTGAGATGAAAAACCTTTGAATATTTTGAGCAGAGGAATGACATGATCCTACCTAAAATTAAGAGGAAGAATTTGGCTGTTGTGTGGCACATTGAATGTTGGGTGTACAAGGTACAGGGAGACCAGACAACTCTTGCAGTAATCCAGGTGAGAGGTGAAGGTTACTTGCACCAGAAAGTGGTGGAGGTTGTGGAAAATGACCATATTTTGGACTTACTTTATTTTACTTTATTATTATTTTTTTTAAGATTTACTCATTTGAGAGAGGAAGAGAGCTCAAGTGGGTGTAAGGGACAGAGAGAGAGAGTTCTCAAGCAGACTCCCCACTGAGCAGGGATCCCAGGACCCTGAGATCATGACTTGAGCCAAAATCAAGACCTGGTCGTTTAGCCACCTGAGCCACTGAGGCGCCCCGGACCTATTTTAAAGGTTGAGCCAACAGGATTTGCTAATGAATTGCTAAGAAATATGAGTGAGAAAAAGAAGTCAGAGAAGACTCCACAACTTTTGGCCTGTGCAATTGGATGCACCATAAGTTGAAGTATAAATTACATGCTTTGGGAGCAAAAGAGAAAGCAATGACTGGTTTAGAATAGAATGAGGGGGCAAAGAGAAACCTGTTTGTACTAGGACTTAAAGCAGAAGAAGAGTTTATGTCAGAAGTGGAGCAAATCATGAAAAGACATGGATTCTTCTGAGATTTATGAGCAAATGTAGTTTTATGTATAGATAAATGAGGGCTACAGCAGGAGGTGAAAAGGAAGGATGTTTCAGGGCTTATCCAAAAGAGTCTTGCAGTGTAAAGGATTTGGAGGTTTATCTCAAAGGAATTGGGAGGTATAGTCACCTCTCCTTCCGAACTGTGAAGTCCTCAAGTTTAGTGTCTTTACTGTTTTGCTTCTTTTCCTTTCTACTTCCTCCCTCACATTAGCAGCTCTTCCCTTCCAGATATCTTTGGCCTTATACCCCCTTCTTCTGTCAGAACATCCCATTTGAATGCAATAAAATTGAAACACATTATCTTGTAAATGTCCTGGTTATACTTTGTTTTTAAGCTTTCAACTCTTAATTTTTGTTGAAGAAATTTTAGGCATTTTAGAAATAGGTGGGGAAGTATCTTTTTTAGGGGAAAGAGGATACTGTACTTCATCCCGAAACCATATCGATGCTAAAAGTGATGCTGAAAATATACTTACCTTGATTACAAAGCTTTAGAAACACTGGAGCAAAAGAGTAGTCGCTTTCTCCTCATCCTTATTCCCCTTCCTATTTATGCCCTCTTAACCCAGACCCTTTGGTTCTGTTGCTCAGTACTCCTTCATTGCAGAGATCCAGAACCTATTTTCATAGTGTTCTCATCCTTTTATTTGTGGTGTCATTTTCTTTGCTCTTTCATGTGATGGTGGTTAAGTTTTCCAAAGTGTTAAGTAACCATTTTTATTGCCTTAAATTGTCTAGCATCTAGGACACCTGACAAGGAGAAAGGGAACAGTGAACCCTGTTGGTTGAAGCCTTGGGGGTAAAGCAAAGGGAAGATAAAGGAGAAGACTGGTAGGCTAGAAGAACACAGATTACAAAGGAGGGAGAATGGTTACTGTCCAGGGAACCCAAATTTAGTTTCATTGTATCCAGGAATTTTGACTTTGTAATACTTGTACAATTGCATGGTAAGGGTAATTATGGAAGACAAAAAAACCTGTTAATATTGATGCTACTAATACATGTTAAGTGACTAAAAGGGGGAAATTGAATTAAAAACTATGCTAAAACTCCAGTCCCCAGTTATTTTTGTCAAATATTTACCATTTATGCTAGATTGCGTACATCATATATTATGAATAATTAGATATCTGATCATAACAAATTCTGCTTATATGTTCAGTTTCTGTAGTTTCGCCATTAAGTATTGCCATCTACTTACAATTTTTTTTTCTACTTACAATTTTAATAAGAGAAAGCATTTCCTTATTTTGTCCCTGGTATCCGTTTTATATATTGGCTTTTATATTTTATAGCTTATTCATACTGCTTATAATATGTGTTTTGACCTAGTTTGACACCATATTAGGTGTCTCATTTTCTAATTAGTTGCAGAACACTAGTCTGAACATAGTAGTATGCCTTCCTTGTCAGATCTCAGTATTGTGGGGTCATTCAGTATTGAGCTTGATTGGAAATCCTTATGTACTCATAAATATGAATTTCATATTAGAAACAGTTACCTAAGCTCCATCCTCTATTTTGTGTCATTATTGGTGGCTTTCATTCTCAAATTAGTAGTTTTGTGAGATACACTGTATTGATACCAAAAGTTACCCAGAGGTTGGCTTGCTTAAAACTTAAGGTTGGTTGTGGGATATGCTTACTTAACTCCAAAATTATGATAGGGGCATAGTTTTCTTAGATCTCACCAGTTCTTGCAAATATGCCATACCGATAGGGAGATGTTTGGAAATTTAGATTCGTCTGAATACTGCTTCTAATGCAGATTCTGAACTTCAGGTGTGATTCACATGCATTAGATCTAAGATCCTTTTCTAAAATTGTGGCTTTTTTTTTTCGTGAAACAGCTTATTCTTTAAAATCTGTAGTTCCATTTTATTGTTTGGTTTATGAATATGTGCAGTTCTCTGGTTGTTAACTGTTTATATGACTAAGTTTGAATTTGAATAAATTATTTTAAAAATAAGTAATTTTTAAAATAAAGAAATTAGCAAAGTTCTTATTTATTCCCTTTGGTTTCAAATTCATGGTATTCAGTTGTCTTGTTAAATCTGAATTTTATTGGCTACTTGGGATTCCCCTCAAAAAGTTTTTTAATTCTGAAAACAGCTAATCATCTCTTAGGCTTTCAGAACCTGCTTGGCTGCATTAAAATAACTGAAATGTCCATTTCCTCCTTTGGATTGTATCATGTGTTAATTAAATGAGGATGGTTAAGAGCATGATCTTGAAGAAGTTCAGCCTTGGTTACTTTCCCCATCACATGCAAAGAACCAGAATCTCAGAGTTTACATCAAAACCGTGGAAGCTGCTTACCAGCCTTTTTACATGAATAAACTGTTGAAAAAAGTCTTTTCTTTTATTTCAGGAATTCATCTCTGGCATGTAAACTCAGCCTTTCCATGTTTAGACAAACTTCTAAAATTCTGTATCTGGCAGGTTAGGCCCTAGGGGTTACCTATAATATGTGCAGCTAATTGATTCCCCTGTTTGGTTGCCTGAAGTTTCAGGCTGGCTGTATTTACCCTGCATGCAGCATTTTAAAAAGCCCCAGCTTTTTTTTTTTTTTTTTGCTTTTTTTTCCCCTTTGCTTTTCTTTTTTTAAGGTTCACTGAGATCTGATTTCTTTTTATTTCAGTCCCCTCGACCTTCAAAGCTGTTTCTGTCTTGATTTCTGGCTCTCTTCAGTGCTTACCAGTGTCTGCTGCTCCTGCTGTAGATGTCTTCTACTGCTTTCCATCCCTTTTCCTCTCTCCTGATTTCCTTTTGATTCGTGGGTATTTCTTGGTTCTCAGGCCAAGTGATTTAGTTTATAATCTGTTCTCTCCAAGAGCACTATTGCTTTTCTTCTGCTTTGTGAATTGCAAGTCAGAGCATGTCGTGATAACCTTTGTATTTTGCTGTCTGTGTATTTTCCTTGGTGTTCGCTGATGCACTGATTAATTTTTGCCAAAGAAGATAACTTGGCAGTTCTTCATTTTTTGGCACTTTCAGAGCACTATTCTGTGTGACTTTTTAAAAAGGAAATCTTACTGGAAAAGAAGTATCCTTTTCCAGTAAGAAAAATAAAAAAATATAAAAATATTTGTGACCAGGGGATAAGGTCTTGGGCATTGTTTGTATTCTTAATGAAGATATCCTACTGGTCAAATGGAATTTTGTGGCAGAATGAATACCCCAAAGCAGATGTAAACTCCCACTCTAGACATCTATAACACATTGTGGGACTATCAAATATATATAATAAACTACATGTTTATAAAAAATAAAATTTAAAGTAATTGTGGATAGACTCAAAGTACAGAGCTGCAAGACAATTTAAGCAGTCATTTCCTTTTACAGAGCAGCCCTTTTTTAGCAAAAAGTGATGAAGTTTATTAGCACTGATAGATAAAAGTGAGATAAATGATAGGCTTCAAACACAGCTGTGCTAAAATTGGGGATTGGGTAGTCTTCTGCAATCAGGCAGGGCGAGTAACTTGATATCTCTTATTTTGAAACTTATTTTTAGTTTTCAGCTTTATTTTAGCTCTTTTTAGTGGGAATGGAGGGTGCATGACCAAAATTTAAAGAAACAAAAAATATGCGAGTATGTAAAGTCATTCCTTTGAGAAAAAAATTCCTTTTGTTTTCTTGTATTAGCTTCAGCCAAGGAAACAAGTTCCATATGTTAGTAGTATGTTTGAAATATTAGAGGACTCCTACATATATGAAAGAGTGCTTTGTTAAGATGTAAATATTTGTGAAATTGTAATGAATACAGATTTGTAGCTAGATACTTGAAAATAAAAGCAGAAATCCAGCTTATGTTACCTTTCCATAACATGTCCCATATTAAATGCTGACATACCTTACTCTAGCCACACTTCTTTCACTGGCTCTCTTTTTTGCTCTTATATAAAGGGGAAAATAGGTTATGCCTAGAGCAATAAATACTTCATCAATATCTGATATAACTGAAGGTGGGGTTTCTTCTTAGTAAGGTTTTGCTGTGTTTCAAATGTGAGGCAGTTGTAGGGCCGAGAGAGATACTGTAAGTCTCATTTGGGAACTACTGGTTAATATTTGACGAGCTTTATAAAAATCCCACCATACCTCCTGAATCAGTATCTGTGAAAGTGGAGCTCTTGCATGTATATTTTTAGCCAGATCTTCAGGTGATTTTTTTTTTTAAGGTCAGGAATTAGTGATTACTACTAACAACAGAGTAAAAATGTTAGATCTTACCACAGTACAAAATTCATATAAAGACTGGTGGATTAATTTTTATATCAATGTAAGTAATTTTTATGAAGTAAAATATAAACAGCCTTAAATATTAGACTTCAATGTCTTTGTCCTACTTTGGGCTGTGCTTACAGACTCTTTGGGATGTGTGAATTCATTCTTCTTCCTGTTCAGATGCTTCGGGTAGATATGTTTAAGAAACACTACTATTGGGATACTTAATGAATTATTTGGGCAAAGGAAGGAATAATAGATTTATTATCTTACAAATAGTGCTGAGAGGCAAGGTGGAGAAAGGAAAACTGTTAGAAGGATTGAATAGAAGAAAAGGCAGAGAAAAACTTGAGTCATTCAAACTTTCTTTTGTGTGTAGGCACATAGTTATTTGCTGATCAATAAGTAGTAATTTGTACCTATCATAATGAATGAGCGAGTTTAGAGGAGATGGTATATATAACAGTTATTTCCTTTTTCATATGGCACCTTAGGTGATAGCATTGTTACGGATGGAAGAGGTGTTCCTGTCGCCTGTAATTCATGTTGTCTTAAAATTGAATACTTTTGTATTTCTGTATGCAGAGAGCAATGAGTAGAATATGAAAAGGCATTCTTATAATTGTCTTTACTGGGCTAAAAATGCATGTTAATTTATAAATTTTTAAAGGTAATTTGTGAAAAATAGCTGAAATAAAAAACAGATGACCTGGATTTTTTCTCTGTATGTTCCATTCCCTACGTCCTCATTTACACAGTGAAACCAGTACTCTGTGGATTGATGAGAATAAATAACGAGCAGTTGTTTATCTTGTTTCTGGCACTTTGTTTTTAATTGGTTTTTAAAATAATAAGTTCTGTGGAGAATATTTTATTTCTTGGTAATACAGAATATTTGAGTGTTAATGGAATTTTATTCTTTCTTAGGTCATGTTTACTGGTGAAAATATTCCCGTTCATCCTCATGTTTATAGCAATGGTCATATCTGTTTATCCATTCTAACAGAAGACTGGTCCCCAGCGCTCTCAGTCCAATCAGTTTGTCTTAGCATTATTAGCATGCTTTCCAGCTGCAAAGAAAAGGTAGGACTTCTCAGAATTATTCCAGGTAATATCTCTTTTTTTAGTTTAGGTAGAGAAACTCTTTTAATACATAATTTATGTGAAGAAAAACTTAATGCCTTTTATTAAGAAGTTATGGTTAATATGCTTAGTAACAGATTAGAAAATTATTTTGATAATCTTTCATTCCGTGTAGAAGTCAGACATTGTTTTATATATATATATTTTTTAAAGATTTTGTTTATTTATTTGACAGAGATCACAAGTAGGCAGAGAGGCAAGCAGAGAGAGAGGGAGGGAAGCAGGCTCCCTGCTGAGCAGAGAGCCCGATGGGGGTCTGGATCCTAGGACCCTGAGATCATGACCTGAGCCAAAGGCAGAGGCTTTAACCCACTGAGCCACCCAGACGCCCGTTTTATATTTCTTTAAACAGAAAATTTCTGTAGGTGTTCTCAAATAATTTGAATTTTATTTCTGTAAGCATGCACAAGACAGAAGTGTACAAGAAATTCTCATTTCTAGATTTCACAGTGGAAAGTCCCAAGAGCAAGTTTCATAACTCCCTTCTCCCCTCTGCTGGCTCCCACCTTATCAGCGTCTTTTAGGGAATTTCCCAGGAACCAGAGCTTTCCTATCATACTGATCATCATGATTACATTGAAAGAGAAAGGTTAGATTACCAGCAGAATTTTCAGGACTTTTCTTCTAATTCTCCTTTATTAATCCACAGATTCTATGTCTGATGGAAAGGTAAAAACACCAGAAAGAAAAATCACATGAGTTAATTTAGGATACCCTTTTAAAGTATCTATATCCTATGCGCATTTCTGGCCCTCTTGTCATTTTTGCCTTAGGGTCAGTGTATACCACAGTGTTCATGTATTTCTATATTTTAAAGCCTCTTTTCTTCATGAGGTTTTCCTTTTGTATTGGGTCTAAAGGAGAAACAGCTTTACCTTACAGATTAGGGATCTGTGGGGTTATTATAGCAGTTTTTCCCCCCTGTTTTCTCAAAATTGAATTATCATTTTTACTAAAGTAGCATTTAGAAAACTTTAAATTAGTATTTAGAGAACTTTAAGTAGTTCATTTTTAAATGATACGTTATCTAGACTGAAACACTCTTAAGCCACTGTTTGCAAAGTGAGTTTCTTGAAATGTTAGTTTCATAAGAGGTTTCTTGGTGTTAGGTTTAAAAAAACAGGTTTTTTTTTGTTCAAAGAAGCATGAGGAAATAATGGTTTAAATTGTATTTTTTAATTATAGCATTAAGAGCATCAATATGCAATTTTATATACCATATAAGAATGAAAAAAAAATTCTGTCAGTTAAACTATGACAGTTAATACATGTTAAAAGGCATGTATCCCCATTCAGGAATATTAAAATGTGCAGAAAACATACATCTTTGAATAGATGAAATAGGGTACACATTATCTAACTGTAGTATGACTTTTTAAATTTCTTCTTTGCCTCTGGGCTTTTCTAGGTTGCATTTTAAGGCTACACTTGAGCTTTTGTTAACCCCAAGGGCTTTGAAAACAAGTCTTATTTACTGCTTCCATATTTTCTCTACCCCTACACTTCCACCCTCAGCACACACATAAGTTTTAAATTTTTAGGCATAGAGTAGAGCAGTTTGCAGTTACAAGGACTTCTGTGTCCTCGTTAATGTTTAATGTCTTTAGAAAGTTAAAGCAGTAAGTATAGGATTTTATTTTATTTTATTTATTTATTTTTTTTTTTTAAGATTTTATTTACTTATTTGACAGAGAGGAGAGAGATCACAAGTAGGCAGAGAGGCAGGCAGAGAGAGAGGGGGAAGCAGGCTTTCTGCTGAGCAGAGAGCCTGATGCGGGGCTCGATCCCAGGACCCTGAGATCATGACCTGAGCCGAAGGCAGAGGTTTTAACCCACTGAGCCATCCAGGCGCCCCAGTATAGGATTTTAATAAGAAAAGTTGAGATGAACACCAGTGATGTGTGCACATAGCTCTTACAGGTGCTTTGTAATGATTAGCGCTTTGTTTACATTTAATGTAATGATTTACAATAAATAAATGTAATGACTTACTGTTAAAAACTAGAAAATGACTATATTCTCCATCTCCTTTATCCTTTTCTAATCCTCTTTATCCCCCTCACATTTCAGTTGTCTACTACTAGTTTTTCCTGCATAGTTAGTATATGCCTAGTTATTCCATTTAAATTATTGGTAAGCTATATTATATAATATGAACTAAATTATATTTAGCCAAGCTAGTAATCTGAAAGTAATTCTGGCAGCATTAGTTCTGTGAAATGCGATAAAAATTCAGTAAATGTTTATTAGGAACCTAGTAGGTACTGTTTGTACTGTGTCTAAGTACTAGGTTACAAAGATGAAAAGGAAACTTTCTTTGGCGCTGAGAGGATCTAGCTCCAAATAAGCTTTTAAAAATCTTGTAACTACTCACCAAAAACTCTTCTTTTAAAACAGGTGAATTTTATTCTGTGGTCAATGTGGTTCTGAGTTTCACTTTAATATTTGACTTGAATACAAATTTTAATTTTTACTATAAACATTTGAAACTTTGATTTATTCATAATTCTTTCATTCTAGTTTTCATTTTCATAGTCAGGGATGTTTCCCTAAATTAAAGGCATTTAAATCCATCATGTCAGGTAGATTTCAATAGACTAAAGATAATTTCTGATATTGAGAGGTCTTTCAGTAATCTACCATTTATTCTTAGTGCCTTTATAATACAGATAATCCAAACTTTCTAACTTGTGTTCCATTCCTAAAAGAATTTTGGTAATCCATCGTTTTGTATAGCTACTTTATTTTTCTAAGAACCAAATCTCCATGATCTCTTACCAGTGTGTTTATATTCTTAAGCAAATAGAATGAGTGTTTTTTTCTTCCTTAATTTTTTTTTTTTTAAGATTGGTTGTTGGTTTTGTTTTGTTTTACTTTTGAAGATTGGGTTCTAATCAGTATACAGAGAAAATGAATTTATGAAATTATTTGTTGCAGTGGTAGCAATTTATTCCACATTAACACAGATAATGACTTGCAGGACAAACAGCAACAGATGATCTATTCTTTGAAGTTGTCAGGCATTTAATTTCATGATACTTTTTCAGATATTTTCTCAAACTTTATCAGCAGGATAATCTTGGGGGTAGTTTAACATATTCTCTACTCTTCCCTTTTGTTAAGTTACTGTTAATATTAACTTGTAAGGGCATTATTAGACTCAACTAAGATCAGAGTTTTGTACTTGAGTTGTAGAAGTGCCAAGTGGACTGCCTGTTTCCCTACCTGCTAAGCAGCCCTACTCACCATTGGTTTTTGGTTGGACCTACCTACTAACTTATCTACTAACCTGTGCTCGGTAGCTTTAATACAAATTCGACATGTTTCCATATTTTTGTAGAGACCCATAGATTTCTCGTGTCTGGTCAGTATCCAACAGTTTTCAGGGAAATTCCCTTCCAAAATCTGTCTTCAGTATTATTGGCATCACTATTTCTGCTGTAGCTCCTTTGCAGAGCTGCCATATGTATCTAATATTGTGCTAGTCAGGCATATGTATGGCAGAAATGCCAAGATAGCTTTTCCCCCTTTTTCCTCTTACATATTGTTTGGAAACTGAATCCTTTGGTCCCTGTCCTTGGTGATACTTACCTTCCTGGAGGTTTATAAGTTGCTATTAGTTTCTCAGACTAACTGAGTTAGGTAGACTTTTCTGTTTTTTAATTAGTTCACAAAAGTAATTACTAAATTATTTCTAGGGAGATAAAATAAATGAAACCAAAATTCATTAAAATCTAATGCTACCACTTTGGGTTAACAGTCATTCTCTAGTAATCCCACTGGAACCTAATCCAAATCACACATGCATGCCCCTATTTTTTTTTTTTTTTTTCAGTGTCAAGGATCTACTTTTCCTGGAATATATTATTTCAGTTGTGCCACATCAGCATTTGTATTGTTTTTTAGACTTAATGTAATAATTCTGCTAAAGCTTTTATTAAAACTATCTTAAATCTTCTTCCATTTTACAACTTATCTATTTAAACTCTTTTTGGTTTCAGAGACGACCACCAGATAATTCTTTTTATGTTCGAACATGTAACAAGAATCCAAAGAAAACAAAATGGTGGTATCATGGTAAGCACAGTTTTATTTTAGAATGATAACTTTTTAGCATTTTGGTTTGACGATTATATATTTGTTTGCTTGCAGTAAAGAAGGGACTATATAACTAGTGTATTTTCGTAATATGGAGAAGAGGCTTTAAAATATTAAGCCATCTAAAGGATTCGTTGGGCTAGATTTTTAATGGGGCACATAAAATCATAGCCGCCATACAAGTAAAATCTAAAATTGCTTTAACATTCTGAAACGCTACCATTTTATTACTAAAAAAAGGTCCTCAATAATCTTCAGATGGAATTGAAATTCGTTGTTGGGAAACCTATTACTTAAAATAGAAATTTTGATGTCTTTTGAAATTACTTAGTTCTGGTACTATACTAGTGGCAGGAGGGGGATCACATTGTGAGAGATGGCCCATTTATTTATTTATTTATTTTAATTTTTTTTTTTTATTAACATATAATGTATTATTTGCCCCAGGTTACATGTCTGTGAATCATCAGGCTTACACATTTCACAGCACTTAACCAGAGCACATACCCACCCCAATGTCCATAACCCAGCCACCCTATCCCTACCCCTCCTACCCCGCAGGCACCCTCAGTTTGTTTCATGAGTTTAGGAGTCTCTTATGGTTTGTCTCCTTCCTGATCCCATCTTGTTTCATTTCCCTCCCCTACCCCCCACAACTCCCCCGCCCTGCCTCTCAAATTCTTCATGAGATGGCCCATTTAATTAAAGCTCTTCCTGTTCTAATAGTCCTCAAAAATTTGTTGTTCTCCTGACTGTAGCTATATGAATATAGTATTCTCACTGATTTTATTTTATTGTTTTTGTTGGGAGAGTGCTAATAGCTTTATAATTGAAAACTGCAAGCATCTTTTCTAAACTGACCTCACTGCCTCCCTAAAGAGGTGTATTTGAAATTCAAAACAAAGTTTTATATTCCTCAATGTCATTTTTGAAGTGAGTGAACAAAAACCACCCCCTGTGATTTTTGTATCCATAAGAGCATTTCCTTTATTTTTCTTTTTTAAAATGTTAGCCTAATAAGAAGGTAGAACTGATGGAGCTAATTTATAGGAATATGGCCTTTCCCCCTTACCTTTCTATCCATTGTGAAACTTGTTAACTGAGTTTGAGTCATTTAAAAACTTTTTAAATTATAAGAGTTCTGTAAGGTGTTGATAAGTGATGATTAGAATCAACATGATAGCACTACGCCAGCAGTTACAAGTTAGAAAACATAGTGAAAGAATGCCATTCTTGAGAGCCAACAGAAAGATAAATATTCCAGCTAATGTTAATGACAACTATAGATGATCTAGAAGAAAAAATGATGAAACTTGTAAGAGCTATGAAAAAATAGAGATATTTGATGACAAACCAGTATTACAGAAAAATGTATATTCTTTACAAATTACAGGTTTAATATAACTTAGTAAAAATCCAGTGGAATGAGGAATGAGTGCTTCCAAGTTTGGGGAAAAATAATAGGCAAGAAGAGCCTTTTGGATTTTGAACTAAAGGATAATGAAGGAGAATCGGTCTACCAGATACCAAAACATATTAATGCAAGAGTAGACATCAAAATAGAATTACTTTCCTAGGCCTTCTTATATATAAGATTTGAATATATAGTAAATTGGATGTCACAAAACCAATGAGGAGAAAAATTATTTAGTAAGTAATCTTGTTAGGAACTTGGTAATCATTTTGGGAAAGAAAAATTTACATTTTTACTTCATATGTAAACTATTTCCTGTGGGTTGAAATTAAGTTTTTTTTTTAAGACAACAGGAGAAAAATGTAATTTTTTTTTTAAGCTGAGTATCAACTCGGAGAAAGGAAGAATTTCTGAAGTTAAAAGGAATCAGAAATTAAATAGTTATATGAAAATTTAAACCTCTTAGAAAACCTTTTTTTATTTATTTTTTTTTAAAGGTTTTATTTATTTATTTGATGGAGAGAGACAGCAAGAGGGAACACAAGCAGGGGGGGTGGGAGAGGGAGGAGCAGAAAGCCCGACGTGGGGCTCCATCCCAGGACCCTGGGGATCATGACCAAAGCTGAAGAAGGGTGGCACTTAACGACTGAGCCACCCAGGCGCTCCTAGAAAACCTTTTAGAAAAACCTCAAAGCACAGTCAACATAGGATTTAAAAATGTGAAAGACAATTATAGCTTATTAAAAATAAAGACCATTTATGAAAATTGCTTAACATAATACATTCAATTAATTAAAAACGTAGACCAAAAAGTTCACAGTAATTACAGATTTAGTATTTTGAAACTATTATAGAATTGCAGAGTTGAGTAAAATGAGTGCAGTGCCAGAAAAGAGTAAAGGGTAGAATGAAATAGTACTTTCATATTTACTGTTGGTATAGCAAGTTCAGCAATATTTAACAAGCTTAAAATTTAAGATTCAAGCCTTTTGTCTCAATTACCAAACTTCTGAGAATCCATCCTAAGAAAATCATCTTTAAAACAAGAAGTGTTTTATACATGGAATGTTCAGTGGAGCAGTATAATATACTCTATTTCCTATCTCCATGTGCTGTTTTCCTGGAATGAATCCTGCACAGGCACACACAAAAACACCCTCCTGCCTCAACGAGTCCTTGCCCTACACACAGCCTCTTGGGAACTCTTTCACCAAAGTCTTGCTGATTACTTTCTCTTTTAAGGAATCTAATAAACTTTATTACTGTGCCTAGAATGCTGGTTTTGTTTTAGTTTTTAAGAGATCCCCAGATAATTCTGATGGAGCTTGTCATTTGAGAACTACTGTTTCAGGGATGCTGAGGTATAAAGGGACAGGTTTCCATATAAAATGAATTAATAATCAGACTTAAAGGAATTCTTTCCGAGCACTGAAGGTCTACTAAAACACTTAACAAGACCCTACTTGAAGAAAACAGTCCTTTACTTCAATTTACACTGCTGGCTTCTCATTCTTTTTCATCTTCTTGCCTTTTAGGACCAAAACCCAAACTGCCTCTTCTCTCTGTGCCTTTACAAGGAGCCCTTCTGGGAAAAAAAAAAAAAAAAATTGAGTGTCACAGACCCTTTGGTCTTAGCATAGAAAGTTTCCAGATTCATAAAAAGTATCAGTCAATCAAGAATATTGACAAGCACAGCTAAATCAAACATTTTTTAAAGTGTGAAAGTTCTAAAGATAGTATAGTCATTCTATTTCCAACCCAGCTTCACTAATAATAGAAAAATCCCCCATTGTCTTTTCCATAGTGTTTTTAAACCACTGGAGTTTTCTAATAAAACTTGAGAGGAAATTGTCTTGGAGTAATGAATTTTAAAAATACATATATTTTGAAAGTGTAACCTTCTTTACCATTCTGTCCTGTCCCAATGTTAGACAGTATATTCCTGTTTTTTTCCCCCTTTCTTCCTCCCTGGTAGGGAAATTTCAGAAAGTTTATAATCTTTCAGACCCTCTAATGCTGCCTTATATAGTTAAAAGGATTTATGAGAAGTCCTTTATCTAAGATTATTCCTAGAATTTCTCATTACGTGCTTTTGATAAGAAATGGAGAAAGGTGGGCGCCTGGGTGGCTCAGTGGGTTAAAGCCTCTGCCTTTGGCTCAGGTCATGATCTCAGGGTCCTGGGATCAAGTCCCGCATCAGGCTCTCTGCTCAGCAGGGAGCCTGCTTCCCCCTCTCTCTCTGCCTGCCTCTCTGCCAACTTGTGATCTCTCTCCTCTCTGTCGAATAAATAAAAAAAATTTTAAAAAATATTAAAAAAAAAAGAAATGGAGAAAGTTCACATAGTGAAACTAGAAATAGAAAATAAATTCTTTAAACTAAAATAGACTTCATAAAAGTTTTTTATAGTAGTTTTTATCTGTTAACTAAGAAATTTATACTTTCATGACTAAAGTAGAAAAGTCTTTTAATAGTTTAAACTATTTAATTCTCCACCTTAGCAAAGAAATACCAAGAGAGGCCTTTCAAACTAAATTAACCTTTTTTTTTTTTTTTTAAGATTTTATTTATTTATTTGAGACAGAGAGGGAAAGAGAGAGTGGTGGGGAGGGAGAAGCAGACTCCCTGCTGAGCAAGGAGCCCGACATGGGGCTCAATCCCAGGACCCTGGGATCATGACCTGAGCCAAAGGCAAATGCTTAACCAACTGAGCCACCCAGGCGCCCCTTAAATTAGCCTCTTAATGTATAGTAGTCCAGGGTTTGCATAGGAATTCATTTTATCAGTAAACAGATTAAAAGTGTCTCCCTCCCCCTCCCCCCAAATACAAATTAGCCATCTTTAAAAGGACTGGATTCTATTTCAACTAAATTATGACTATTCTAGTTCAGGTTCCAGTCCCAGGTACAGATACATTTCTTCATTTACAGATAATTCTGTTTAAAACATCCCAGTTTATTGAATTACAGTGATTATTCTTACCTCAATATGTTTTCTACTCATGCTTGAACCCTGCATATCTGAATCATTCCCCTCCCAGAATCTCTCTTTAAATCAACAGTTTTGCTCCAGGAGTGACCCTCATGTGAAATAAAGCACAGGTAATACTAGTTACACTTTGACATGATAGAGCAACTGCTCTTTCATAAAGGGGGGTGGGTGTAGACAATCGTCCTTGAGCTTTTCCTTCTCCTTTAAAAAACTAAAGCATTTCAGCTGTGTAGCATATATTGTCTTTGCCGTAAACATTTCAGAGTGAGTTATAAGCAGTGTGAAAAATAGCTCACCTCAGTCTTATATTTGAAGTTGGAAAATCTTATCAGTCATGCTAACTCATGAAGCAGAACGTGTCAGCTCTGTTTGATCTTTCCAGATGTCAGCTTATGTTTTTCTGTTTAGCTGCTTTAGTTCCAAAAAGATCTTCATTGATTAATCATATTCTCCTTATAACACCAAATTACCAAGAATATGGACTCTTGTTAGTTCTTAGTATCATCTAACTCTGAAAGGATTATAAGGTCAAATCAGAGTCCTGATGTGACCTGCAGACCTAAACAAAAAGATCAGAGACTGAACAAAGTCTTGCTTGGAATTGGATGAACTCACTGAAACACTTAATATTTCAGTTTTTAGAAGCCAAGCAGAATTGTAGCCCTCAAGTATGTAGCCAACATACTTGGGTCAATGTGGGTCACAGTGTTTGTCAGTATTTGTAATCAAAGAGGCAAGAGAGGTTTGGGTTTAGATTCGTAATATCTTTGTGCTTCAGAGGGGGCTTCCTGGATGGAGGATGGATGCACTATTAACGAAAAACAGTAATTTGACAATTCAGTAGATGTCCTGGTTATAGAAGAGTGGATTCCGCTGATACACTAAAATTGAGCTGCCAAATAACCAGTGTTGAGTTCTTGGAAAAAAGCTTCTTTCAACTTAAACTATCTTCCACATTGTTAGTATATCTTGAAAAGGTAGGCCAGTCACTGCTACCCTACTGTTACTTGTGGTATCGTACCTTATACATTTCTCTTTGCATTTCTTTTGAGCTTCTTCTCTAGCTCCTATTAAAGTGTAAAAAGTTATCGATATGTGAATACGTATTCCTTATTGTTACTTACTTGAAGTTTGCTATCAACCTGTTTTCCAGAATTTTATTTCTTGTATAGTTTCTATTCACTAAAGGGTTAAGGTCATATCTGCATTGGAATGCAAATATTCTGTGTTGTAAATTTAGCCAGAGGTCGAATGCTTTAAAAAATCAATTAAACACAATACGGATGAATGAAAGAAAAAAAGAGAGAGAGAGAGAGAAAGAAACCAAAATAGGTATTTGAATAGACAGCTCATTTCAGCATACAAAGGGGCTGAGGAATTTACCTATAATTCAGGGCTAGAATGGTCCATAGAAAACAAATTATACAGTTTAGTACACAAATGAATGAATGATTGAACCTCAAAGTTCAAAATCATAAAATAGACATAATTATTCTTGAAAAAGATAAAAAGTATCTTTATGGGTTCATAAAAATATTTCAATAAGATAGATAATAGAATCCATTAATAATATGATCCATCTGTTTCCTAGCATCCAAATTGAACATACACAACTTAGTTTCATAAATGATTGCTTTCCGCAGATGGCAGTACTGATCTGGTTCCTGAAGCATTTTCCTTAAGGTGATGATAGAGAATTGAGCAGTATAGCTTAAGACCGTAATTGAGTATTGGCTTCAGAAAAGTAGGCTTACCGGAAATAGATTAGCATGATGTTTAGATGTTATGTCCAATAAGCTGTTGAGTTTATAAATTTGGGGAGGAGTAGAGAATATCTCTTGTTTTACAAAACTATAGACTATTCTGGTTCCATTCAGCTGGAACATTACCTGTAGAATTTTAAGGATTATAAAGTGATAGGAACATAATCGTCTCAAACTAATATTAACAAACTTTCCTCCTGCCTTATAGCTGTCCATAGAATTAGCTACGTTAGTTGTGAACCTTTTAATATTTGAACTACCTTTTAGGATTAGAGAATCACTTTCTAAATTCCTAAGTCCAGATTTTACTCAGTCTAACAGTCTTTTCCCTTTATATCTTGCTAGATAACAATTCTGTTGTCTTCTGTGAAATCTTTCTTAAGTTGGTTCATCAAAAAAAAAAAAAAAAAACAAAACTTTAATTCCCTAAACTGTTGAGAGACAAACCTATGTGTAAAGATTTAGTTTTGTTTTGTTTTTAAGATTTTATTTATGGGACGCCTGGGTGTCTCAGTCGCTTAAGCGGCTGCCTCTTTGCTCAGGTCATGATCCCAGGGTCCTGGGATCGAGTCCCACATCTGGCTCTCAGCTCCGCAAGGAGCCTGCTTCTCTGCCTGCTGCTCTCCCTGCTTGTGCTCACTCACTCTTTCTCTCTCTCTGACAAATAAATAAAATCTTCTTAAGAAATATAAAAAAAAAGATTTATTTATTTGAAAGAGAAAGTGCACGAGAGAGGGGAGGGGCAGAGGGAGAAGCAGACTTCCCTCTGATCAGGGAGCCCTATGCGGGGCTTGATCCCGGGACTCCAGGATCATGACTTGAGCAGAAGGCAGTCGCTTAACAAACCGAACCACCCAGGCTCCCCAAAGATTTAGTTTTGTCTTGGAAGTGGGATCCCACTTCTTATCTACTGACTTATTACTGTGTTCCTTTTCTTCTAGTCTTTAGTCTGGGAATATCAGGGAGGTAGTCTCCAATATAATGTGATGGTTGTGATATCCATTAAAATGTGATAGTTTTTATGCTCTGGGGGAAACTAATTGACCTTTCTTCTAATGTAGTTCTCTCTCACTTATATTTCCAAAAAGTCAGTGAAGTTAGCCATGGTAAATGTCATCTCTTTGAAACTGGTTATTTGTATATTATATTTGAGGGTATACTTTTAATAAGGGCTTCTACAGTTCCAGAAAAACATTAAATGGTTAATCTGAGATTTTTTTTCCAGGCCTTCATCTTGCTACAAATACTTTAGTCCAGAGATTAGAAATATTGAATTCTTTGATCACGTTTTACAGACTTACATTTGTCTTGATCCACGATGGGTTTGCTCTAAAAACTTTTTTTTGTAAACCATCTTAGTATTCAGTAATCTTTTTTTCATCTAGCTAGGAAACAGTATTCCTTTTGCTAACAAATGGATTTTTTGCTTCTTAGCGATGGCCTTTTTATTTGGGGAAAAGCTAGCCATGGTGTTAGCTCATACTTGTCTCCATACTTAAGTATTTGTTTATAGATTCTTTGATTACTTACAACTGTGATGGATTTGTAATGTTTAAGTCCATGTGTCGCTATGGGTCCAGTTATCAGAGATAATAGAACTCCATTTTCAAAACTTAGTAAGTTTATTTCTCTAAAGATAGAGTATTCAAGCCAGGGAGTATTAGTCCTTTTTTTTTTTTTTTTTTTTTTTTTTTTTTTTTTTTAACATCTAATCCAAGGTAGGGATTGGGCTAGGGAGAATATCTTGTATGGATTTCTTAATCATTTTGGTGGATTGTAGCATGTTCTACAGCACTTACTATACTGGAGTACTTCGAGAATGAACAACCTGATGGAGATACATTTATGTTATCATCTATCAAAGATGATATATCTTTGGAGATAAAATCTTATTGGTGATTAATTAGGTACATGATGTTCATAGTTCATGATGTTCAAGTTGAATTTTGTCTCACTTTTCTTACTGTATACATTGTCATGTGGTAGAATACTTAAGGTTTGACCTATTAGGTAAAATTTAGTGCCATCTCTTAGCTTAGAGGTCTGTGTGATTAGTTTTTGTTTTTTTTTTTCCAAGGACCCTAGGGTTATAAATTACTCTGTTGGAAGAGTGATGTTTTAAGGACCCTCTTTACATTCTTAAGTTTGTTCTGCATCCATGACATCCATATCTCCTCTTTATTCCAAGTTCCACAGTAATTTAAGAAACAGATACTTTCATGTGACACTTAGAAGCTATAGACTATCTGCTTATTTTCTTCTTAAAGTTATTCTTTCTTTAAAGAATTCTAATGATTTAGATATAGATAAGGTTTATTTTAAAAATCTAGTATATTTCACCATTTAGATTGCCATTAAAATATAGAGTAATGGAATACTCTATGAGTTTGCCCAACATAGAAATCAGATTTGGTTTTTAGTTCTCGTTGAGTCATTGGAGATGGGGATTTTTATTAACACTGTATCGATCCTAACATGGGATAGTTTGTAAAATATTTTGGCCAGTTTTTCAGCAATGCTCTCCTTGAGAGCTTTCACAACTCTTGGGTAGCTGCCACTAGTCTGCTGCTTTCTAAAGCTGCTTTCTGAAGAGTAACCAGTCCTCAAAATAAATCATTCAGATATGTCTTGTGAAATAATTTTGTAAAATTAGTTATGAACTCCACAATCTTACATAATGTGTTGAGGCCACCAGAAGGCATTACTAAATCTGTGAGGTTTTTTTTTTTAATGGCCTCATTTGTATATGTATCTATATTTGCTGAAAAATGTATTTTTTAAATGTATTTTCTAAAGAGAAATTAATAATATTAACTATGTATTAATTAATTTGGTAATTGTACCTCATTTGTGAAGTTATTTCCTTTATAAAGACACAAGTTGCATTATCCTATGTTAAATACCATGACATTGTTGGCCAGGAGTTTACTTCCTATCTCATTACAACTTAAAATTGTTGCCCATAAAAGAGCTCTTTAAGACTGATAAATCCTGAATATATGCTAACATATATCAATTTATTATTTTAAATAGAACTAACATACTGCTGCATCATTTAAGATTTGTGTGAACTGCTATTTCTGTGAAAGAATGGAACTTGATTTTTTTGTTACTATGTAATTGAACACAAATAGGACATTTTATTTGCAAGGATTGGGGGAGGCAAGTCAGACATGTAAACCATGTTCTTCTTGAAATTATTTCTGTTAGACTAACGTGTGTGGATTTTACTTATGCATGCTTGACTTTTTTAATTGTCTTTTTTTCTCCTTTTCTTAAAGATGATACTTGTTGATGCCACTGTTATCATCCTCCTAGCAGAAGATAGTCCTACTGAGAAAATGAGCACTTTGATCATTCAGTCTTTGAACTTTAACCTTTGACTGGAAGTGACCTATAGGCAATGAAGACTACTTCCTTTTACTGCATTTTTACTCGTGTGCATTCTGGGCGCATGTTGATCGCTGGTTCAGTCCAGGCAACTGACATGCTTTTATTAGTCATACAGTATTAATGCAGGTGTCAGGAAATGTCAATATAATTCCATTTTTTATTTTTATTTTTTTAAGCTTTTGGAAAAGTTCCAGGTCCTCATGTATTGTGCAATAACAATGACTTCCTTGGCGGTTTTGGGACGTTCATTGCCGGCAATGGACGTTTAACAGGAAAAATTTTCATTAACTCCTGCCACCCAATAATTAATGCATGATAGGGCCTATGAAATGAACTTACTGGTTATAGTGGGATTATAAATAAAGTGAGGGATCCAACATTACTTTGAAAGTCACCCCAACTGTTTATATTTGGATTCTATGCACTGTGATCTAAGGTTTAGCAGCATGAATTAACATGCGTCTTTAAAGGACTGTAATGAAAGATCATTGCGTATTTATTGAATTGTTTATATCTGCTGTCAAATTGTTTTGACATGGAAGGTTTTCAAGTAACATTGGCAGAGAGGTACAATATTGTTATCCCTATGGTGAAAATAAATTCATTTGTTGTATATAGTTCCTCAGTCTCTGGAGTAAAGGTATGAGTAATCTAGGGTATGAACGGTTGAATCAAGGCTTGATTTTGGAAGTAAGAACAATGGCAGTGATGATGAAACTGCTGCAGTCCTTAATTGGGGCTTGTTTGTAAAGTAATGATTTTTCCAAGTAGATTACACTCTGTTACTTCCTGCTAGCCATCAGCATGAGCCCTACTGCCTAAACACTATTTCATTTATTTATGTTTGAAAATCCATAAAGAGTTTTCGTTTGCAATTTTGTTTCTTTCGTTATGTTTTAAGTCAAGTTTGAATGTTACAGTACTTCAATTGAAAAGCTTTTGTCAAGTTTTTTCTTGTAATTTTTTCTTTACTTGTATCATTTGTCCTTTAATCCTGTACCCTAAAATAAGAAATACATTTTTGACAGAGGCTTAATGTTTTAACAAAAGAGTGTGGACATTTTTATTTTAAAATTTAGGCAAGAGTACACTCTAGAATGGTATGTTTGCTTATTTGTCTCACACAACCGTACAGTTTTTCCTGGAGGGATTTGTTTTATTTTGTTTTCTTGTTATTGAAAAGACTTTGCTTACAGCTAGATAAAATTTTTCTATAGAAAAAAATTGTTGAAACGTCCAATTCTCAGTACCATGTAAGTTAATGATACTGCAACTAGGTTCTCTTTTTAAAAAGCAATTATGTATTTTATAAATTACCTTTTCACATATGCAAAAATCTGTTTCTACTACAATGTTATTTTTACTAATGCCTGTTGTTGCACTCTTTTTGACATATCCTGCAGTGAATAAATATATATGAATCAATCTGGGCTTAAAAATAAAAGCCAGTTGGCTGAAAGGTTTGAAGTATATACCCCAGCAAAACATCCAATCAATAATTGGCAAGGAGTATTTTCAAAATTGTTTTTAATCTCTGTATAGATGACATTTTGTAGCTTTGTACATGTTGTTAATTAAGGGCATATAATTTTACACTCTAAAAGTATAATTGCTGAACTCAGGGGTGGGTAGACTTCAAAAATATGTCTGCTGTAGAAATAACTTGAAAAAAAAAATTAAAACTATGGCCAGCCACCAAATTGTGGATACTGTTTATACTATAGTTAGCAACTACCACTTTTTAAAACTAAACACATTTTTTGTTCTTTCTTGACTAGATATACATAAGTTCTCATAATAGTCTATCAGTCTTACCATTTGGCCTGTTTAACTAAGACAGAAAATGTTTTTTGGAATGCTTTGAGCTACTCTTAGTTTTTAACTGCTTTTTAATATGGAAATTGCAGCGGCAAATTATATATTTTTCATATTTTACACAACTGCTCTAAACTACTGATTGACTTAATCATTTTCAGGGGTTGGGGTGGGGGATCTTTCTCCATACTGCTGGTCCTCTTATTAAAATTCTTTTATAAAGAAATGACCTGTGACATTTATTCACCAAAGGAATTAATATACCAGGTCAAAGATTAACAGTGCTGTCCTATAGATTAATAGGTCATATATAGCCTCAATTGAGTTTTTTAAAATAAAAGAAGCAGTATTTTACATACCTCTTTCTCTACATGGAGATACCATAAAATAAAACAAAGTAGAGGAAAGTAAAGGAAACCAAATAATTTCAGTACATTTTATGGTTTAAAGAGAAGATAAGATGAAATACCCTAAAATATAGAAATACCAACCATTCAGAATTTGCAATAAAATAACACCTTATTCATTATAGTACTCCTTTGAACTTAGGAATTATTGGGAACTCCTTTGCACTTAGATTTAATTAAGTTAATTTTAAATGTAAGTTACATTATTAAAAGGCAAAAGACGTTTACATAAGTCATTGCTCTAGAGAGGGCATTTAATGGCTTTGTAATAATAAAAAGAATATTTCTCTGTAATGTGTTGTTGAACAACAACCAGAATACCAAGAAAAATGTACATAGGATTATGCTACTTCCCTTTCTTTGCTCTATGGGGCACTATCTGCTGCATAGGCCTACAGAATTATACTTTCATATTTAGACAATATGTACTCTCTATTTATTTATTTATTTATTTATTTTAAGGCCATTCTTCTGGTTTGCCAAATTCTATTAAGACAGTGATACATTCATTTCCTTATTTTGCATGCTTAGATCATGAACTTGGTGCCCTTTCAAAAAAATATATTATCAAGTAGGTATTAATGCCATAGATTTTAAAGAGAGAAATGGTTTTCAGTTTTTTTAACATAAATTTTTTAAAATAAATTTTATGGCTGTTCCCTTAAGGAATTTAATATTCACCTCTAAAGGACTTAACTTGTAGTGGATGAATTCCTCCTTTTAGCTAGCAGGGAAATAAAGCTTTTTTTAATCCCCGAAAGAAAATGCTAAAAATTAGCTTTTATATACAGTTCATCTGGAGAAAGATCTTAATCCTTATTGTTTTGACTAGGTATATGAATATTTGGTATAAAGTAACTAGGATAATTTATTAGTTTTTTTCCCTTCTGAAGTTTTAAATATATGCAAATATGTATCATTAGATTCCTGTGGTGAATAATTTCTTCAGATTCTAAAACAGGTATCTAGTGACTGCTTAATTATTTCCAGATTGCATCAAAGATCAATTGACAAATAATGGAAATGAGTAGTGATATGCAAATGGTATATAACCACATATTACTTGTTTCTGGTAATCAAGTCTTATTTTTTAAAAAGCCTATTGTTTTTGAGAATTGAGATATTTAAAACTTGTTAAAGCTTCTTCCTAAAATAGACAAGAAGAGGAGGTACTGTGTGTTGAGAATTTTTTTAAATAAAGAATTCAGTGTCACTAGTTCTAAGCCTTTATGGTTACTGCTGCTTATATTTCTCAATCTCACTTTTATTTAGTTTTTTGTACATATTTTAGCTGAATGCTTAGGATTTATTAAGTGTATATAAATTGGTTTTCAAAAAGAACCGAGGCTTTCCCATATCTTTTCTGAGGATTCACTGTTACAAAATCAGCTACTGCATGATTCTGTGTTATGCTACTGCCTTTGCATGATTAAGATCTGTGAAGGTGTCTCTTAATCTGCACCCCTTGGCCCTAATCCTTTTTGCAGTCTTTTGTTTGTTTTTATCTCTTTCATTTTTCTTTCTTCCTTTCTCCTCAGAGATGTCCAATATGTCACTCTTCAGCAGTTTCCCTAAGTTTTCCTCTCTCCTTCCTTTCCTCCCTTCCTGCCTTCCTCCCTTTTCTTCCCCTTTCCTTTTCTTGAGGTTAGGGAATCCAGAGAAGGACATTAGTGAAATTACATCACAAATTTTTCTTAAAAAGATTCCGTCCTACAAATAAAATACATAGAGCTTCTGATACCTAATTTCAGTTCATCAGTATGTGGCTAAATTTGTTGAATAATTGCTTAATAAATGAGCTATTAACTAAGTAATTTAGTTCTTAAATACTAATATCGAGGGAGTTTTGTTTACTTTTTGGATGGTGACTCTCCCAAAGCCTAATTATTGCCCAAATGAATTAAATTATTTGTTTTGGTAAAAGTGTTTTTCCATTTAAGTTTCTAAGCCATTCTGAGATTTGGAACTTTTTTTTTTTCTTTTTAATAATTTGTGGGAGACTTTTGTTTTCTTAGCATAAACTGCATTAAAGACAGGCTTGTATGCATCATTATGATTAGAGGCCCATGGAGCCTAAACATGTACTTCAGACTTAGATCTTCATCCTTAAAGTTGAAGTTCTGCTTCTGACTTTGGTCCTGTAATTGAGGTGTTTATTGTGATTTTAATTCTCAAATGTTATTGGGACTTATATTTAGGGATGAATCTCCAGAATGGTTACATGAATGTCTTTTTCTTTGAAAATTTTTTTTATAAAACAATATAATATCTGAAGACATTTTGAACATGTGGAAGGAATGCTCAAATAGAAGCTGGTATATTTTAACATGCATAAAGAACTGTAATTGAGCAAGTTGAGTGCAGTTGATAGGGAAAAAGAGAAACAGTTTCTCGATGCATACATTGTCAGAGTTTTGTGAAAAGTTTGCTTCTGCAGTAATTCTAAGCTGCTTTCTCAAAGACAAAAAGCATAGTTCTGGGCTTTGGCTTGTTAGGTGTGACATCACTTGTCCAATTCCGTGGTAAATGGGAAGATTGAATAATCCCACGTCTCTAATTTTAAACCCGAAACAAGTTGAGTAAGGAATGTGGTTGATTGACAGATACCATGAAAATAAATGCAAGTCTCTTCATAGTTAACCACAGATTATATAAATATTGATTATCAGGCTCGGGGTAAAATGATTATTTGAAAAGATTATTATATCAGTTATTTATAGCCAAAAATTAAGTCCATGTTCAAGTTAAAATGGGTTTGTTGTTTTTAGTTGGTACCATTTTTCTCTCAATATTCAGAAATACAGATTGTGCATTTTATTAATAGGAATGGAAGCTCATGCTTGAGGGTTTGAATAGGGTGGATGTATATATATTTTATAAACTCAAGTTGTAAAATATGTAAAGCTAATGCTTTTTGAATAGAATATAAATGTTAAGACAGAAATCTATATATTATATATTTTTAAATACATGTATCAAACTTTTGTTAGTTGAATATAAATTACATTGTGTGCTTTATGGAATTCAGTAACTTTTAATAATAAAGCAGTTGTCATTGATTTATTTTATGTAGACTTGAATATTAAATTGAATAGATATTAAATCTTCTTGTAGTTTATAATAATGTAAAATTTTACTTATGTACTAGTTTCTCTTTGCAAAGGACTATGATCTACAAAGGATTGTGGAAACAGTAAAATGCCCATTTCCAAAAATAAGTGCAACAGAATGAAGATAATCACTAAAGCACTTATTTATTTAACAGATAATGTTTACTTAGTAGTGTAGCCTAGTGTATTTTAGTGGTTCTTCATGCTTTAATTCATGAAATCCTGATTAAAAGATGGGTGTTTTCAGAAAAGGTGGAAATTGAGACTCAGGCACTTGCTTAGAGTTACCATGAGTCTGGTGTTGCTGAGCTTTAAGTTGTATGATTCATAAGGATATACTTTCCTGAATATATACACAAATCAACTAAGATGAGTGACTCCTGAAGCTATGAGAAGAGAAAAAGAGATAAGCAGAAGAAGGGATATCTCTCTGCATCTCTTTTATTCATAGCAGGAAGAAATTTAACATACTCTGCTGATATTCTAGGTTTTCTATTCATGGGGGATCTGCATGCCCCAGGAGCACCTTACTCCTCATTGGGGCAGCTATATTACCATAAAACTACCTTATCTCAACATGCTATTTCTGCAGTCCTCAACATTAGATGAGTAGCTGGTTAGATAAATGCAAGATTCATCTGCCTTTGTACTTGTACTTTGATGATACTTTCTCCCTTTATTATAATCCTTAAAAATAATTTCTACCTCTCATAGAAGGTTTAAGCCACTGTGGATAAGTGATTCTGTTGAAATCCCTATATTCCTTAGAATTTTTCACTCTAACATATGGCAAAATTAAACATGAACTGAATCGAAGTCAAATGATGCAACTAAGGGTTTTCTATGCTTGGGTAACATGGGCCAAGGCCACAGTGGTTCTTTATCTGTCCTGCTGGGAATTCCTGTCAATAAATATTTTAAATTGCTTATGAGATTTCTTTTTAATGTTTGCTTAAGGCAAAATATGTAAGTGGGAGTACCTGTGTGCTCTTTCCAATTCAGTGGAGTACGGGAATGTTTTAATAATGAAAGTTGAAATAAGAAACTAAGGTAGAAATTATCTTCTCATATAGGTACTTGGCCTTCAAGGACCTACTGTGGGTAGATAAAACTCATCAGGCAAGAACCTAATAAGGATGGCTATATCCTGCAGAAAAGGTATCCAACTTAACATTAAAGTTTTTTATGTCCCCTCTCACACCCCCAAAAACACATTTCTCTTTTCTTTCCTGTCACGATGGTGTTTCTATCCAACCTATTTATCCAAATGAAGAATTACCACTTTTTACTAGTCCTCTCTGACATTTTTCATCATTAATCTCTATTGACCCTATCTGTAAAAAAAAAATATATCTAAAATTTCTCCCTTCCCTCCAGTACCATAGCCATGATCCTGGTGTACCCAGGCTGCTTTTCAGCCATCCACACACCTTTTTCCATAAGTAATAGCAAAACAAGACTACCTGTACTTGGCTAATGTTCTTCCTTGTTCCTAGAATGTTCATCTGCTTTTCTACCTGAAAAGTCTAGTTCAAATGTAGTTACAAGGGTATCTTTGTCCTTCCCTTCCCATTCCTTACCAGTTTTCTATCCTGGATTCTTTTAACAGAAGGGACAATGTCTCAATGGTGCTTGTGTTCCCAGCATGTAGTACACAGTACCAAGCTTTTAATAAATGTTTGTTAAATTAATTTGATTGTACTTGTATTTTTATATTAACTTTTCCAAAGAAACTTACTCAGGTGCTAGCAGTTTTGAAACATACATTTAAACCACCATCTGTGTGAAGTGTCAAAGGAGAACACCCTACCCTTCCTACCCTAGAGTTTGAAAAAAGTTACTTTGAAGTAAATCATTAACCATTCTTCACTGGCTTTATTTTATTTTATTAAAAAAAAGTTCTCCTGTATTTTGCTGTATCTCTGAGGTAAATTAGTTACTTTGAATATATTTACAAATTAAGAATATAATTATTTTAAGCTAAATATATCTGTGGAGACCAGAGATTATAAAGGTAAACCTAATACTTACTAAGGTTAAAAACAGGCATTGAGCAAATACTTAGTACTTTTATGCTAAGAAGGATGACAGATAAAAGAAAGCACATTATCTTCAAAGGGCCTATGTTATAGGCGGGATAAGAAAGAAAAATAATGCAACATCAAAAGTGATGAGCCCTAAAAGGTACAAATAGTTTTTGGTAATCACAGAAATAAGTTGACTGCCAAAAAAAAACCTGTAATGGCTTGAAAATTACAAACGTTGTAGGTGGGTTCTTGGCAAGCACAATGGTCCCAAGTACAGAAGCCCTGGGACAGAATTTGTATGTATGAATGCCGACCTAGATGATGTGGCTGGTTCAGAGTAAGCCGGTGAGGGAGCAGCAGCCAAAGGCCAATGATGTGTAGGGCTTTGTAAGCCTACACAGTAGGCTTACACATTCACAAACTTTGCCCATTTTTAAATTGGGTTGTTTGCTTCAGGTTATTATATCCTGAGAGTTTTTTAAAAAATCTAAATACAAGTCCTTTATCATATTTATGAGTAAGGGTAGGGTTGAAATTGGTCTTTCAGTTTCCACTAAACAGCGGAGGCTCTAGCACCCAGTTCCTTTTGTCCTTAGAACATTCATTTATCAATTGCGAGGAGATAATAAAGCCAAGCCACTGTGTCAGCAATATGACAGGGAATGTTGCCCAGAGAATAAAATGAGGAGTTTGAACCACTATACCAACATCCTACCCATCAGAACTAGTTTAAAGCCAGAAACCAGCAGAGCTCCATCCCCGGAGTAAAGGTCACCTGAGGAAACAATCCTATTGAGACTTTCATCTTGCAGTGGTTCAGGGAATGTCAGACTTTGAACTTAGATTGAGGTGAAGTCTCTGGCAGTGTCCACAGAAGGTGGCCAGGAGCAGATGAAAGTTCGAAGACCTAGGAAGAGAATAGCTTCTTCCACATAGTACCCTTACAAATGATTTATTTTACTACAGTGACCAATACACAAAGGCTATCCCTTCTTTTTTTTTTTTTCCCCAAAGATTTTATTTACTTGCAGAACACAAGTAGGGGAAGCAGCAGGGAGAGGGAGAAGCAGCCTCCCCGCTGAGCAGAGAGCCTGCTGCTTGGCTCTATCCCAGGAGCCTGGGATCAAGATTATCCCTTCTAGGAAACAAGTTGCTATGGAAAAATAGACCTAGAAAGCACTGGAGGTGTGGGGTGGGGAGTGACAGGAGCTGATACAGTTTACTGCTCTGCATACCACATCCTGTTGGGAGCTTCTAAAAAATAAGGAACTGTCTTGTTCATCTTTGTACTCAAATATGGAGTGCCTGCTGTATCCCAAGGAGCTTATGATCTGGTAGGGAAGACAAATGGGTGATTAAAATAATGTGCCAGTTGGTGTGATAGGCTAATCAGAGTGTTGAATGAACATCAAGGTGAGGGCAGTCAAAGCGAAGTCCAAGTGAGAATTCCAAGGGAAGTGGTGAGCATTTGCCAGGCAAAGGTGGGAGAATGAAGATGAGGGCATCTGAGGTAAGGCACACAAGAAGTGCCCAGGGTGAGAGAGAGCCGTGTTTGGAGCATTGCATTTGGATGAGGGAATGGTAAAAATAAAATGGGAGATGAAACTAGAGCTACAATTTGAAAGACCAAATTAATGGGAGTTTTGGTTTTATCTCATGGTTGACCGGCTGCTGAATTCAGATTTGCACTTAAGAAAAATACCTTGGGGGTGCCTGGGTGGTTCAGTGGGTTAAAGCCTCTGCCTTCAGCTCAGGTCATGGTCTCAGAGTCTTGGGATCGAGCCCCACATCGGGCTCTCTCCTCAGCGGGGAGCCTGCTTCCCCCTCTCTCTCTCTGCCTGCCTCTCTGCCTACTTGTGATCTCTCTCTCTGTCAAATAAATAAATAAAATCTTAAAAAAAAAAAAAGAAAAAAGAAAAAAAAATACCTTGGCTGTAGTCCTGGAGAGTGAGCTTGAAGGGTCACAAAACTAGAGGGTTAAAAATAAGAGACCATTATCAGTACCAGACAAATGATGACTTGAATTTATTATAAAGTATTGGCATAAAGATAGACATGTCAGTGGAGCAGAAGGGAGAGTCCAGAAATTGGTTTTTAAAAAGATGCCAAGGTACTTGTAGGGGGGAAGAATAATCTATTCAACAAATGGTACTAGAACATTTGAAAAGCTATTTGTAAAAAAATAAAAAAAATCTTCTATACAAAAATTAGCCCCAAATGAATCATACACTGAAAGAGTAAAACTATGAAACTTCTTCAAATAAACAGAAACTTTGAGATCTTGTACTTGGCAAAGATTTCTTAGCTATGAACCAAATTACTAAAAATGATTGATAAATTGGACTCAACAAGATTTAAAATTCAGGCTTTTCAAAAGACAAATTGAAACAGCAAAACAATGTATTTGCAAAATATATATATGATAAAGGACTTGTATTTAGATTTTTTTAAAACTCTTAGGATATAATATGAAGCAAACAACCCAATTTAAAAATGGGCAAAGTTTGTGAATTTTTTTTACTTGAGCTAAACTGAAGGAAATACAGAGATGGCAAGTAAGTAGATGAAAAGCTGCTGAGTATCATTTGTCATTAGGGGACTACAGATGAAAAGTACAAGATAACCACTGCACACTTGCTACACTGACCTTACGAGGTTTTGGCAAGGATGTGGAGTAATGGGAACTTTTCTGTACTACTGATGGCAATGTGAAATTGTGTAACCACTTTGAAAAACCATCTGGTAGCTTCTTAAAAAGTTAAACATAGGGGCCCCTAGGTGCCTCAGTCGGTTAAGGGTCTGACTCTTGATCTCAGCTCAGGTCTTGATCTCAATCAGCATCATGAGTTCAAGCCCCACATTAAACATATACTTACTGTACAAATCAGCCATTTCACTACTGGGTATTTACCCAAGAGAAAAGAAAGTATATGTCTAAACAAAGACTTGTCCAGGTGTATATGTATGTCAAAACTCATAAATTCCACACTTTTAAGTATTAATAGTTTACTGAACATTATACCTCAGAATTAGGAGGTTTTAAGCAATAAAGACAAAGGATGGCAATGGCCTGAAGTGGAGTATAAGAAAATGGACAACTCAACCATCATCAGTTTGTCCAAGGTTACAACTTAGAAGTGCTGGAGCAGGAATTTAAGTCTGAGTCTGACTGACTCCAAAATCCATGCTCTAAGTCAATATGCTTATACTTAACATGACCCCCATATTTCTGGCTTAGACAAGTGAGTGGAGGCTGATGACTCTCACCAAAACACAAGGTGAGAGGCAGATGAGGGGGAGGAGATGTGTTTGTGCTTCCTCATAGCACCAAGTACAGTAGCTTATATAGTCAATTAGTGAGTGGAGATGTAAACTGAAGTTTTTATGTGGCAATGCTAATGAAACAGGGTGATGTAATTTTACTGAGGTCATGAGCTTATTGCCTATTGACCAACAGCTAAAAAGGAATTTAATATTTTCTAGGCTAATAACCAAACAAAGAATTAGTTATTTCTCAACATCTTTGAAGCGATCACCCCTGGCCACATTCACTGATGGGAATTAACTCAGAAAATTACTGCACTTTTGAATAAATCTTATCAGAAAGTTATTTCTTTCAGACTGAAGTCTGCTTACATACTATCTGTCCTGGATTAAAGAGTGTCCCCTCAAAAGATAACACTGAAGTCCTAACTCCCAGTATCTCCGAATGTGACCATAATTGGGAATGGAATCATTGAAGATGTGATTAGGTAAGGTGAGGTCATACTGGAGGAGGGTGGACCTTAATTCAATATGAGTGATGTCCTACAAATTGGAGAAGACACAGAGACACAGGCACTTGAGGGGAGAACACCATATAACAATGCCATAATGCATCTACAAGCCAAGGAACACCGAGAATTGCCGGAAACCTCCAGGAGCTGAAGGAGGCAAGGAAGGATTCTTCCCTAGAGCCTCTGGAGAGCATGATCATCCTGCTGATACCCGATCTTGGACTTCTCGCTCCAGAACTGTGAGAGAATAAATGTCTGTTGTTTTAAGCCATTCAGTTTGTGGTATTTTGCTACAGCAGCTCTGGGAAATTAATCATACACTTTCCACCTCTTTTTCCCCTGATTCTACCTTCTGGAGACACATGTAATAAGTTTTGGTCCCCTCTCCGGATATTTCCAGATGTTTTGAGAACACATTTTTTTTTTCAAGAAGGTATCTCCCTTGCTGGTTTTTTACACGATACATTTTCTTTCTTTCTTTCTTTTTTTTTTTTTTTAAAGATTTACTTATTTACTTTAGAGACAGAGCACAAGTTGGAGGAGGGACAGAGGGAAAGAAAGGGAAAGCACTGAGTGAGGAGCCTGACACAGGGCTCAATCTCAGGACCCCTAGCTCATGGCCTGAGCAAAAATCAAGAACTGGATGCTTAACTTACTGAGCTACCCAGGCGCCCCCACATGGTACATTTTCAAATTCTTTCATTCTTTTGTAGGGTCAAGATGCTTTAAAGTGTGGTCACCAGAACTGCTCTTACTACAAATAGTTTGATCTACAAAACAGAATGGAATTTGCTCTCTGGTTTAGGTCAGGAGTTTTCAAGCTCTTTCTCAGAGCTCTAGGAATTTCTTGGATGTACTTCAGGGCACACTTAAATATATCTCGTATAAACTCTGCATAAAATTGCATTAGGAGAAGGGATTTGCTGTTTAGAACAAATTTGGAAAACAGTGGTTTAGACGATACTTTTAATAAAGCTTAAGATCGAATCCACTTTCTTGGCAGCCACGGCTCATGATTTTGATCGGTGAAAGGTACAACTTTCACTTTTCTTGTATCTGTGTAGGGTTGTTTTTTGTTTGTTTTTGGTTTTGTTTCATTTGTTTTTTGTGAGGAGATGGGGTCCTATGTAAAGTATGTTACTTATTCCCATAAGATTTTACTTTGTTCAGTTCTGCCATTCTATTGAGCCTTGTGTTTTTTGTTTTTTGGAGTTTTTTTTTTATTCCATCATGTACTATACTCTTTCTTCCTTCTCTTCAGTACCACGTCTAAGAATTTCTGTACCTTTTCAGTGTTTAAAAAAGCAAGTAAGGACATGAGTCTACAGCATACTAGTTAGTGTCTGCGGCACAGTGTGTTATCTAAAGCATTATCTGCTATTTTTCTATCAAACTTCAAACTATGATCTCTCAGGCCACATTTCTACATAGCTTATCAAAGAAAGGAAATGCTGGTTATTCTGGTGCAACGCATTCTTGGGGGAAATTATGCTGGTTCCAGATGGTCACTTCTTTAGTTTCTATTTGAATAACTGAATTCTACATATTGTTTTGTGATTTCTGATCTGTTGAAATGTGTACATTCCAGTCTTAAAAATACATACATATTTATATTATGTATATTTATAAGATATATATAATATAATGTATATTTAATATATTTATATAATAAATATATATATACATATATATATATTTATAATATATAATCTCAAGTGACCACAAAGTAGGTGTGGCTGCTGTGGGAGTGCTCCATCTCCCTTCATGAAATAACCTGCTGGTCAGCTTCAATCAGTGCAGTTGGCTGGTTAGTATCCTCCAACTGTAGCCCTTCAGGATCCACCTCAGATTTAGAGCCTAAATCACACTTTTCCCAAGCAGCCTCCAGTCAATAACATGTCCTGACCATTACTACTGAATGCAGGACTTCTCTAATAGGTAATCCTTGCTCTAGATCTTTCCATTAGATCAATAAGACCTTGTCATTTCTGCATCTCAGTCTGACTCTCCGCCTACCCACACCTGCTTCCTCCCCTCTTTCCCTTCACAGGCTTCAGATCTGCATCACAGTTTGGTTTTCATAGCCCAATCTTTTTTTTTTTTTTTAAAGTAAACTCTATACCCAACATGGAGCTCAAACTTACAACCCCAAAATTGATCTACCAACTGAGCCAGTCGGGTGCCCCTAGCTCGATCCTTTTTTTTATCTTTCACAAACATTATATACACCCTTCCCGCACAAGAAACCTTGTGCCCTCCTAACACCAGTGTCTGCTTTCTGGACCCCCTGAATCAACGCAGTTGGCACTGAATGTGGTCAAGAAGAAGATTGATAAGATGGAGTTTTGAGACCCAGTCACTCACTGTCTTCCTGACAATGAGGACCACATCCCTTGTGGCATTTGGGGCATTGATAGGCCCTGCCACAAGTGTTATGTGGCCCACTTGCTAAAACTTCCACAAGCAGTGATTTGAAAGAATGTTCCACTGGAGGGGACCACCTTGGACAGTACAATGGTTCAAGCATTTGAAAAATATGGGGGAACAATGGTTATCAATAAACTGTATTATCTGAGTTTTAGTCTACTTGAGCCACCGTAACAAAATCCTATAGATCGGTGGCTAAAACAACAGCACTCATAGCACTCGGGAAGAGAGAGAGAGTACTCTCTTCTTATACGGGCATAAATCCCTTCATGAGGATCCCACTCTCATGATCTCATCGAAACCTAATCATCTCCCAAAGGCTCCGTCTCCAGATATCATCACATGGGGATTAGGGCTTCAACATATGAATTGGCAGGGGGCAAGATGCACAATTCAGTCCATAACATCTCCTATAGAGGGAAATTCGAAGTCGAGGGCAGATAACCATTAAAAACTGATTCTGAGCACCAGAGGGCCTCTTTGGTAACCGCCAAGAAGGTCCTATCTCCTGCAGTGGGAGAGCAGGAAAAGCTCAAGACCAAAGTCTGCATTTTTTTTTTTAAGATTTTATTTATTTAGGGATGCCCATGTGGCTCAGTAAGTTAAGTGTCTGCCTTCTGCTTGGGTCATGATCCCAGGGTCCTGGGATCAAGCCCCACGTTGGGCTCCCTGCTCAGTAGGGAGTCTGCTTCTCCCTCTGCCTGCTGCTCTCCCTGCTTGTGCTCTCTCTTTCTCTCTCTCTCTCTCTCTCTGACAAATAAATAAAATCTTTAAAAAGTATATATTTTGTTAATTTATGTGACAGAGAGAGAGAGAGAGATCACGAGCAGGAGAAAGGAGTAGAGGGAGAAGCAAACTCCCTGCTGAGGGGGGAGCCTGATGTGGAATTCGATCCCAGGCCCCTGGGATCATGACCTGAGCCAAAGGCAGACACTTCACCCACTGAGCCTCCCAGGTGCCCCCAAAGTCTGCATTTAAAAGAACCTTGATGGTAGAGTCGGTGAGTGTGGGAGTGTGGGACTCTTGATTTTTGAGCTGTAAGTTTGAGCCCCACGTTGGGTGCAGAGATTACTTAAAATAAAATGTAAAAATAAAATAAAAAATTAAATAAAAAGCCTTGAGCTTCAAAGATATTTGGATGCTCAGCTGGGGCAGGTCTGTTATAGGAATGTCAGGGCCCTAATTAGGACAACTTGAGAGAGACCCTGACACATGGAATAGAGACATCTGGGTGGTTGACCCCAAAGATTTTGGCTCCCTGATTCCTCCGTAATTTAAGAGCCATAGAGATGGCCCACCCTCCGAATTAGAGCTAGGAGACCCTCCTCTGTGAGACGACTCATCAAGGACCCTTCTCAGGATCTGCTCCCAACTCTTCTAGCTGCCAGTAGCATAAGTTTAAGAAATAATATAATCTACCTGTAATATGCTGAATCTAATAACTGGAAAAGAACTATCCCTTTTTTTTTTTTTTAAGATTTTATTTATTTATTTGACAGAGAGAGAGATCACAAGTAGGCAGAGAGGCAGGCAGAGAGAGAGGGGGAAGCAGGCTCCCTGCTGAGCAGAGAGCCCGACGCGGGGCTCGATCCCGGGACCCCAAGATCATGACCTGAGCCGAAGGCAGAGGTTTTAACCCACCGAGCCACCCAGACGTCCCCCCTTTTTTTAATTTAATTTTCCCCCAGTGTTATTGAGATACAATTGACATATAAATTTAAGGTGTACGATGTAATGATTTGATATATTCATATATTGTGAAATGATTACCATGGTAGGGTTAGTTAATATCTCCATCACCTCGCATAACTACCATTTCTTTTTTATGGTGAGAATATCTGAGATCTAACTCTTAGATCTTTCAAGTACATAATTGAGTATTATTAACTATAATCATTAGGTCCTGGTGTACATTAGATCCCAGAACATATTCATCTTATAACTAGAAGCTTGTACCCTTTAACTAGCATCTTCCCATTTCTCCCACCTCCAGCCACTGATAGCTCCCTGTTTCTATGAGTTTGGCTTTTTTAAATTCCACATATTAGTGATACCATAGAGTATTTATCTCTCTCTGACTTATTTCACTTGGTATCATGTCCTCAAGGGCCATGCCTATTAACACAAAAGGCAAGATCTCCTTCTTTACTATGGCTGAAAAATACTCCATTTTATAAATATCACAACTTCTTTATCCATTTTTCTATAGATAATGGACACTTAGGTTGTTTCCATATCTTGGCGATTGTGAATAATGCTACAGTGACCAGGGGAATGCATATATCTCTTTGAGATCCTGATTTGATTTCCTGTGATTGCGGGATCAAATGGTAATTCTATTTTTTAATTCTTTAAGGAATAACCATGCTGTTTTCCATGGTGGCTGTACCAATTTATAGTTCGCCAACAGTGCACAAGTGTTCCCTTTTCTCCATATCCTTGCCAACACTAGTTATCTCTTGTCTTTTCAATAATAACAATTTTAACAATGCAAGGTGATTTCTCATGTTTTTACTTTGCATTTCCCTAATGATTAGTGACATTAAGCATATGTACCTACTGGCCATTTGTATGTCTTTTTTTTTAGAAAAATCTCTATTTAGTTACCCATTCTTAAGTATCTTATTGTTTTTGATGTTACTGTGAATAGAATCGCTTTATTTCTTTTTCAGATATTAGTTATTAGTGCTTGGAAATGCAACTGATTTTGGATCCTGTACCTTTACTGAATTTGTTGATTAGTTCTAACAGTTTTTTGGTAGAATCTTTAGGATTTTCTATGTATAAGATCATATCATCTGCAAACAAAGATAATTTTACCTCTTCCTTTCCAATTTGAATGCCTTTTATTTCTTTTTCATACCTGATTGCTCTGGCTAAGACTTCCTGTACTTGTGTTGAATAGGAGCAGTGAGTGGGCACACTTTTCTTGTTCCTAGTCTTAAAGGAAAACCTTTCAACCTTTCACCACTGAATATATTAATTGTGGGCTTGTCATATATGGTTTTTACTTTGTTAAGGTACATTCCTTTTACACCAATTTGTGATAGTTCTTATTATGAAAAGATGTTGTATTTTGTCTAATGCTTTTTCTCTATTTTTATCTTTCATTCTATCAATGGAGTGTACTACATTTCTTAATTTGCATATGTTGAACCATCTTTGGGTCCAAAGGGTGAATCCTATTTGATCATAGTGTGCGATCCTTCTCATGTGCTGTTGAATTTGGTTTGCTAATATTTTCTTGAGAATATTTATATCTGTATTCATCAGTGATATTGGCCTGTAGTTTTATTTCTTGTAGTGTCCTTACTTGGCTGTGGTATCGAGATAATTCTGGCCTTATAAATTGAGTTTGGGAGTGTCCCTTCCCCTTAAATTTTTTGGAAGAGTTGAAAAGGATTAGCATTGATTCTTCCTTAAATGTTCAGTAGAATTCACCAGGGAAACCATATGGTCCTGGGCTTTTCATTGTTGGGGAATTTTTGGTTACTGATTCAATCTCTTTACTCATTACTGGTAATCAGATTTTCTTTTTCTTCATGTAAGTTTAGTCTTTGTAAGTTGTGTGTTTCTGGGAATTTATCCATTTCTTCTAGGTTATCCAATTTCTTGGCATATAGTTATTAATGGTAGTCTCTTATGATCCTTTGTATTTCAGTGTTATCAGTTATAATGTCCCCTCTTTCATTTCTGCTTTTATTTATTTAACTCTTCTCTTTTTTTTAGTCTAGCTAAAGGTTTGTCAGTTTTTTTAGCTTTTCAAAATATCAGCTCTTAGCTTCACTGATTTTTTTTCTATTGTTTTTCTAGTCTCTATCCTGTTTATATCTGCTCCAGTCTTTGTTATTTCCTCCCTTCTGCTAACTTTGGAATTAGTTTGTTCCTCTTTTTCTAGTTCTTTGAGGTATAAGTTAGATGTTTTATTTGAGATCTTTTTTCTAAATGTAGATCTTTATCACTATAAACTTCCCTTTTTCACTGCTTTTGCAGCATCCCATAAGGTTTGGTAAATTTTTTTCTTTCCATTTTCATTTGTTTTTGTTGTTGTTGTTTTTGTTTGTTTTTAAAGATTTTATTTATTTATTTGACAGCACAAGTAGGCAGAGCAGCAGGCAGAGGAGAGGGAGAAGCAGGCTCTCTGCTGAGCAGGGAGCCCGATGCGGGGCTCGATCCCAGGACCCTGAGATCATGACCTGAGCCAAAGGCAGAGGCTTAACCCACAGAGCCACCCAGGTGCCCCCCATTTTCATTTGTTTTAAGATATTTATTTCCCTTTGACTTCTTTTTTGGTCCATCGGTTTATTTAGGAGTATGTTGTATAATGTCTATATTTTTGCGAGTTTTCCAGTTTTCCTCCTGTTATTGATTTCTAGTTTTATTTTAATTTTTTAAAATATTTTATTTATTTATTTGACAGAGCAAGAGAGCATAAGCAGGGGAAGTAGGAGGCAGAGGGGAGGGAGAAGCAGCCCTCCCCCTACCCCGAAGCAAGGATCCCGAAAGAGGACTCAATCCCAGGACCCTGGGATCGTGACCTGAGCTGAAGGCAGACACACAACTGACTGAGCCATGCAGGCGCCCCTGATTTCTAGTTTTATATTATTATGACCAGAAAATATATTTTGCATTACTTCATTCTTCTTAAATTTGTTAACATTTATTTTGTGGCCTGTCATAGGATGTATTCTGGAGAATGTTCTTTATGCACTTGACAAGAATGTATATTCTGCTGTTGGATGGAATGTTCTGCACAATGGACTGTTAGATCCATTTGGTTTAATACTTTTTTTTTCTTTAAGTAGGCTCTACCGCCAAAGTGGGGCTTGAACTCACAACCCAAAGATTGAGAATTGCATGTTCTACCAACTGAGTCAGCCAGGCACACCTCCATTTGGTTTAAAGGATGATTCAGGTCCGTTTCCTTATTGACTTTCTGTCTAGATGATCTATCCATTGAGGTCCCCTACATTATTGTATTGCTGTATATTTCTTTTTTTTTTTTTTTTTAAGATTTTATTTATTCATGGGGCGCCTGGGTGGCTCAGTGGGTTAAAGCTTCTGCCTTCGGCTCAGGTCATGACCTCAGGGTCCTGGGATCCAGACCTGCATCGGGCTCTCTGCTCAGCAGGGAGCCTGTTTCCCCCTCTGTCTCTGCCTGCCTCTCTGCCTACTTGTGATCTCTCTCTCTCCGTCAAATAAATAAATTAAATCTTTAAAAAAAAGATTTTATTTATTCATTTGAGAGAGAGAGAGCACTAGCAGGGGGAGCAGCAGAGGGAGAGGGAGAAGCAGGCCTCTCCACCAGTCAGGGACCTCAATGTGGGGCTCAATCCCAGGACCCTGAGATTATGACCTGAGCTGAAGGCAGTCGCTTGACTAGCTGAGCCACCCAGACGTCCCTTGCTGTGAATTTCTCCCTTCAGATCTCTCTTACTATTTGCTTAATATACTTAAGCATATATGCTTATATATTTAAAAATATATTTAAACTTAACTTAAAAATATATTTAAGCATATATATAATGTTGGGTGCATATATTTTTATAATTATTATATCCTCCTGATAAAGTCACCTCTTCATCATCATTTAACGACCTTCTTCATCTCTTGTTACAAGTTTTGACTCAAAGGCTATTTTGTCCGATAAAAGTGTAGCTACTGTGATCTTCTAGTTTCCATCAGCATGGAATATCTTTTTCTATCTCTTCACTTTGAGCCTATGTGTGTCTATAAAGCTGAAGTGAGCCTTTTGTAGGTGGCATATAGTTGGGTCTTTTTTTTTAATTCATCTAAACACTATCTTTTAAAAAATAAATAAATAAAATAAAAATAAAAAATAAAAAATAAACACTATATTTTGATTGGAGAATTTAATCTGTTTACATTTATAATAATTATTGATAAGTAAAGACTTACTAATGCCATCTTATTATTTTCTGGCTGTTTTGTAGTTCCCTTGTTTCTTTCTCTCTCTCTTGTTACCTTTGGAATTGATGATTTTCCATAGTGATATGCCTTGATTCCCTTTTATTTATCTTTTGTGAATCTACTGTAGGTTTTTGCTTTGTGGTTACCACTTACATAAAATATAGATATTACAGTCTATTTTAGGCTGGCGACATCTTAACTTCAGTCATGTACTCTGCCCTTTTATTTCTCCCCTTTTTGTTTTTGATGCCAGAATTTAGCTCCTTATATTGTGTATTCATTAACAAATAATTGTAGCTTTAGATGTTTTTAATATTCTCGTCCTTTAGCCTTTATCTGAGAGTTAAGTGATTAACACACCCCTATATTATTAGGTATTAGGTGTTCTGAATTTGACTGTATACTTACCTGTACCAGTATGTTGTATATTTTCATATATCTTCATGTTACTAATTAGTATCTTTTCATTTCAGCTTGAGGAACTCCTTTCAGCAATTTTTTAAGGCAGTTCTAGTGGTAGTGAATTCTCAGCTTTTCTTTGTCTAGGAGGGTCTTTATCTCTCCTTCATTTCTAAAAGACTACTTTGCCAGATTGGCTATTCTCTTTTGACAGTTTTTTTTTTTTTTTTTTCCCAGCTCTTTGAGTATATTATCCCACTCTCTCCTGCCTATAAATTTTCTGCCAAGAAATCTGATTATAGCCTCATGGAGGTTCTCTTGTAAATTACAAGCTTTTTTTCTCACCGCCTTTTTTTTTTATAGATTATTTATTTATTTATTTGAGAGAGAGAGAAAGAGAACAAATGGGAGGAGGAACAGAGGGAGAGGAAGAAGCAGACTCCCCGCTGAGCAGGGAGCCCAATGCAGGGCTCACCCCAGGACCCTGGAATCATGACCTGAGCCAAAGGCAGACACTTTAGTGATGAGCCAGCCAGATGCCCCTCTCTCTGCTTTTTAAGATTCTCTCCCCTTTTATTTTTCACAGTTTATTTTAATGTATCTTGAAGAAGATCTCTTTAAGTTGAGTTTTTTGGTGACGTATGAGTTTCATGAACTTGGATATACAAATCTCTCCCCAGATTTGGGAAGTTCTCAGTCATCAACATTTCTTTAAAATAGCTTTCTGACCCCTTTTCCCTGTCTTCTCTTTCTGGGATTCCAATAATTCACAAATTGTTTCTTTCTACTGTTTATAGATCATATGGGATTTCTTCACTCTCTTTATTCTTTTCTTTGTTCTCAAGACTATGTAATTTCAAAGTTCCTGTCTTCTAACTCAGAGTCTTTTTTCTACTTGATCCACTACATTTTTTCATTTCATTCATTATATTTTTCAGCTCTAGAATTTGATTCTTTTTTTATGGTTTCTGTTTTTGTAAAGGTTCTCAATTTGTTCTTGTATATTTTTCCTGATTTTGTTGAATTGTTTTTCTGTGTTTTCTTGCAGCTCATTGAGCTTCCTTAAAACAACTGTTTTAAATTCTTTGTCTATTAAGTTGCAGATTTCCATGTCTTGGGGATCAGTAACTAGAGGAGTATTGTGATCCTTTGGTGGTGTCATGTTTCCTTGATTTTTCATGTTCCTTGAAGTTTTACATTGTTGTCTTTGAATTTGAAGTGACAGTCACTTCCTCTAGTCTTTTCTGCCTTTGGAAGAGAAATACCATCAGCCTTGCTAGCGATTCTAAAGCTTTCTCAGAGCCTCTATAGATACACCTACTCCATGCTTCTGGCTCCGACTTGTGCAAGAATTCTTAAGCTTGTATGCCTTCTCTCAATCCTTCAACACACCATGCTGACAGTGCTGACAGCCTTTCTTTTGTTTTCCCAAAGTTGGAGCTAGTTTGTGGTCTCTCCCTGGCCTGCAGATTCAGGCCAGCTTTCTGTGTGTCCTCACCAGCCATCTTCCAAAGTTTTCTCTCACCACCACCATTGGGAGTAGGCATGGGGACCCAGTCACAGCAGAGAGGGTGTTGTGGGTGAGATATGTGGAGTGTGGAGGTATCTATGGGCCAGTTGAGGGGGATCTACTTGTGAGGCATCCCCAGCGGTTCATGGGTAGGCTTCTTGATGGAGTCTGTTTTGCCATTAGTAGGATCCACTTGCTTTAATGCTTTCCTTTGAATTACTATAGTATATGGTAGAGAAAGAGAATAAAAGGCTTAAAGAATTGAACATGCTGGGATGGATGTTTTGTGAGGTCAGAAGACTCCCCAGGGGATTATATTCCATGAGAAGTCCTGGAGGACAAGTGATCACAAGGCCATCGTCTTAAAGTGATGACGAGGTGGCCACTAGAATCATTAAGAGCTTCAATGGTGTCTGCTGATGACGTGGGCACTAAAATCATTAAGTTCAGTGGTGTCTCTCCCCTGCAGGCCAGGGCAGGCTCTTGGAGAGGCTATTCCAAAACTTTGGTAGTTGTTAGTAATGGGAATGAAGGAGTCCCAAAGAAACAAAGCAGGCGGTGGTGCATAACTGCCAGAAGCCAGATCAGATTTGTGCCCAAGGGGGTTTGCCTTGACGAGAGTTCTGGACAGGGTCAGAATAGAGTTCCAAAGGGGCAAAACAGAAGCAGCCAACAAGGATACTGGTCAGTATATACAATTAAAAGAAAGCAAAACTAGACCTAATGTACAGCACAGTGATTATTATTATTTATTTTTTTAAAGACTTATTTATTTATTTGACAGAGAGAGAGAGATCACAAGTAGGCAGAGAGGCAGGCAGAGAGAGAGAGAGAAGCAGGCTCCCTGCTGAGCAGAGAGCCTGATGTGGGGCTCAATCCCAGGTCCCCGAGATCATGACCCAAGCCGAAGGCAGAGGCTTTAACCCACTGAGCCACCCAGGTGCCCCCACAGTGATTATTATTAATAATAATGCATCATATTCTTGAAATTTGCTAAGAGTAGATCTCAAGGGTTGTTAGCACAGGCACACACACAACATATGCACATGTATGTGCAAATGGTATGAGAGGTTATGGATGTGTTCATCAGTTTGGTCATGTTAATCATTTCAGAATGTATACGAACATAAAAACATCATGTACCCTTAAATATGTACAGTTTTTATTTGTCATAAATAAATAAATAAATACATGTAAGGATGGTTGAACAAGAGGCCAGCGTGGTCAGCTCAACAAATTTACATGATCTTGCCATGTTTCTAGGCAAGAAACAATATTTAGATCCAGAACCCATTGACTGTAGAGGTGGTCCTGTCCCCAGGAGGAAGAACCCTGCCACACAATGGCAAGTATATGACTATAATGATTACCCAAGTTCTTCCCCAAAGGTATATACTCAGATGATGTTATTTACTCAGATGATTATACAGTGAAGAAAGGAGAATATTCCGATATTTGTAGGATTACTGAACATAAGAGGCCTAAAATGTCTCTTGGCTCCTGTTTTAGAGAGGGGACAAATGAGGAGCCAGGCAATAAATAGGGTCCTTGGCAACTTCCTGTTCACCATGTAGGTCCATTGGGTCTGTAAACTCACTCTGTGGCTAGTCTTCCATATATGGATATATGACTGGGATTGATATATGGGCTGCTGAAGGAAACCTTACGCTGAGTCTGCCTATAGGTGGCCAGAGCCATCATGTTAGGCAAAGCCACAGGGAAGCCTCTGATACTGTTCCCCACCACTTTGCCAAAATAGAATATATATTTTTTAAATTACAAATTTCTGTATCTAGCCAAGATGAAGTAACAAGGACCAATTTAAGGAATGAAAAGAACTGAAAGAACTAAAAAGCTACGTGAAATTTTGAGACAACAGTTTCCAAAACATTGGCTATCAGGAAAGGAAGGACAGTGGTCCCTGGAGGAAGGGAAACAAATGTGGTGAGCCCTACAGCAGCTCCCTGCTGGGATGCTCTTTCCAGACTGCTGTGCCCAGAGGGAGAGCCAAGTGGAGCCCAACCTTCTTCCTGAGTTGCGGAGACAAAGCTGGAAGTCAAGGGAGGCCCAAGGTGACTGGAGTTCTCAGGTGCAAATATTGGAGGGTAGAGAGTATTGCGGAAAGAGAGAGCGCCAGGGATCCACAGACGGTGGCTGGTAAGTCTTCAGCATGTTAGGAAAGGGCTCAGGCTGGAGAAAGAACCACCCAAAGGAGCAATTTGCAGAGATCAAAAAAAGCTAGACCACATTTGTGTTCCCACCAGCCAGAGTGGTAACCCTATAATTCATGGGGCATAGAGGGGAATATTCAGAAGAACATTGCCTAAATAGTGGGGAAAAATTAATCCTAGACTAAACACTGCTCTGTGCTCACCTCAAAAAACCTCAAAAGTAAGTTTCAAGAGGATCAAATTCTTCCCAAGTAACTTAATTGCATTGTAGAACAAAGCTTTAGAATATTTATAGAAATAAATATATTTGTGTGTGTGTATGTGTGCATAAATGTGTGTGTATGTGTATATCTCTAGCACCCAACAATCCAGTGGTGGGAAAATCACTACATTGGGACCCTTTTGTCCTGAGAGAATGTTATGGGCTGAATTGTGTCCCCTCCAAATTCATGTATCAAATTCCTAACCCCCAGTACTTCAGAATGTGATCTGATTTAGAGACAGCCTTTACAGAGGTAATCAACTTAAAATTAGGTCATTAAGGTAGGCTCTAATTCAATATCACTGATGTCCTTATAAGAAGGGGAAATTTGGACAGAGAGACACACAAAGGAGGAAGACAGCGTGAAGACAGAGAGAGAACATCATGTGAACAAAAGGACAGCTATCTGCAAACTGTGAAAAGAGGCCTGAAACAGGCCCTTCCCTCCTGCCCTCAGAAGGAACCAACCCTGCTGCCACTTTGATTTCAGACTTCTAGTCTACAGAACTGTGAGATCATTTCTGTTGTGTAAGTACCCAGTTTATGGCTCTTTTTTATGGCAACCCTAGCATACTAATACAAAGGGCAAGCAATTTGTTCTCGTCAGAATAACACTGATTCTGAGTATTGGTTTACCTTTTCTGCCAGTGGAGTCAAGCAGCGAGCATCACTATCTAGTGTCTCATAGAATCCCTGACCTACAGACATGGATTCCAAATAATGTGGTTATCTGACCAGGAGATCCACTTCACAGCAAAGGAGGTGAGGGAGTGGGCCCATGACCATGGGATCAACTGGTCATATCACATATGCACCATTGAGAGATAATTGGTCCAAGAGTACATGACAAGAGCCTACTGGAGGCACAGCTGGTGTATCAATTTGGAGGCAATGGTCTGCCTGCAAAGATAGGTGTTGTCTTCCAGGATGTTGTATGTGCACGTGAATCAGAGACTTCTGTTGGGACTCTGTCTCTAATAGGAAGAATACATGGATCCTGGAATCCAAGGGGTTGCATTTTTGCCAGGGGACATAGCACGAGTTCCATTATATTTTAAGTTGTAACTATTGTCTTAGCACTTTGGATTCCTTATATTCAGGGACGGGCTGGCAAGAAGGCCATCTTGGCTGGGGTAATTGACCCTGATATCCAGACCAGGACTCCTGAACAGACTCAAGGCAATCTATTATGGATTTAGACTAAAAGAATACATTCTAATTTTTCTTGAACATATTTCCCCCAAGAAGTAATATTAAAGTTCTTTAGTGATAACTCCTAGATATGAATTTAGTTTCTTTTTCAGAAGAGAATTTTTGGAGGACATTGCCTTCTGCAGTACATAAGAATTGAGTGTCAATACATACAACTGGACATGAACAAGGAAATTTTACTTACCTCATGGAAATTTGCCTGACTTTAAGCTTGAAGTAAAATATATTTTTTTAAAAGATTTATTTGAGAGTGAGAACATGTACACATGTGCACGCAGAAGCCAGGGGAGGGGTAGAGGAAGAGGGAGAGAGAGAATCTCAAGCAGACTCCACACTGATCACAGAGCCTAACATAGGGCCCAATCTCATGACCCCAAGATCATGACCTGAGCTGAAATCAAGGGTCAGATACTCAACCGACTGAGCCACCCAATCTCCCCTGTTTTTTAATATCTTTACCCCCAATTTTTTACATATTACCATGCTATTAAGTCAAAAATTCAGTAAAGGTTTGTTAAATGAGTGATTAACAAAAGTTCTGAATCTAAGTTCAGAGTTTCCCATTATTCTCACTTTGATGTCCCTGAAATTGCATCTTTAGCCCAAACTTTTACATAGCCAAAATGTTTCCTCTATTCACAAAGCTGAAGAGTCTTTTATTTTTACCTTTTTCAATTTTAATTTTAATTTTTTTATTATTTTATTTTATTTTAATTTCATATAGTTCACATACCATGTTACAGTAGTTCCAGGTATATGACATGGTAATTCATCACCCAGTGCTCAGCTCATCATAGACAAGTGCACTCCTTAATCCCCATCACTTATTTCACCTATCTGCCTCCACTTTGATAACCACCAGTTTGTTCTCTATAGGTAAGGAAAAAGAGACTTCTGTGAACTCATTTGTGCCTGCCAATAACAGAAAGGAAAGAGATTATGTTTTTTTCTTAATAACATAATTTTTTCTTAATAAAGAGACAAAAATGTCTCTTTATTAAGAAAAAATTATGACTTCGTTCAACACAGCATTGCAGAGTGTTAAATCAATACAACAATCTCCCTCCAGTAAGATTTGAAATAGAGCCAGAATTCATACTTTAGGGGAATAGAGCTCCCCCAGATGATTCTGACACACAGCCAGGTTTGAGGATGACTGTTGTAACTCACTTCCTAGTTTCTTAGGTTACCAGCAATGTTATTTCTCTTTGAAACATCAATCTAGGAGCATGGAAGACAAAGAAAGTTTCAGCTGTAACTCAGTATCAAGAATATAAAAATTTGTCGGGGAGGATACAGCAAGGGAACACCACCAAAATGTACAAATATTAATTTATTTTATTGCAGAAAGAGGGGAAATAATTTAAACTGCTAACTAAAAATTAAGAGGAAATACAATTCCTATTTAGAATAAATAGGGAATTTCAGTTGAGAAAATTGTTTTGAGATCAGTAACAGATCTCATCAAAACGAAATTTCAGATTAAAATAGTTTTATGTTTGTAAATACCTTTCCCATTTCGTCACATTTCAAGCTGCACCTGGGCCTTGTATTAGGGCTATTTTTGTTTGCAAGTAAAACTAGCTAGAGGTGCCTGGGTGGCTCATTCGGTTGGGCATCAGATTCTTGGTTTCAGCTGCAGTCTCTGGGTCTTCCAGTCATGGGATAGAGTCCCTAGGCAGCCTCCAGGCTCCAGGCTCCATGGAGAGTCTGCTTGAGATTCTCTCCCTCTGGCCTCCCCCGACTTGTGCATTTGCACCCAAGTGTGCCTTCTCTCTCTCTCTCTCTCAAATAAATAATGAAATTAAATCTTTAAAAAAAAGAAAAGAAAAGAAAAGCTGGGGCACCTGAGTGGCCCAATTGGTTAAGTGTCTGCCTTTGGCTCAGGTCATGATCCCAGGGTCCCGGAATCGAGCCCTGCATCGGGCTCCTTGCTCAGCAGGAATCCTGCTTCTCCCTCTCCCACTCCTCCTGTTTGTGTTCCCTCTCTCACTTTGTCTCTCTCTGTCAAATAAATAAATAAAATCTTTAAAATTAATTAATTAATTTTTTAAAAAGCCTAGCTAAAAGGGGTTTGTTGGTTTATGAAACGGGAGGGTCTGGGGTGGTACTGACTTCAGAATAGTGGGAGGCAGGGCTCAAAGAGAATAGGCAGGCTTCTGTCTTCCCCTCCCAGCTCTGTGTGGCTTTATTCTACAGGCAGATTCCCTCCAGATGGTGGGCAAGAGGGTCACTGACAGTTATACCTTCCCAGCCTAGCGACTCCAAGAAAACAAGTATCTCTTTCCTACTGTTTGTATGGCTATCTTAGACCTGACTGTGCTTGGTCTTTTTTGGATTTATTACAGTCTGAAGCACCCCTCAATCATCACCGAGGGTGGGGAAAGGGGAGGCTTTGGTTGGACTGGGTCTCATGGATGCCCCTGTGACCATGAGTTCACAACCCCATCAGGACCACATGGAATTGGCCAGGGGTTTCCCAACATAATGAAAATGAAGTTGGGGTTTTAATGGGCAGAGAACATCTACAGGATTGTTCATATTGACCACATGGCAGAGAATAGATTTGAATTTACGCATGGAGTTATATTTAGATCCTCTGCCCATTTTTAAATTGGATTATTTATTTTTTGCTACTGAGTTGTATAAGTTCTTTATATATTTGTGGTATTAATCCTTTATCAGATACATGATTTGCAAATATTTTCAGTACGTTGTCATTACATTTTGTTGATGGTTTCCTTTGCTGTGCTATTCTTATAATCATTTTTTGATGGTAGTAATTGCCTCTTAAATATTTTCACTTATTATATTCCTAGTGCCAGAAAAAAATTCCTGACATATGATAGGAGTTCAATAAGTATTGTTAAATTAATGAATTTTGTGGATACCTATCACTAATTCTTCCTACACTCTCGCAATACAGTTTTCCATGTGGTTGAAAAATACCAAATAAGGTATCAGTCAGCACATTCTAGGTCATGCTTTGGTAATAAATTACCACCAAATTCTGGTGACTTTCAAGAAAAAGAGATTTTGTTTGTTTGTTTGTTTCCTCAGGATGTAAGTCTGTCACAGGTTGGCTGCATACTGTCTCCACTTTGTGACCCAACGAAGAGCAGCCTCTTTGCGGAACACTGTTGGTCTGTGGTAGGCAGCAAAGGACATGTGGCCAACTGGCTCTTAAGTTTCTACTCTGAAGTTATTTTCATTTTCTCTCACAATGTATTGAGCCAAATAGATCCTTGGCCAAGCTCAACATCAATGGGACAGGGATCTGTAATCTTTCTAGGGGTTGTGGAAGGAGGGACATCATGGGAAGAACCATAAGATTTAGGGAAGAATCTTTCACAGATAATGCATCAGTCCATTTTCTCTCTGAGTCATTCTACATAAACCCTCCATTCTCCTTTGATGTTCATTGTTTCCTTTCTGGGCCTGACCCACAGCTATCATGCAGGGACTTCCCTTTACCATCATCTTGGAAAATCCCTTTGTGTATCACGGATATTGGATCCCTGTTTACTAGATCTAGGGTCTTTCTTTTTTTACTTTCTCACTGGCCTTCATTTTCTTAGTAGAAAGAGAAAGCAGAAGCAGCATATAAAATCTGAGACCAGGCTTAAATTTAGGCTTAAAAATGTCTTTACCCTCGGGGCGCCTGGCTGGCTTAGTGGGTTAAGCCTCTGCATTTGGCTCTTCTTCTGTACAACAGTTCTTCTGTTGTAAGCCTGATGCCTTATGTCCTCTAAGTACTTCCAGAACTTCTGTTTCTGAGCTGTGCCACCACTCTTCTTGTTAGATCAGCTCACTTTTCACTGGGCCACTTGGGGTCAGCTTCCTCAGCTCATTAAATTAGTTATTGCTTCTCCGTCCACTTTACCTATTCTTGACGTTCTTAGAAATTATTTGTTCATTATTATCTCTTCTATTTGTCTTTGGGAGCTTATGTCTTTTAAATTTTTTTACTTCATTATAATAGGACTTTGGTGGGACAAGAAATAAATGGATGTGTTCACTCTCCTGTTTTTATTTTATTTTTAAATTTTATTTTTATTTTTGAAAGCTTATTTATTTTACGGAGAAAGAGAGAGCATGGTGGGAAGGGCAGAAGGAGAGGGAGACAGAATCACAAGCATACTCCACTCTGAGCATGGAACCTGACACGGGGCTCAATCTCATACCCTGACATCATGACCTGAGCCAAAACCAAGAGTTGGATGCATAACCACCCAGGCACCCCTCAATCTGCCATTTTTAATCAAAAGTACAAGTTTGAAAAATTGAAGCTTTCATATTTAGGCAAGAAGTTTATTATGGAAGATTAGAGAGCTCTCTGAGAAAAGAACCAAAGGAAAACCTTCGCACACAAACACAGAGATGGTTAAAGGGAAAAAATAATTAATTGTATTACTTCAAGCTTAAATTAGCTAAATTCATTGAAATATGATTTGAAAAAGAGACACGTTTTTTTCCCCAAATACTTTTATTTTATTTTTTCAGTGTTACAAGATTCATTGTTCATGTACCACACCCAGGGCTCCATGCAATGGTGCTCTCCTCAATACCCACCACCAGACTCGCCCAAACGCCCACCCCTACCCCTCCAAAACCCTCAGTCTGTTGCTCAGAGTTCACAGTCTCTCATGGTTCATCGCCCCTCCGATTTCCTCCAATTCACCCCTCCCTTCCCTCTCACAATGTCCTCCATGTTTTTCCTTATGCTCCACACACACGTAAGTGAGACCATATGATAATTGACTCTCTCTGCTTGACTTATTTCACTCAGCATAATCTCCTCCAGTCCCATCCATGTTGAAACAAAAGTTGGGTATTCATCCTTTCTGATGGAGGCATAATATTCCGTTGTA